>CM057459.1:107907500-108312500 GCA_016271365.2 Neoceratodus forsteri | reverse complement strand
CCGCAGGGATGGGGTCCTGAACCACTGAAAGCGGTCTCTACTACTTCAATGTGTTCTTCTTGTGTTCCTCTTCAGGTGAGAACACACACCTATACCAAAAAATAGCTCTTTGACAGAGCTTAGAGCTCTGAGGGCCTGCCTGCAGCAGAGCACCTCTACTACAGACTGCAACAGACTCTACTATACCCACTTCAAAATTCCCCAACATTCTACTCTAACCTCCAACTGCAACATTCCAGTGTGGCTTACGCAGCTGCGACAGTTCTAAAATGATGTCATCCCTCAGTCTCAGCTGAGACTGAGAACAGAGTGAGACAGTGTGAAATCCATTTAACTGGAGTTTCTCAAGCTGCCTTCCCTGCCTACCACTAGGTCTTACTGGGATTCTAGTAACCCCGGATAACAGGGGGGGTTACACATTATGTAATGAAATGCATGCTGGACTGCCGACAGAATTAAAACATATAGGAAATCTGGGTTTATATATCAGTCCACAACACAGCAATTGTTATCCATACAGGGAACTGTATTCACTACATAGTGAAAAGCAGACATAATAGACTGAAATACATATTTATATATTTATTTATTTGTTTATTTAATACTGTATCACAATTGAGACCCTTTGAGTCAAAGACTCATTTACAAAGGCTCCTCGTCGTATACAGTACAGGACAGGCAGGAGAAACATACAGTGAGTGGAAAACAGACAATAGTGCAAGAACAAAAAAGCAAAGCAAAAATATATACATCAAATATAGAGGATGTAGGCCATAGCACTGAGAGAAGGCCCTTCCTGCAGGAGACTAATATATATAGATATATATATATATATATATATATATATACACTGTGTGTGTGTATATATATATATATATATATATATATATATATATATATATACACACATATATATAGTATCATATATTGAAATATGTACATTATGTAGTGAAACACATATACTATGTACTGAAATGCATTCAGTATATAGTGAGGTGTATATATGCATTGTTTACTAAAATGAATACACAATTTGGTAAAATGCATGCATTTCATACTAAAATACATACATTACATACTGTACTTAAGCAATAAGACATGACAGAGTATGCATCATGGTGGGATCAAGCACGAGGTGAAGCTGAGTGCTTCCACCACCTGAGATAGGCTATTAGCCTAGCATTATTCACCCCTGAAGTATCTTATTGTGATTATGAAATGGGTCTTTTTTAGTAAATTGGATGAATTTTTTTAAAACTTATTTTTCTTGAGCTATTTTCAGCTGGAATATTGCACTGGGATAAGAGCCCATCTAAAAGTACTTCTTGGCTAATCAGGAGCCAGCCTTCTTTCTATCAGTTTCATAATATGGAGTATGAGTATCAGATAAATTAAATACTAAGAATCCATAGATACACAGATACATAGACAGTGTTGGCAGATAAGGGCCTACGGCCCACTCAGTCTGCCCATTTGAGCTTGTAAGTTCAATTTATGTTTTCCTAGAAGTCTGTTGCCCCTTACCCCTGACCTCCAGAATTCCCTTATGTCTATCCCATGCATTCTTAAATCCCATGATTGTTTCAGCCCCCACTACTTCCTTTGGCAGGGTGTTCCACTTGTCCACCACCCAGTCTGTGAAGAAATTCTTTCTCACATTTCCTCTGAATCGCCCTCCCTCCAACCTCATCCCATGCCCGCTAGCCCTGGAACATCTTGTTCACTAAAAAATAGTGCATTCCTGCACTCTGTTTATCCCAGTAAGATACTTGTATGTCTCTGTCATATCCCCTCTCTCACTCCTCTCCTCCAGGGAGTACATATTCAAGTCCTTCAACCTGTCCTCATAGGGCTTGTGATGCAATCCATGTTCCATCTTTGTTGCCCTCCTCTGAACCTTCTGTATTCTATGTCCTTACGTAGGTAAGGTCTCCAGAACTGTACACTGTACTCCAGGTGGAGCCTCACTAGTGTCTTGTATAGTGGAATTATGACCTCCATTTTCCTGCTGTTGATGCCCCTGCCTATGCATCCCAGCATCCTATTTGCTTTACCTGCTGCCTTGTCACACTGTTTCCCTACCTTGAGGTCATCAGAGATGATAACCTCAAGATCCCTTTCCTGCTTGGTGCATGCTATATCCTCACCCTCCAACTGATAAGTTGTTACAGGGTTTTTGTGCCCCACATGCATTGTCTTGCACTTCTTTGCATTGAATTTCAACTGCCAAGCCCCTGACCATTATTCATGTTTCTGCAGGTCCCTCCTCATTCTGTCTACACCCTCTGGTGTGTCCACTCTGTTACAGAGCTTTGTGTCATCAGTGAACAGGGAAATTCTGCCTTCTAGGTCCTGCGCAATGTCACTGATGAAGATGTTGAATAGGACCGGTCCCAGCACTGATCCCTGTGGCACCCCACTGGTCACTCTTCCCTCTGTGGAGTGACAATCATTTACCACCACCCTCTGTGTCCTGCCACCCAGCCAGTTACCTACCCACCACACTACTGTCCTGTCCACTCCCATAGTCCTTAGTTTATTTAATAGCCTTCTGTGTGGCACAGTGTCAAAGGCCTTGATGAAGTCCAGATAGGCCACATCCACTGCCCTCCCCAATCCACCTCTCTTGTCACCCAGTAGAAAAATTCAATGAGGTTGGTCTGACACGACCTCCCCCCTGGTGAAACCATGCTGCCTTGGGTCCTGCAGTCCACTGGCAACTAGATGTTCCACCAATCTCTCCTTCAGTAGTGCTTCCATGATCTTCCCCATTACTGAGGTGAGGCTGACTGGTCTGTAGTTCCCTGCTTCCTCTTTGTTCCCACTGTTGTGTTAGGGAACTACATCTGCTACCCTCCAGTCTTTGGGTACCTCCCCTGTTTCCAGTGATCGGCTAAGGTGGGCTATTGGCCTGTGCCTCAGAAGTGTTCACTGAAAAAGATGGAGGATCTGGGAACAACAAGGGACATAGTAAGATGGGTAGGAAATTAACCAGGGAGGCAACAGAGGGTCATGGTAAATGGGGTCAAATCAGAAGACAGAGAGGTCGCAGTGGGGTGCCACAGGTGTCTGTCCTTGGGCCTGTCCTCTTCAGCATGTTCATCATTGACAGTGGACAAAGAATTCAGAGCAGATGTGTCTTTTTGCAGATGACACAAGGCTCTGTGGGAGGGTGGACACTGATGAGGGAATTAGAGAGATGCAGAGTGACCTGCACAGACTGGAGAGATTATCTAAGGTCTTGCATTTGAAATTCAGTGCCAGAAAGTACAAGGTGATACATCTAGGAAGTAAGAACCCCGGAACAGAGTACAGAGACATCATTAGTGACACCCTCAAACAATCAAGCTAATGCAATAAGGCCTTTAGTAAGGCAAATAGGATGTCGGGATACATCAGGAGGACATTGACAGTGGAAGAAAAGAAGCAGTATTACCTTTTGATATGTTAAAGGTAAGACCACACCTGAAGTACTACACCCATTTCTGTAGTCCTCTAATCAGGAACAATAAGGACAGGCTAGAGGCAGTGCAATGTAGGGTGACCACAATGATACAAGGCCAGCTGGGCTGATCTTACAAGGATCAGCTCAAGGCACTAAAAATGTGCTTGCTTGAGACCAGACAGGAGAGAGGTGCTATGATAGAGACCTTTCTTGGAGGAGGGAAAGGTGGAGTAGACTATTTACACCTTCAGTCAGTTCCAAGGACAGAAAACATGACATCACTCCTTTTGTACATGCAAAACGTCTGCAGGCTCTGCCTACTGTAGCCTTAAAAATGAGGTACTTGCAAAATCAATGGGCATCCAATTTAAAATAAGAAATACTGAATTAAGGTCACTTAGTAAGCAACTCATGGTTCAGAGGGCTCGAACAAGTAGAAGGTCTAATTTCTTTGCCATAAGAGCAGTATGTGCATGGAACTCCTTGCCAGCTGATTTAATTAGCCACCATTCCCAGGAGAGTTTTGAAAGAGAACTGAATAACTATATCCTTCAGACAAGGCTGACTCAATAACCCACCAAATAATGGAAGACAATCACGAGGGGCTTCTGCCTTCTTTTATCTTATATGCCAAGAAACTAAGAGCAGTGTAAGTGACCTTTCCTTAAGTTGTTCGGCCATAGGGGCTGTGAGACTATCTTCATCAGAGGTGCTTCCTCTCCCCAGGCTTGGGTTTCCTGGGGGGATTGGGGAGTGGACACAGTGCACACTCACAGAGGCCCCTACCCCCAGGTTTGACTCTCCTGGTTGGTTCAGTTCCATAATAGTGGACCTCAGTACAGCCTCTGACAAACACATGCATGCCCTATACCTCTGTAAAAGACCCATTCCCAATAAGAAACATTCCCCTGAGTTTTCATAAGTATGTACTGGGTGCACAACATTGATTACCAGCAAAGTCTAAGTCAGCATAAATGTTCCCAAAGACTTAAACTGGAATTTGTCATTGTTGAATACTCTGTTTGTTTGCATTTCTACTTTAAGACCAAGGCAGCTCCCTGGCAGTAACTACAGGAATTCATCCAACATTGGTTAAGAGGCCAGTGTGATCCCAGCTCCCATATCTATTATAGATCAAGGGAGCACTCCCGATCAATCAGAGTGCTCCTTACTTCCACATGTGAGATGCTCTTATTCTGTGTAGAGTGTCTCACACACAGATGCCCTGCAAATGGGCAGGTTCAGTGGAGTATTTTAAAATACATATATATTATTGAACTCACTCAATCAATAGCATATTAATACATTTCCTGTCGCCACACGTTGCTGAAAATGAGTGGTTTAATTTGCCTTCAGCTTAAGCCAGAACAGCTCAGCTGCGCTTCGCTGTTCTCGCTCAACTGAAGGCATGTGAAACCACTCATTTTCAGCAATGGGTGACTCTAGGGGACTTATTAACACATATCAGAGCATACAAAGGAAAACCATTTTCAACAACCACTTTCACATACGGTCTACTTCTTCTGCCCCCACCTCCATAGATTAATCTTCCTAGCAGTAAAGGATCAGGGTTTCATGTGGCAGTCCCCAGAAGCCCAGACCTACTGGAGTATCTGGTGCTTGACTCCTACCTTGCAGGCGAGTGTCCTCAGATATGGAGGAGGTTTGAGGCTTCCCTTCCAGCTCTACTCAGCTGCTATGTGTCTGTGCCTGAGGGTACTGTTGTTTCCCAAATGCACATCAGGGGAAGAGGCATTTTCAGCTTGCTGTGCAAGAGGTGTTTTAACTTCACACAACTGCATTTGCAGTGAGATACATTTTTCTTTCCAGGATTCAACATCATGCAGTGACCTTGGTAGTTGCCCTTATGGCCACTACACTGCCTAGGTCAGGACCCTCGATGACTCCCATAATTGTCACTTCCCTCTTGAGAAGGAAACTCCCTTCTTAAAGGGGTGGGAGGTCTCTTCCATCCTTTTGGGAAAATTAACTTCCTTCTCCATAGATGGAGAGTGTCCCCCATCAAGTTTTAGTTCAGGGCTGGTCTGGTTAACAATGGACACATTGACAGAAAACAGGTTAGTGAATAAGGTCTTGTTTTCCACCATTGCGTTCCACAAAGAACATTCCTTATCTAGAACCTCAGATATAGGCTGATCCTCAGTCGCAAAACCCATCAGAACAGTTTGAGTATCTTTCAACAACTCAGGGATAAAATGCCCTCTGAATTCAGGGTCCTCTACATCGGCATTAAACTAATCCTCAAATATGTCTGTTTAAATAGCCTAAAGAGGTCATGAGGATCTTGGTTGGGTCTCATTTTCAATTTCAGGGCTGCAGCTTTAGCAGTGAGGGCACGCAACATCCCCATATGCCCGCCACATGGCTGTACATAAATTCTCAAAAGTGTCTTTGCTTTCAGGGGGTAATTGTTTCATCCACTGTGTTACTGCATTCGTGGATGAGAGCTGTATAAAGAACAGGTTCTTCTGTTTGGTAAGATGCAAATGACTCATAGCCATAGGACTAGAGTGCTGTTAAATAGGTATCTATTCCATTAGATTCCTTCTTACTAGGATTGAACATTTGAACTGTTTTTTTGCAACATTTTTCTTTCCTGCCTCATGATATCATTCTCTTGGTAGGGAGAGACAGTGTTGCCAACCCCCTTTGGAGGTAAACCCTGATAAGAAAGCCATAAGAGAGTTGAATCTGTTCCATATGAGGGTTTACTTGCTGGTGGATTCTGTCAATGAGGCTGAGCAGGAGTGGAAAATCAGAGACCAAAGTGTCCCCTCCCCCCCCGAGCGTGGGTATACTCTGGCCCATGGGCTGAGCTGTGGACATGAATAACCTAGCCAATTGTCTGTTCCCCCTTAAATCCCCACATGGCATACTGCACATCCTGATGAGCAGCTTATTGTTTGCTCCACTCCCCAGTTTGGGAAAATGTTTAGTTCACTGGTGCCTCTTGGGAAACTGCCAGTCTGACAGCAGTGTGGCTGATGAAGGATAAGCGGTGACCTTAACAGTCTGCTCCCAGTCTGGTTGGGCAAATTTTACTTGCTCATGCCTAGAGGTCTGACTCCTAGTTTCATACCTTAAACTTTCAGGAGCCTGCTTGAATTGGTTCACTTCTCTTTGTGAGTCAAGCAGGTCTGATTTCTGGGTCAGTTGGGATACATAATTAGCACTTTCGCTTCAAGACATCTTATTTGTTGTTTTTTTTCAGTCTGTAACTGCAGGCTCAGTCTATGGAGGTTCCATGTCATAATGGCAATCAAAAAAGAACGCTCACCATTAGAGTGTGCATACATCACCGAAAAGCACAACAGGGATGTACACTTGTGGGACACACCACAGCCATCAACTGAAAATAGGATTTATGCTGGTGGGAGGCTGCACCTCCCTGCACCTCCTTGATTTGATATAACCAACTCCAGTGGGGTGCATGTTGGGGAGGGGGAGACAGTCTGAAAAAAAAATCACAGCACAGGTAACAAAATGTTTCCCAGTCCTCAGCCCCGAATATAGCACCTGCTGCACTGAAGCTAGCCACTCTCACGATCACACCACACAGCTAGCTAGGCAGCAGCAGGCCACACTACCACACACAAATCCTCCCCCTATACCTGCCATTCTGGTCACCCTCGTAACCTTCCCTAATTTTGCCTTTGAATTCCTTCACTACCCTTACAGGGTAGCTCAACAAGATAGTGCCGTAAATGAATCACTCTTTTGACAGTCACTCATTTACAGTTGCTATTGTCACTGGATACTGTCTAGGGATATGATCATGGGCAGTTTCTAATTCTCCAGTCTCACTCAATCCTTTTCCCAATTCTTCTATCTCCCATTCCTTCTGCGCCAACACATTCTTCAGATGCTTTGTTTCCAAGTGCCTTTTCCTTTTCTTGTTGGAGGATTATTACCTGTTCAAGCAAATTCTTTCTATGGCTGCTAACAGCTTAAATGCTTCTTTTGAACACTAAGTTCATGGCGAAGAGCCTACCTTTTCCTCAGTAATAGTTGTTGAGTTTGCTGTAGCTCTTGCAGTTTGTGTTCTGTAGCCTCCTACTGAACTCTATCTGCCTTTGCATGGGTAATCTCCTTGTCATATTCTGCCAGAGTCAGAACTTGCAAACTCCACTCCTCTGCATCTTTCTGTGCCAAGAAAATATTTCTCTATTATTTTTTCTAAATCTGCTGTCCCTGTGACCTTTACCTCTAACAGTTGTGTCAGACTGGGTGTGCATGGTCAGCCTCTCTCTCCTCCGACTTTTCTGACTAGAAACAGAGATTCATTACTTCATTACACTTTCCTTCAAAAGGTTGGGTTAACTGTTCTTTCACTGTCGTAGGGTGCTGACATTTTTCTTGTAGCTCCTGTACTTCTCCCTTGAGCAATGTCTTTTCAGCTTCCGAGTCTGCATGGCAGGCTCAAAGGTCTGTTTTTGTATCTCATTTCTCAATTACAGACACTCAGTGTGCATACCATCTAATGCATCTTGCAACAAAGCTCTTTCTCTGACAGCTTGTTCCTTTTCTCTTAGTAATTCTGCTGTAACAGTTTGCAATTCTTTGTGTTTTTGTGCCAAGCTAGCAGTGCCTTTTTCCTGGATTTCTCTTAACTGCTTCTCAAGGGCAGCTATCTGTTGTCTACAGCTATTATGGTGTGGGAACTGACTTTCCCACATTGCCTTTTGTGATTTGTCTAACTCCTTTTGTAAATATGTGATCCTGTTGCCTGTTTCAGCTAGATTTTGCAGTAGTTTGTGTGTAAATTCTGCCAAAGCCTGTTTCTCAATCTTGTATTTGTGATTCTGGACATTCGGTATACAGATTTTGAAATAAAATACTGCTGAAAAATTGGATAACATTTCAAGGGTCTTTGCTTTAGTTTTGGCACACCTTTGTGCATTAAGATAATCCCTCAGTGTCCTATCCAGTTCTTCTTCTGAGTAACCTTTAAACATTGAAAAACATGTTTCTTTGTCCTAATCAACTCAGTCCACATTTTGATGAATAATGGTTAGAATTTTCTGTTCTAAATCATCAATTCCTGTGATTTTCACAGTTGTGATAACTGCTTACCAAATGTTACAGTGGCTTTAAAAAGCTCAAATATTTTAGTTTCTCAGTTACACAAAAACACCAGATAACCTTTTTACAACTCTTTTATCAACTCTGCACTTCAGAATTTGAAACTTGTTTCCATTATGTGTCAGCTTGCCACACAGGTTGTGTCACTGGCCATAATTTAGATTTGTCAAACACATTGGCCCCGCATTGGCAAAGCCAGGATGTAGGGCAGCTAGCTTACCAAGTCCAGTAGAACAAATGTCAGGGTAAACCCCTACAGGTTCTTTTACATGGATCATTCACCAGTGTTGACTACCTCAGTGACAAACAGGCAGCCCATTACACCAATAGATATAGATGTGACAATGGAGACATAGACATGTAACTCAATCAATCGTTAAGTTATTCAGAACTAAAGGACAGAATAAAAGCAGAATTCAAGTCATCACACTGCATTTAACACACAAAGCGTTAGAAGTCTAGATCATAACCCTTTTGCCCTGCACCATATCTGTGCAAGTGTGGGGGGCAGAGTCCTTGGAGCTTGAACTATGAGCTCCTGTCAGGGAGAGGTCTGATAAGTCAAAGTTTCTCCTCCTGGTTATCATGAACAGCCTCTGGTCTCTGCCACGTGTAGGTTGTCCAACTTAACTCCTGGGTTCAAAACAGTCAGAGTTTACATCTGAGTTCACAGTTCTGAAGTACCTTACCAGTCCTGGTTCCTGTGCTGCACACTAATAGGACAATTTGCACAGGTCACAACTTCCCTCCTTGTGGTTCTGCTCATAGCTGGGGTCTACTCTGGCCTCTCTGGTTACATATTCGAGCAGCACACTGTAAGTTAAACTGACTGGCAATAACAAAAGGTCTCTGATTTGCCATACACGTAAATTCTACTACAAAAAGAATTCAGGTATCAAGGCGATTGGTCTCTTGAGATGGCTTGTAAGTATTCACCGGTGAAATAGCAGCAAAATTTTACAATTTCACCCACAATTTTGCCAGCTCACCAGTCCACCACCACCACCACCACATCTAGAAAGCAAAATTTCACCTGCAGGTAGCAACATTTTTCCCATGGGTGGTGAAATTCTGCCTGCGGGTGGTGAAATTTCATCCATGAGCAGAATTTCACTGGCTTGGAGCAAAATTTCGATCACAACAGCAGGTGAAATTTCACATTTCACTGAGTGTAATATTTTGCGAAATGCGCGAATTACGCAAAATATTCCAATTTCACACAATACTACTTGTAAGCTTCTTAACCCTTGTTGTTCACTAGTATGTCATCTGGTCATGTAATCAAGTCATCAAAGTCTTTTAGGGCTCCCCTCTCCCTGATGCTGGCTTAGGAGCTCATTTTTATTGTATCTTCTTTGACCCACCCTCACAGTAGTCTGACAATATCATTCCACTCAGGCCCAGTCCCACCCACTAGAACAGATAGGTGTGGGACCGAAATGCCCACTATCAGACTCCTAACAAAATAATACTAAAACATATCCTTTTTAATTAGAAGTACCCAAGGGAATTCACTTCTTTGTATTTCCTTAGGCTGAGTCTTATCTATGACCTTAGTTCTAGCTAGTGAAATCTGAGATAACTCATTAAATCCCAGTCCAGGCTTACATAAACATACATAAACATCTTTGATAACATAGGCTTGATGGTGCTTGGACCTTAACCCTCAATGTCTTGGTTTGTGTCTCCACCGCAGCAGCAGGCCTGCATGCGCTGAATATCTAAGCATGCACACCATATTTCAGATAACACGTAGCAAGGCACAATTTAATGTTTAAGAGGGCTTGTCCCTACACTGCCCAGCTGTATGTCACTGAGTACGTAGCCATTAGAACTGTGTAGGCCCATCACAGCTCCACATGGTTAGCCAAAGTTGGTGCACCTAACAAACAATGGTTATTGGGAACAAACTCAAAATTGTAATCATGGTCCAGCCCATAAACTAAATCCCATATCTGTTGCTCTACCCAAACTATTTAATGGGTGTGGTGCAGAACCCCAAGGCCCTGACATATATGGATGGAACTTTGACTAGGCAGTTTTCCAGATGTTGGTTCCTCTCTGGCTCTAGTCCTGGATCAGCTGTTTGGACTGTCTGTAAGCTGCACCACAGTGCTAACATTTTTCTCAGATGATGCCCTATCGGTCAGTCAGCCTCTCCTTCTCTCTCTTTTGGTCATTCTGGCACCTCTTTCAGATCAGGTCCTTTGAATACAGCTTCAGTCAAAGAGCACCCACTCATCTGCAAGTGCAGTGTACTCATCATGGAAACATAGACTTTGACAGCAGATAAGGACCACTTGGCCCACCCAGTCCGCCCATTTCCCTACCTGTTGGATAAGCTGCAGATCCTAGATAACCAACACCTTACTTCTTCCTAACCCCCATCAGAATTGCCTTATGTCTGTTCCATGCATTCTTGAATTTTGCCACTGTTTCTGAGCCCACGACCTCCTCAGAAAGTCTGTTCCATGCATCCACCACCCTCTCCATGAAACAATACTTCCTCACATTGTCCCTAAGTCATCCCCCTCTATCTTCAAATTGTGCCCCCTTGTTCTTGCACATCTCTTTTTCTGAAATATGCTACCCTCTTGGACTTTGTTGATTCCCCTGAGGTACTTGAAAGTTTCTATCATGCCCCCCCTTCCCTCATTATCTCAACAGTATACATATTAAGCTCATTTAGTCTCTCTTCATATGGCTTCTGGTGCAGACCCTGCACCATTTTAGTTGCCCTCCTCTGGACTGCTTCCATCCTGTCTATGTCCTTGCAGAGATGGTGTCTCCAGAACTGCACTCAGTACTCCAGATGGAGTCTCACCAACTGTCTGTAGAGAGGGATGACAACTTCTTGTTTTCTACTGATGATGCCTCTCCCTATAAATCCCAGTATCCCCCCAGCCCTCCTTACTGCCATCTCTCGTTGATTGCTTACCTTTAAGTCATCTGATATGACTACCCCCAGGTCCCTTTCCATTTTTTTTGTTGTTGTTAGTACGCCCCACCACCACCACTGTGTGCTCTTCCACTGGGTTTTTGTTTCCCAGGTGCATTACTTTGCACTTCTTTGCATAGAATTTAAGCTGACATACTTTTGACCATTCCTCCAACCTTGCCAAGTCCCTTCTCATCCTTTCCACCCCCCCCTTGTGTATCAACCCTGATGCAGATCTTTGTGTTGTCTGCAAAGAGACATACTTTTCCTTCCAGTCCCTCTGCAATGTCACTTATAAAAACATTAAAAAGGACTGTTCCCAGTACTGAACCCTGCAGTACCCCACTAGTAACCCCCCTTTCTTCGGAATGGGCTCCGTTTGCTATTACACCCTGTGTCCTGTTGTTGAGCTAGTTTTTTACCAAGGCTGCCACCCTGGAACCCACTCCCAGGCTGACTAATTTGTTTATTAATCTTTTGTGTGGGACTGTGTCAAATGCCTTGCTTAAGTCTAAGTAGGCCATGTCCACAGCCCCTCCCTGGTCTTCTACTTTGGTCATCCAGTCAAAGAAATCTATTAGATTTGTCTGACATGACCTTCCCACTGTGGAGCCATGCTGCCTTGGGTCCTGTGCCCCACTGGCCTCTAGGTACTCAACACTTCTTTCTTTCAGAAGTGATTCCATCATTTTCCCTACCACTGAGTCAAACTAACAGGTCTGTAGTTTCCTGCCACTGCTTTGATCCCACTTTTGTGAAGGGGAATCACATCTGCCTTCCTCCAGTCCTTAGGTATCACACCGTCCTCCCATGATTTGTTAAAAAGGGTAGTCAGTGGTGTCACTAGTTCACCCCTTGGTTCTTTTAGAATTCTGGGGTGAATCCCATCAGGTTTCATTGCTTTGTCCACCATCAGTTTTAGGAGTTCTTTCAGAACCCTTTCTTCTGTGAATGGACTGGTATCGACCCCCATTTCCAGAGTGCTTCTATTGATTGGATTAGATATCTCCCCCTCCTCTTCTTTTGTGAATACTGAGCAGAAGTATTCATTCAGTATCCATGCTTTTTCACTGTCTCCCTCTGCCCACCCACCCTCCCCTTTATTAAGCCTCACTATCCTCCTTTGGTCTTTCTTCACTTCCTAATGTACCTATAAAAGGTGTTATCCCTCTCCTTAACCGAGTTGGCTATCTTTTCCTCAGTTTGGGCCTTTGCTTTTCTGTCTGCCTTCCCCACTTCCTTCTGCTTTAACTGGTACAGTTCTCTATCCTGCTCCTTCTGTGTTTCCTCATACTTTCTGAATGCTGTCTTTTTCTCCCTAACCTTCCATGCCACCTCTTTTGAGACCATGGTGTTTTTTTCCTTCATTTTGATTTGTTTATTTGCTTCACACAAAGGCTTGTTGCCTCTGTGATGGCAGTTTTGATGTTTTCCCATTGTTCCTCCACCCCTCCTTCTTTTCTGTTTGCTAGTGCTTTCCTGAGGCACTCTCCCATTTTGCCAAAGTCAGCCCTCTAGTGCCCTCACATTTGTATGGCTTGTCTTTACAGCTATGTTTATTGTGAATCATAGTGTTTGGTGGTCACTTTTTCCCAGATGGCTACCCACTTCTAAATCTGAGATCCTCTCTCCATCCCCATTTGAGAGTACTAGATCTAAGATTGCTCCCTCCTGAGTGGGTTCCAGCACTAGCTGTCTGAGGCATGCTCCCTGTAGGGCATCAAGAATGACCCTGCTCCTGGATGTTGCTGCAGCAAAGGTGCTCTAGTTAACATCTGGCATAGTCAGGTCCCCCATCAATAATATTTCTCCTTTTTCTGCCATCCTAAGGATGCCTTCTATCTTTTCATTGTCCATTTCCTTCCCCTGAAACAGGGGTCTGTATAAAACCACCATGCAGATTGTGGTATCATTTCCTGTCTCCAGGGTGACCTACAGTGCCTCCTCTCCTCCCTGTTTACCCTTTTGTTCTGTTGCTTTGATCCCTTCCTTCATGTACAGAGCTACTACTCCTCATCTTCTACCCGCCCTGTCCCTCCTGTAGACTGTGTAACCTGTCATTTTAACATTCCAGTCATGGTTCTCTCTGTACCATATTTTTGTGACTGCCATGATATCCAGGATTCCTTCTTTCATCAAGGCTACTAGTTCAGGGAGCTTGTTACCCAGACTACGGGCATTGGTACTCATTGCCCTCCATTTTTTTATGGCCTTACCCCTTTTAGCCCCATCCCTGTCCTTACTGCCTTTGTCTTTTTCTCCATTTACCCCTGCCCTTCTCCTTATTGACTTTTCTATTTTGGTGTTTACCTCACTAACTACCCTGTTTTGTGGGGGTGGGAGGCCTGGGATTTTCCTGCTCATTTTCAGTGCCTCCCCCATTAGCTAGTTTAAATGCTTGCCAATAAAGCATTTAAACCTATCACCTAGGATCCTCATTCCCCTACTGGACAGATGCAGACCATTGCACCAGTAGAGGCCTGTATCCCTCCAGGTGAACCTCCAATCCCCAATGAAGCTAAATTCTGAGATCTACACCAGTTTTCCAACCACTGATTTAATCCAGTTGTGAGGAGCACCCTAGTCTCACCCATGCCATATGCAGACACCACCTCCAAGGTTACCATACATGCTACTTCTCTAAGGCCCCTTCCCAACTCCACAAACTCCCTCTGCACTGCTCTGATCTCATTCCCAGCCAGGTCATTTGTCTCTAGGTGGACAATGATGGCCATCTCCCTCCCTTCCTTGTGCAGCTCCACCCATGATCCTGAGGATTCGCTCCCTGTCCCTCCAAGCCATGGCACAGGGCAGGCACCTTACCTCTCTCTCATCCTTTCCCCAGTTCTACCCCCTAATAATTGAGTCCCCTACCAGAAGTTTCCCTCCCCTGTGGAGTCCCATGCCACTCTTCTGTGGGTCTCCTTTGTGGAGGTTCCCAGCATCCTCCTTGGCCTCCACTGCAGGTGCTTCCATAAAGGAACCACGCTCTATCAGAAAGGCATATGAATTGTGGAGAGGTAAAACTGGAGGGTTGCACTTCTGTTCCACCACCATCATCCTCCCTGAGCCCACCGTTGTCCAACCACTCCTCTTTCTTGGCAACCTCTGAGGCAGCAGCGGTGGCCTTGGTGGTCCTTGGGTGGGAGAGGGTGTCCCCCAAATCATGGCCAACTTAGCCTGGAGACAAGCAACCTCCTGCCTCAGCCCTGAGAGGTGCCTGCAGATGGGACAATGCCACATCTTCCAGAATGTCTCCCAAAAGACTGCCACTCCATAGCCACTGCACCACTCTCATCATGTCTTATTTGTGGCCCCTCGACTTTTGTTTTGTATGCTTAATCTTTCCTGTCTCTTGTTTTCTTTTATTTTCTGTTTTTCCTCCCTACTTTCCTACTGCCTCTGTGCCCTAACAGCTCCTGCCCTTCCTGTTTTGGGACAGGAAGTTCCTATATTCAAAATATAATGTAAAGTCCATGGGAAATGATGAGTTGATGTGTGGGCATCCCCGAAGTGCTTGAATACACAAAGTTAAATACACCGTGGGGGATCCCTGCATCTTTAAAAAGACCAAATGTTCCTTTTAAGGTTGAGATTATGTTTATTTTCAAACGCCTTGACGTTTTGCACTTTATTGTGCTTTTTCAAAGGGCTGTAAGTATTTTCTGAACTATATAATAATGCACATATATTAATTAGTTTTGCAATGATTTGATACAAAAATCATTTTTTAAGTTTACATAAGCACATAATATAAATGCTGTTACCATTTGATATTGCTTCTGCATATACTGCTTATCTCTGAAGTAACTTATGTTTGATAGTAGACACAGAACTGTAATAAATAACACAGAAAGACAATCTAAATACAGTACACATCTCATTATACTGTTCAAAAAATCATGCTTCCACCACCAAAAACTGTGCATTCATATATTTTTAAACTGCCAATAAAGGCCTGACTAACCCTATGTCTTTTCTCTATTTCCTGCTTCCTGGAATATATATATTCAGCCAGCTTTATTGTTCATTGAACACAATCTGGTAAAAACAAAGAGACAAATGATGCCATTTTAAACACCAGCACCATGATTCTTTCAAAGATATAAGTGTTTTTATGCCACTGACTGCAATAAATACAATTGAATAATGTCTTTCCTTGAGGGCAATAAGCTTAATAAAGCAGTGTCAGGTATTAGTCAAATATCAACTGCTAGTTTTACTTGTTTTCATTTTGAAGGTAAAGCTGCTGAGCGTTTATGGCTTCACTTCTGTTAGCTCCAATGTCTTGCTCTTTTAACTGCCTGTAATGTATGGGCATAAAACTCTCTTAAAATGGCCTATTGAAAGTTTTTAAAAGAAGTATTTGAGAGGTATAAAGACGTTACTCACTGGAATTTTCATTGCATATATTGCTACACTCGGCGTCTTGCTTAATGGCAATATGGAGCATGGAAGTCAGACTTCCTCTTGAGCCCGCTAGTCCTGCATGTTGGATGAATTCATCCTTGTTTGCCTGTCTACATTACCATGTGTGGCTGTTGTTACCTAGCAACTGTACACAATTGTGTCAGTTGTTGTTGCGCAGGACTTGCAGGCCCTGTGAGATCACAGATTTGGCTGCATGTAAAATTAATTATGTGTTGGCAATACTGTTATCTGATGAATTCAGAATCTGGGGGGAAAAAGGAGTTTGAAAAAGATTTCATATGTTTTACACTCAGCCAAATCTGTGATCTCACAGAACCCGCTAGTCCTGCGCAACAACTGACTCAATCGTGTACAGTTGCTAGGTAACAACAGCCACACATGGTAATGTGGACAGATGAACAAGGATGACTTCATCCGATGTGCAGGACTAGCGGGCTCAAGAGGAAGTTAAAAAAGCAAGCCATTGGAGCTGACAGAAGCAAAGCCATAAAAGCTCAGTATCACAGTCTGTTCTAATATAATCAGTTAGTTTCTTGTCTATATCATTTCTCCCAACTTGTAGGACTACTACCACATCTGAGCTAGCCTGCTATGAGGCAGAAATCTCATTCTGCCTTGAAAGTGCTGAGCTGGTGATACAGCAATGCTTTCAGAAACAGAAAGCACTACACAGAATGATTCAACAGAAGAATCTGCTGAATTTTGTATCCAGAGACTTTTAAATTCTTTACAAAAGGCAAAAATCAATTAAATAAATATTTGGTATAAAAAGAACAATATAGCCAGCCCGGTGGCACTGAGGGTTGAGGTGCTGGACGCCACACCTCGCTTCACGCCGGTGACCCGGGTTGAGGTGGACTCAGGTTGCTGGTGGGCCGGCCGGGGGCAGTTAGGCTTGAGCATCCCACGACAGCTTGCCTACTCTGGGGAGGGTTAAGGCATAGCCCAAACACTTGTCTGACTCCGAGCGGAGGCTCGGAGTACTACAAGCCCCCAATGTTAAGGGGAAGGGCTGCCGACATACAGCATGACGTCGGCACTCAGCACCTTGACGTCAGGGGTCCTATGCTGTAGGAGGTGGGAGAAAGCGGAAAAACACCTGCCATCGGTGGGAAGATGGAGCCCCCGGAGACATGCCCTCGATGTGCCTTCACCCGCCCGATGGCCCCGGCACCGACGACAGTTGATTGTTGGGGTAAGGGGGCCCTGCTCCATCCCCACTCGGAGGGTAAACTGAAGCTTCATGGGGTTCTTGTGGGGTCATACTGGCAGGGTGGAAGGCAGAGGGATGTCTACCTTGGGGCTCCTGAAGGGTCGGGGATGGCAGGCAGGAAGGCGAATAAATAGTAACTTCAAAAAAAAAAAGAACAATATTGAGCAATATGTTTCACATGAATGGGAACTATAGGGGCTACGTGTAACAAAGCTGTCGACAGTGATGATTGAAAACTTCCATTTAAAATCAGAATGGCTTGATGTGCTAACTGACTGCTCCACCTGACTGTTAAAACTTGTCATTCGGGAAGAATTGCAAGTATATAACAATCATCCTTTATTTTCAGAACATAATAATAAATCAAAAATGAAACAGACTAAATACAAAATTGAAATAAAAGATAGAAAATCAAGCAGGAACAGTATTTAATGGGCCCCGCTCCCACCCACACAATAAACTAGATGTCAGCAATTGAAAAGCCATTCCAGACACTGCAATAAAATAGATCTGATAATCAAGACGAGAAAGGGAAAAGAACACTGTCACAACATTTAACAATAAGCCATGAAAACAGAACTACTGTAGAAGTGACTCCTCTGAAGAGAAGTCTGCAGCATCAATTAAAAATATATCAACCTCTCAAAACAAGAAAGTAAGGAAAAACAACAAAAGGCAAAAAAAAAATTCAAACAAGGAGGGGCAGAGGGAGGCAGCAGCAAAAATCAATGGACATTGTGAAGTGGGAACAAACAGAGCAACAAGAGTTCAATTTCACTGAAAACAAATCCTGACCATATCATAAATACAAGTACTGAGTAAAGGTCTGATTTTTCCGTACCCCATGTGTCAATAAATTTCAAACTGAAATAGATCTTTACAAGCTGTTTCATATAATCAATCTTAGGTATCAATATGCAAAAACAAAATGGCAAGTGCTAATATCAAAGGAATTGCAATTCCAGCTTCAACTATTGTTATTCCAGCAGCTACAACTATGGAGTATGTGGCAGCTGTGACTTTAAATGATTCAGAAGATAATATTCTCCAGACAGCTGACGAGTCTTTAGATGCTTCAATAAATGTCTTAAATATGGAAAAACAACTTGAACAAAAATGAATGACAAACAACATGACAAAAAACAACAGTTCTGACCAAAATTTACCTTTGAGTCAATGGCATATATACATCCTACTATCATTATATATAAAGGGTTGTTTAATCTGAAGTAACAGAACCGTTTAATAGCAAATAGGGCTATACAAAGTATAACATCAAAAAAGAGGGAAAAGTTACTCTTGAAGAAATCAATTCCTTGACTAATGTGAAAGTAATAAAAGGCCTACTAAGAGTCAATTTGATTTAATGCTAGAATCTACGTACATAAGTGAAGATGAAAGATAACTGAATTATCATAACTTGTATCAAATTTTGGACAGTAATTCAACTGTTATCATCAGTAATCATCTTAATAACATTTTGAATTTTTTCAGTATTTTCAGGTATTAGTTATAAAAGAGAAAGTGTGCATGCATAATCCACATTCCACAATGCCTACATTCTATACTTTGCCAAAACTGTAAAAAAATATTCTTTCTCATGAAAAAGGATAAAAAAAAGTCCCAAATTATTTTGCGTGACCATAGATCCTTTTTTGAGCAAACACAACCTTCCCCCAAAAAAACAGATGAAGAAGGATCTACTGCCACGCAAAAGGATTTCTCTATCTGTGGTGGTATATTTAATTGACTTTTATTGGCATCCAGTGACACCCCCACCCTCACTCTACAATTATGCCATGGTCCCATTTTTATAATTTCTTGGCCCTGGTGTCTAGTGTCATCACCTACCCTCCATGACCCATTTTTTTTCACAACATCATTGGTGCTCAGTAGTACCCCCATCGTCCCATGTGTGTCTTAGCCTGTAAATAAGGAAATTATTCCTTAATGTGTTTTCTTTTTAGTCCTGGAAAAAAAAAGTCCACCACTGACAGCACCTGCCCCCCCTCAACCTCCCACTGTGCACCCACCACCCTGTACCCCTCTACACCTCCCCCACATCCCCTCACTCACTTGAACTGGCCCCACAGTGAAGATCCACTATCTGATTGAAGACATTTCTTGCTGCTGGAACCAGTGACTGCAGTCTGAGAAATCACATTTAAATATATTGAACCACAGTTAACTTTTTTCTCATACAGCAGTCCCCTGTTGCAGAAGCAAGATGTGTCTTTGATCGGAGAGTGGATCTTCACTGTGGGACCAGTTCAGGTGAGTGAGGGTATGTGGGGGGGTCTAGGGGTGTGTGGGGTGGTGGGTTCACAGGGGGAGGTTGAGTAGGGGTGCGGGTGTGATCAGCAGTGGACTTTTTTTTAGGATGAAAGAACACATTGAGGGACTGATTTTCTTAAATGCAAGCTAAGGTGAACATGGGACTGGGGACACCACTAAACACCAATGATGTAAAAAAAAAATATGGATCATGGAGGGTGGGGGGGTGCTACTAGACACCATGGCAATAAAAATGGAAAAAATGGGATTGCTTCACAATTGGAGGGCAGGGGGCCATTTTCTTATTTACAAGAAACAAGGACATGGGGAGGGGTACCTCTGGACACCAGGGAAGGTATTAAAAACATATATGGAAATTGGAGGGTGGGGTGTTACTAGACACAGGACTTATTTTATTATTATTTGCAGCATATGAGGGACAGAGGAGGTGGGGCGGGCACCACTGAAGATACCAATGAAGATATAATAACAAATATATACTGTATATCTATCTATCTATCTATCTATCTATATATATATATATATATATATATATGTATATATATATATATATATATATATATATGAAATCAGAGGGTAGGGGGCTGCCACTAGACACCCAGCTATAAACATAAAACTAATGAGAACCTACCACGTTTGGAGGGTGTGGGTGCCACTAGACACCAGGGTTTTTTATCTGCAGCAGATGAGGAACATGGAAGGGTGGGGGGGTTACCACTGCACACCAATGAAGGTACAATAACAAAAACATATGAACTCAGAGGTTGGAGGGTGCCACTAGACACCAGGGCTGTAAACAAATATCAGATTACCCGGAACCATATGGTGTGCTAAGCCCAGAACAACATGGCTTTAGAAAGGGCCATGGCACAGAGACTGGTTTGGTCAGGTTCAGGAATGCTGTCCTTCAGGGCCTTGATAAGGGTCTCTTAACTGGGGCAGGCTTTGTGGACCTGACCAAGGCATTCAGCCTTATAAATCACTCTTTACCGTGCCTAAAACTTGAACACTTACGATTATCAGACAAAGTTGTAGCCTGGCGTAGAGATTACCTGTCTGATAGGTCTGAGGTCGTTACTTTGGGGTCTGTGGTTTCTTCTGTTAAATCTACCAGTTTAGGGGTTCCACAAGGGTCAATATTAGGCCCATTGTTATTTTTATTGTTCATTAATGCACTTCCCTCTATTTTGAAATCAAGTAAGTGTTTATTATATGCTAACAATCTTGTTATTTTTTCACAATCTAAAATTGCTTCACAAATTAATTCTTTGCTTGAACCCGAATTTCAAAATGCATGCAGTTGGTCCTCTGCTAATCGTTTGACACTCAATGTCAAAAAAACTAAATGAATGATTTTGGTACTTCACACTCTTTAAAAAATAATCCTATTCTGGGTCACGATGATGGTGGTGCAGTAATTTAATGTGTCCGGGAATTTAAATATCTGTGTGTTGTATTGGATTCTGGCCTGAACTTCTTCCTTCAGATCAAAGCAGTTTGTAAAAAGGTCAATCAAAAGTTAGGATCACTATATAAGTTCAAGAAATACTTCTCTGCTGACTGCAGTAGAACAACTGCGGTTGGGATATTACTGCCTTACTTGGATTATGTTGCTAGCCTTTATTATAGGCTATTAGATAAGGAAATTAAGATATTGTCAGTCACTTTTAATAATATTTGTTGCTTTGTATTGGTCTCCTCTTATCACCTTCATCATTGTCGACTTTATGCTAATTTGGGTTGGCTGTCACCTTCTTCTAAAATCATATATTTCTTCAGCTGTCAGGTGTTTAAAACTGTTTTCTTGAATACTACTTATCCGTTAAGGGACTTGGTTGATATTAGGACTTCAATTAGTTCCTTACGTTCATCTAATGCTGTTCTCCATCAAACTATCTTACATCATTCTAAGACTGGTTCCCAGTCATTTTCAGTTGTGCCCCCATGTTTTAGAATTCATTACCTGTAGATCTCCACTCTTCTAGTTGAAAGCTGCAATTCAAACAGCAGTTCAAGCAGTATTTGTAATCTTTAGATGTTTGTAATTGTGTTGTTTAATTGTTTTGCATAATATTCTTTTGTCTTATTGAAACTGTATTTGCTTTGTCTTATATGTTGGGTTGAACCTGAAAATGGACTGGTTCCAGTGTTCTTTATCCAGTTAACATCATTTCAAATAAATAAATAAGTAAATAATGGGGACTGGGGCACAATTGGGGGTAACACCGGACACCAAAGAAAATATTAAAAAAATATATATGGAAATTGGAGGGTAGGGTGCCACTATACACAAGGCCTATTAACTACAAATTAATGCATACTAGGCCACAACCACAGGGTGGGGTGGTGGGTCCACTGGATATCAGGGAAAAGGGAAATTTAAGTTTTAAAAATAAAATCTGAAAACATTATGTATGTGTGGGAGTGAAGGGTCTAAAGAACCCTGCCCTCACGCAGAAAAAAGCATGGGAGTGAAAGGTCCAGATGAACCTGCACTCCCACAGCCAAATAAGGATACCATTATACTACAGTATCCCAAAAAGTAAGGATATAAATTGCAAAAACCTTTGTTAATGCACTAGTTAGGGTCAAAGCAACAAAAACTGGCAAATGTGGCGTTAGAGTTTCCAACCCTAATACCTCCCCGGCTGCACAGCAGGTGTGGAATGTGTCTTGTGGTTCTCAAACCTAACCCTCACCCCATTCTCATACAGTGTACACATCTGACCTTATCTATTAATGGAATGGGGTGAGCATTAGGCTTGAAAACACAAAGGCACATCTACACCTGCTGTGCAGCCTGGGGGGGTGGGGTAAGGCTGGAAACCCTAATGCCACATTTCCCAACCTTTGTCACTTTGACCCTAATCAGTGCATTAATAAAGTCTCTGAGTATTGATGAATCAGTGGTGGGGTCTTACTTGACGTTGTCAAACCTAATGCCCACCCCCCAGCCCACAGCCTCCCATCTGAAGTACAATATACCGCTCCAACCTAGTGCCTCATTGTGATACAGTATGGTCAACATAATCTGTCAGAGCTTTCAGGGCCCTGCTTGAAGACATCACATTTGACCTTGTCTGATCCAGGTTAGAGGTGGGCATTAGGAGTGACAACCCCAAGTAAGACCCCAATACTGACTCACCAATACTCCGGATACCCAAATCCTTAATGTTGTTTCATTTCATGTCTGCTTTAACATAGTTTTTTGCAAAGAATTTCCTTTCTTTTTGTGATAGTTAAACTGTATCCTCTTCAGAACCTGTGCAAAATGTGGTAAATGCAATATTGGAGACAGTCATGATGCAGTGCATGGGGCCCAGCAGACCCCGGCACACATCTTGATATCTTGTGGGTGAGATTCCCTGACCCATCACAGGGTGTGGCGTCTGCACCAAAATACTGCTCCATCTCTGCCCAGGCCATGACTGGTGCTGTATGCTGCAGCACCTTCCCCATCAGCCTTGTCCCAGTAAACCAACTCACTGAATTCACACCTGAACTAAGCTCACTGGCATGGTAAGGCAGTGTGTTCCCCAGAGGTGCAATCTGCATCCCTGCGATCAATGTCACTTAATAAATTCTTTGTTTTTTAATATTTTGACTCCAAACTTTCAGCATATTCTTCTTCTTATGACCCCACCGCATAAACCCCATAAGTGAACATTTTCAAATCTGTGCTGAAACACCATTCCACGCCACAGGTGAGAAAACATGTTTCAGATAGGATGTGAAAAATGACAGCTGTACTGTTTATGAGGTGGTGTGAAAAAATGGGTATGCTGAAAATCTGAACTCAAAATATTGCAAATTACCAAAGTTATGTACCTGCATGGAAACTGCGCAACACACGCTCAACACACTCAACACACTCCACAACTCCCGACTGTCACCCTCCCTTCTACTTTAATGTCATACATAAGAACATTGTCCATAAGTGCATCACCAAAGCTATCAGCAAATCCAGATCTAGCAATGATACACTTGACCTTAAGCGGCTGTCCCTCACCCTAGTAGAGGTGTTGAGGCCTCTTACCAAGATTGTTAACCTCTCCCTTACACTCAACCAATTCCCAGAAAAATAGAAGTCAGCCACTGTCACCCCAATCCACAAAAGTGGTGACAAGACTGACCACTGGAACTACCACCCGATCTCAGTCTTACCATCCTTCTCAAAAGCCCTGGAACACATAGTATCGGACCAGCTTACTGAATATCTGGACAAGCACAATATCCTCTGCAGGCAACAACATGGTTTCAGGAAAGGCCATAGCACTACTTCCACATTACTTGAAGTCACCGGGGCAATCCACAGCTCCCTGGATAAAGGACAACTCACTGGCGCTATCTATATTGACCTAACCAAGGCATTTGATACTGTCCACCACCACTTTCTCCTTGCCCAGCTTCAAAAGGCTGGGCTCTCCCCCGATTCTATATCTTGGTTCAAAAGCTACCTTGCAAACAGGTCTCAATGCATAAAAATTGCTGATGTGCTCTCAGAAGCCAAACCTGTTTGATCCACTGTCCCACAGGGATCCATCCTGGGACCACTCCTTTTCAGCCTGTTCCAGATTACACTGCCAACCTCCTGTTCTCAACAAATAGTACTGTACACCAGTGATGTGGTAATCCTAGCCTCACACCAGGATCCAAACCAGCTGCAAGGCAACCTCCAGCATTGCTTCTCCACTGTTGAGAACTGGTTCACTCAGCACAAACTGATCCTCAATCAGAAAAAAACTAAGACCATGATTTTCAGTAGCTTACACAATAAACATAAACACCATCACCTCTCCATTTATACCAGTCATGGCGGCCTACTTGAACAAGTCCAAACTTTTAAATACCTTGGGATCACCCTAGACTCGCACCTCTCCTACACTGACCACATAAACAACGTCGCCAGAGCTGCCAATGCCAGACTAGGCCTGCTGTTCACCACAGGAGACACCTTCCCCCTGCAGCCCTGGCTGCTGCCATCCAGTGCTCCGTCGTTGCCACCACTGACTATGGCCTCATCATCTATGGCTCAGCTACTGTTACTACGCTCAAATGGGTAACCACCTCCCTCAACAAGGCTTGTCGTCTCATCACTGGTGCTCAATGTCGTACACACACCTGTGACCTCTACTCCCAAACCAGCTGGCTGCAACTTGACAAGCATATTAAATACCAAAGCTTCATAGTGGCAAAGAAAATTCTGATGGGCCTTGCCCCACCTGGTGTTGCTACTCTCCTACAGCCTAAAAAAAGCAGCCGGTGAACCCGGGGGTCCAAACCGCAGCAGTTCCAAATCCCCTGATGTCGCACAACCCAAGGTCAAAGAGCGTTTGCCTACCAGGCTGCAAGCTGGCTAAATGGACTCTCCAGTGATATCACCACTGCCCTCATGCTCGGTGCCTTGAAAACCAGGCTCCGCCACTCAATCATTGCCTCCAGCACCTGTGACTGTAGTGTCTAACAATGAACTCACCACAGTTCTGGCCTTCTGGATTATGAACAGATCCCAACAATCGTGGCTCCCCTTGTTTCTGTCTACATCTACGAGGGTCACAGCCTCTTAGCACTTGTCCGACACCACCCTGCCCAATTCTTGCACCTCTCGTGTTCTCTGACAATGCCCCCAGGCTGCATCCCCCTCCTCCTCCCCACCCTAACTTTTTTCCCCCTCTGTCCCACCAAATCTCCTCTGCTGCCCCCACACTTCCTCCCACCCCTCTTTTCTTCTAGTTTTCTTTTCGTCACTCTTCTGTTCTTCTTTAAAATTGTATCAATCTATGTTCCTCGAATGCAATTTTGTATGTACATCCATATACTCTTTTGCCTGTTATGTTCTGTCTAGCTGTAACTCATGGCATGGAACCTTTGTAAAAGAGCCTTGGCTCAAAGGTATTTGTAATCCTAGAACTCAATAAATAAATAAAAAATGTGCTCATAATGTGGCCAATTTTAGGAATATTTTTACCTGATTTTCAGCATGGGCTTTTTGGGACCGCATGTTATGAACACTGGCACTGTCATTTTGTTAATCAGTCCCAAAAGTTGATTTCATGCAGTGATTGCAAAATAAACTTATGGGTCCGATTAATGAAATGACAGTGAAAGTATTCATGAGGAGGGGTCCCAAAAAGCCCATGTCGAACATCTGGTGCAAACATACCTTAAAATGGCCAAGATATCAACATAAGTTGAAAACACCTTTGAAATACATTATATGGCACTTACCTTAAATTCTCAGTTTGAGGTTTGGCTTTGAAGAGTACAGATGTGTTCCGGTCCACAGAAAATGACATTAGTTGACCTCTTGAGGTAAGTATAGAGTAAGGGGGACTGTAGGGTGGTGGGTGCTCAGTGGGAGGGTCAAGATGGGGGAAGGCAGACAGCAGGGAAGATGTGGTACAATTTTCTTTTTTTCAGGTTTTAACAACAACAACAAAAAAAGACATTGGGGGATGGTTTTATTTTTGCAGATACATATTTATAAATAAATAAATTATTTTGGGACACGGGGGGTGGGCTCCCCAGTGTCCCACACTGCTGGGGGGGGTTGTTGTACATGCTGATACTGAGATTAGGCCCTGATGTTGGCATTAATAATAAAACAAGGGGCTGTGGGGGCATCGAGAGCTGGGGGTGGGCACCCCAGTGTCAGAGTATATAAAAAGTAATACATTAGTTTTGGACACTGGGGTGAGCTCCCCAGTGTCCCAAAGTATGGGGAGGGGCTTCTAAACACTGACACGGGGAGGCCCCCCAATGTCCGCAACTATAAATAAAACAATGGGGGGGGTCATACAGTTCTACATAGCCGAAGATTTCACTATAGTAAACAGGAGCCATATAGTGGTTGTAGCTTAAGGCTGCCCTATAGGAAACAGGTGCCATATACTGATACTAACTTAAATTAAGCAAAAGATACAGTGCATGTTTAAAACCTGTAAGTTGCTTAGAGCAAAATCAGTTCATTTACCAACAGGTTATTAATGTGCACTGTGTGTTTTACGTGATTTAGGTTACTACCAGTATACGGCACCTGTTTCGTATACTGCAACCTTAAGTTACAACCACTGTATGGCACTTGTTTCAAATAGGACAGCTTTAAACCTCTTCTTCCATATTCTCCTCTTCCTCCTTCCCATTTGTTCTTGATTAGCAAGTACAATTTTACAGCAGGGACTCCAGTCTAGTGGCTCTGATAACAAACATGAGAGCTGAAATGAGGTTCGGACTTACAAATTTAAATGCCCAGATGATCCATATGCAGGTTGTCATTCAAAATTGAATGTGACTATGCATCAGGTGGCAACAGACTTCCTGATGTCAAGTTGATAGTGTGACAAGCACATGATCTACTGGAGGAGTGGGGAAGAGAAAGGGCCCTGAAAAATTATACCATCTCTTTAAAAAGCTCATTGATGACCACGAAAAACAAGGGCTGGTGGGGGGGCAGCACCTCAGCTTAGTGCTGTATAATGTATTTGGCACATAGGAGCCAGTTGAACTACATGATACAGCTGTCCTTTAGTAAATGACAGCTGTGTTGTATAGTGCAACTGGTTCCTATCCACCAAATACATTATAAAGCACTAAGTTTTATTCCTCAGTTTGCAGTTCAGCTTTAAAAAGTGCACACATGTCCTGGTTCACAGAAGATGACAGCATATGACCCTGTGAGGTAAGTATTGGGTAAGGGGGGGTGATGGGCACTCAGTGGGAAGGTGGGGGTGGGGGCAGGCTAAAGGTGGCAAGGACGAGTGACCATTTTCTGTATTTCAGGTTTAAATAAAAAAAAGATGGGGGACGGTTTTCCTTTTTTGCAGGTATACATATAAAATGAATCTATCTTGAACACTGAGGGTGGGCTCCCCAGTGTCCCAATCAGCTGTGTGTGGGGGGTAATTACATGAAACAATGGGCCACCAGGGCATCCAACACCGGGGGTGGGCATCCTGGTGTCAGATTGTACAGCTAAATAAATAAACAAATACCTGTACATATACTGCCACCGGGGATTGGGGCCCACGGTGTGCAGATACAGTTGAAGGCACAGCACAGTCAAGCTGGTGGGGCAACAATGACAGTAGCCCTGCCCTATGAATGGCAACAGCAGCAGGGGTTGTACTATACAACACAGCTGTCATTTATTAAAGACAGCTGTGTTGTATAGTGCAAACTGCTGCTTTCCCAAAAATTCAGTTATAAATAGAACATTTATTTTTTTGAACTGTGCATGTTCAGAAATGGAACTTTTTATTAAATAATTTTTTTTCAATTCAAAGTTTATTCAGTTTTATACAATTACAGAGAGAGGATCTTCTGTTATACTTTTTATTAAATAATTTAAAAACTGCTTAACAGTGGGACCAAAAAAACAACAAAAACACACACATTGTACTACCCTTTATCAAACCTGAAAGTTTCAGGTTTCCAAGCCTCCTATTTTTTTAGTTATCGGGTGGCAAAAAATTTTTTTACATTTTCAAAAAATGAGACTTTTGCAGCTTTTTCACCTCTATAACTTTGCCTCCCCTGAACCAATCTACATGACATTTACAGGATCAAGAGATCCTGGTACAGAGGCTGTGCTTGCCAAATTTCATGTAAATCGGTTGAATGGGGAAAAGTTATTAGGGTGCAAACATTTGAGTTTAACATAGAAGTGCTTACGCAACCTTAATATACAGGCTCGACAGTGCCTGTATAATATACTGTATATAAATAAATATCTTATACTGACGCAGTAAAGCCAGTATAGTTAAGGTTGAGTGACAGGTTCTATGTTAAACCCCTAACTTTTCACCTTAATAGTGTTGGCAGTGTTTGACGAAATTAGTTGAACTTTTGCATGCACTGTCTAGGAGGAAAGCTCTAAATACTGTATGTAGAAAGTTTTATTATGGCGACTTAAGGAGTTTCTGAGATCTGCATATGTCATTTTCCTGTAAGCCTCTAATTTTTTTTTTCCTATACTTACAGTAACATGGGTTTTTGTTTTGCTCTCATCAACAGCCTACGTGGAATGGATTTGTTTTTCCAAAGCTTTCAGGATAGAAGTATGCTGTGCCAAGGTAGTGCCTTGGGAAGGTTCTGTGAAAAACATATTAAACAGATCTAGAGTTATAAGGATTTAAAGTTTTGTTTTTTTACTGCGCTGATCATGCTCAGGAGGGGTTTTGAGCTAATGTTTTGACACAACATGAAAAATTTCATGTTGCAAGACCATTTTTGGTTTCCCATCAGTTGCTTCTCACAGCATGAAAAAATGTTTATGTGCCGTGACAGCTGCCATCTTGTTTTTCTCCTGGAACTAAAAAACATGGAAAATAATATACAGTAGATGGTGTAATTTTAAAAAATGAACACCTGAACTTAGCTAAATATATCCTGTTTATTTAGATTCTGCTTTGTGTTTTGTTTTTTTTTTGAATGGCCAGAAATACCTTTTCTGTTCACCTCAAAATCCAGGGTGCCCAGCTTAGTGAGAGAAGCTGTTCAGCTGTGTTCTCTGTGTGAGAATAGTGGGACTTTCTTGAATTCTGACACCACAACTGGAGTTGTGCTGCTGGCTTCAGTTGAAGCAATGAGCCGGCGATCCCCTGTTCTCTCTGTGTGTCTCTGCCTGTCTACCTGTCTATCTATTTATCTACTGTATCTAATTTAAAATATTCAAAGTGCTTATAGTCCTCCAATAGAATGATACAGTCAGTTACTGTAATGTAGAACACATCATACATAAAAAATACATAAACCCTAAAATTGCCACACTGTGGCTTGATTCGTAAGGGGGGATGTTAAAAAAAAATTTTGAAAGCTGTAATTGACTGTTCTAACAAAAAACAATTGGAACATCTTGTATTTATGGGGACACATTGCAAAAACATTTTAAAAAGTCCACATTTCTGGCTTAGAGGTGCTGAGGGTTGAAGCACTAGATGCCACACCTTCCGCTATGCTGGTGACCTGGGTTTGTGAACGAGACTGGGTCATCAGGGTCAGCTGGGAGGGAGGGCAGGAGCTGGATTGAGCCACCACATGGCAAGCTGTCCTCTCCCGGGGAGTGCTCTGCATCCAGTGCTCACTGCCATATGGTGTTCCTGGGTGGCAGAGCAGTTGGAGCACCACATGGGTGGAAGAGCGGTGGCTGGAGTCTGAAGGGGAGGCACATCTTCATGTGCTCTGCCTCCTCAGCCTCACAGCATGTCATCATCCTTGGGGGAGGCAATCCAGGTAAAAAAGCAAGAAAAAACCCTCTGCACCTCATGATCCTCCGATTCAGCTCCCAGTCTAGATGTGGCCTCATGGGGGTACCCAGGTGGTCTCTGACCTGGGTCAGCCTTGCTGTAAGGGGCAATTCATGGAGCTGGAAGTCCCACAGGGTACCGCGGAGGTACCCTGGTGGTCTCTGCTGTTGGAGCGGCCCCACCACAAGGGGTAATTTGCGGGGTTGAATTCCCACAGGGAGACGTGTCCAGAGCTGTGTGGGGCTGGAGGTGAAGCAACTTTGGAAGGATGGAAAAAGTATAAATTAAAAAAAAATCCGCATTGCTTAATGAATAACCAGGAAAAAAGAGAACCAGTTTCTGAGAAGTTAAAAACAAATATAACTATGTGAGATTTTTTTTTTTATGTATGATGTGTTCCACACTACACAGGCTTACTGTATCATTCTATTGGAGACTATCAGCACTTTCTCATCTGGGGCACACTAGTAATATTACCAAAATGAAAGAAACAAAATCCCAAGTGGAATGTCCCTTTTACTCACCCACCTCCCACTTATCCTCTCCACTTGAGTGTTAATATTTGATACACTCACATTTAGATACATAAAATACATTTTATATTAGAGACGCATTTTAATATGGGTACCTCTTGTGTGGAACCTGCCAGGGCCACTGACACATTGTTATTAAGTGTGATGATTATTAACTCTAAGGATGAATTTAAAATGTAAATTTCCATCCCTTTCTACAATCCACATTGCTTTTTGTAGTCAATCCACATGGAATCATGATAACATTTTATTTTTATAGTTAATATAAGCAGACCAGGGTGCCCACCTCTGGTACTACTTCTCTAGACACCCTTCCCCATCAGGTCCCCATCCCCATTTCCTGAACTGTAGCCTAACACTGGGGTGTCCAGTCCCCAATGTTGGAATGTGAACTGAAATAAAGAAAACCACCCCTATGATTTTTTTAACCTGAAAATGGTCCCTTGCTGATCTGACCCCAACACACACACACCCCCACTCCCCCCACCCTGACCTCTCACTCAGCACCCACCACCCCACACCCCTCACCTGAACATGTCCCATAATGTAGATCCACTATTTTATTGAAGACATGCCTTGCTGCTGGAACTGGCGACAGTGATATGAAAAAAATCAACTAAGTCCGATTTATTGTATTTCAAAGAAGCTTGAACTTTTATTCACAACTTTGTCATTATTATATATTTTAACACCAAATTTTGAACATGGCCTTTTTGGGACCCCACCTCATCAGCAATGGCAGTGGAATTTTGCAAATCTGGCCCAAAGGGCAATTTTGCTGTCACTTTGTGAAATCACCTTTTGGGTAGGACTTAAAAATGTTCACTTCCCTTGTTCATGAGGTGGGGTCATAAGAAGGCTATGTCACAAATTCGGGGTCATAATATGTAAAATTATCAAAATTATGAGTGTGCATTGAAATTTTTCCATTCTCACTCACAATGTTGGTAATTTTCAATATTTTGACTCCAAACTCTCAACATAGCCATTTTTTCACACTAACTCATGAACGTGACAGCTGTCGTTTTTCAAATCCTGGCCAAACTGCATTTTTGCACCTGTGGTGCAGAGTGATGTTTCAGCAGGGATCTGAAAAGTTGTACCTATCGGGTTCATAAGGTGGGGTAATAAGAAGGCTATGCTGAAAATTTGGTGTACCCATATGGTAAAAGGCCCAGGTTATGAGTGAATGTTGCAATATTTCAATGTTAACTGATAATTTTATTTATTGAATTTTGATGACAGGGTTGGCCCACTAGGAGGTCCCTTTTTCAGGGTTGACCTGGGGAACAGAAGCAATACAATACATACAATCAGGTGATCCAGAAGCAATACAATACATACAGTCGGCTGATACAGGGTTATGAGAAGTAGATAAGATAATGAGGATAACAATACAGGCAATTATTCAAATCATAGACCATAAGTGCAACACATGAAAGATTTAAGGATTTAAGGCATGATTTAATGTAGGTTAAGGTGAGAAGAAAGGGGGGATGGGTGTTATGATTAGGATCGGGGGTGATTATCCTATACCCTCGCAAGTGGCATGAGCTTGTCCCAAGCAAATGGGACTTAAACCTAGTGTGAAAGATTGGTAGTGAGGGGGCTTCCTGTACTAGAGGTGGGACAGTGTTCCACAGTTTAGGGGCTGTGAGAGAAAAGGAATTGCCTCCCTTATGAGTCTTGATTCTAGGGATTGCCATTAGGGAGTGACCCAAGGTCCTGAGCATTCGAGGGTTAGGCTTAGCCATGATTATTCCTGTTAGGCTTGGTAGGGCTGCCGGGCTCTGCAATTTGTATGCATGGCAGAGCAGGGGATATTGTAGACAAGCCTCGAAAGAAGGCTAGTGCAGCTGGGCTAGTGAGATGCAGGGGTGGCTTCTTGGTTGACACATTGTCACAAACCTCATGACCTTGTTGTACAGGACCTGAAGCCTGCTAACCTCACCCCTTGCCATGCCCTGGATTACCAGGGCAGCATAGGTTAATGTGGGTAGGAGGACACCGGAGGCGATTGCTCATTTAGCCTCTGAGATAAGTTGTTTTTTTAGCCTGTACATGGTGCCAAGTTTAATGTGGATAGACCTTGTTATCTGGTCAATGTGGGACTTAAAGGTGAGACCCTGGTCAATAGTTAACCCAAGGTATTTTATGTTGTCAACTACATCTATTCGTTTATCCCCAAGGGTAGTAAGTTTTAGGGAACTGGTCTGATCCCAGCCAAGGTATCTAGGACCAAACAGCATGGCTTTAGTTTTTGCTATGTTGAGGATCATTCTGTTTGATGTGAGCCAGGCTTTGAGTGTGTTTAGGTCCCCTTGTAGGAGAGGGCCCAGTTCATGTGGTGTTGACCTGGCTTGGAAGATGACAGTATTGTCTGTGTATTGAACTACTGAGCTATCCCCACAGTGCCAGTTTAGGTCATTTGTGAAGAAAGAGAAAAGGAGGGGGCCAAGAATTGAGCCCTGAGGCATGCCCTCCTTGATGTGTAAAGGGGTGGAAAGCTTTCCCTTCCAAATGACCCTCTGGGAATGACCTGAGAGGTAGCTCTTAAACCAGTTTAGGGCCTGGGCATCAAGCCCAATGCCTTGAAGCTTAGTAAGAAGAAGGTTGTGGTCCACAAGGCCAAATGCCTTGGACAGGTCTATGAAGATAGCATCCATCAACATGCCCTCATCCATTGCCCTGAATAGGTCCACTGTGAGTTTGATGAGTGCCGTATCTGTTCCATGGTTTGCCTGAAAGCCATGCTGTGAAGGGGCTAGGATTTGTGGAGCTCCAGGTAGCCTCTCAGTTGCCCACAAACTAGCCTTTTTTGCAATTTGGCCAGGGTACACAGCAGGGAGATGGGCCTGTAATTGCCAATCTGTTCACGAGAGCCACCCTTGTAAATGGGGACCACGTTGGCAGCCTTCCACTGATATGGAACGTACCCTTCAAGTAAAGATCTGTTGATGATCCAGGTCAGAGGTTTGGCCAGGGACAGTGCACCTTCTTGGAGTAGCCTCGGGCTGATTCCATCTGGGCCACCAGAGCCTTTGTGTTTGAAGGCTATCAGAAGTTTATGGACCTCACTCACCTTGACCATTCTCAGGTGAAATTGGGGTCTGTTCAGACAAGGGGATTCGTCAAAGGTCTGTACAAGCATGGATGTTGGTAGCCCTACCTTGTATGCATCAAGGTTGGTGAAGTGGTGGTTGATTGCTGAGTCTATAAGCTGGCAATCACTGATACACTATCATTGTACCTCAATTTGACCTTGTGCCTCCTTGGAGTTGCCCTTAAGCAGTTCATTGATTTGTGTCCAGAAAAGCTTAGGGTTCCCCAGTGTGGACCATTGGAGGCGGGTTACATACTCCTTTTTGGCAAGTTTGATGTCTAGCTTACTTTTATTTCTTAGGGTTTTGTAAGTAACCAGGTCTGCAGGAAGGTGGGAGAGCCGGAATTTCTTCCAAGCCTTGTCCCTTCTTTTCATCTGAGATTTCACAGATTGGAAGATCATTTATGGCAGCCTCCTTTTGTACAAAGTGTTTTGAAAGGGGTAAAGAGAGATGCCGCATTGAGGAGTGAGTTTTGGAAGTAGGCAAGGGCCTTGTTCAATATCAGGAGGAGCCTAATCAGGCTCCAGTCCAGGTTACTTAGGCAGTCATTAAAGTTTTCTGCCAGGAAACTAGAGAAGTCATGTACTGTGAGCATCCTGGGGGGAATCTTTGGTGCTCTGTTCTTCCAAATACAGAATATTGGGGAGTGATCACTAATGGTGTCAGCCAATGTACCTGCTTTTTGTATGTTAAGGAAGTTAGATACCAGAGCCCAGTCAAGAGTAGTATGGTTCCCCATTTTATAATTAAGCCCGGTAGGTAGATAGATGACCTGTTCCAGGTTTGCATCTTGGATCACACCCTTGAGGACCTTGTTGGGGCCAGTGGCCCAGTTCAGGTTGAAATCTCCCATCATTATGAGTTCATTGGTTAATTCGCTGCCAACCAATTTGGTGATGCCCTCAAGAGCAAGTTGGGCATTCTTAAGAGGGTTATATACACAGCCGATGGTGAGATGCTTAGCATTACCAAGGGTTAGATGGATGAAGATAGACTCCCCGTCCTGGCAGCTACCAAGGCTGGGCTTTAGTAGACTCACGTTTAGAGTATCTTTCATAGAGATTAGTACCCCTCCCCCTCTCTTTCCTGCCCTGTCCTGTCTGAAGGTATTGTACCCAAGGATCATGATCTCATGGTCATGAATATGGGCCTTGAGCCAGGTTTCTGAGATTGCAAGGACGTCTGGCTTGTAGAGGTTAAGCCAGGCTTGGACTTCATGAATTTTAGGTCTAAGGCTGCATATGTTCACGTGCACTATCTTTAAGCCTTTCAATGATGACCAGTGAGGATCCTGGAGGGTGGATACAAGGAAATTGTCTAGAGGGGGCTCTGGGTTAGGCTGAACGTCTCCTCCATGGAGCAGAAGACGAGCAAGTAGTTGAGCTAACACTTGCCTAATTGAAGGTTTTGAAAGGCTGTGGAGCCTTCTGCATGCATCGTGGATCATCAAGTAGTACGAGCCACGCTTTACCAACTCGTGTGCTATGAGGCTTTCATTTTTAGTTGTGGGAGAGGTCCAGTAGTAATGACCACGAGACTCAGGGTAGCTGAGATTTTGCCTCATGGGGTCAAGAAGTCCTTCCCCTAAGCACATGTCCACCTAGAGGAGAGACAGTATGTATATGAGGGCCAGGAGTACACCCCTATTTGGGAGAGATGCCAATGAGTTACTAGTCCAGCAGGACTTAAGACAAGTGATGCCATAGTTGTATAAAGAGTATTCTGGGGCCATGTTTGAAGACCAGTATATCTTTTGCTGGAATCAGTTATTAAGTTGGAAATTTGGGGTAGGTGCCTGTGGGAGAAACCCCTTGTTTTATATTAGTGGCTGTTTTCCCTGGCTGTTGGCCTTGTCCTAGTGGAAGACTAGGGGAAAAAGATCACAGTTGCCAGCGTCAATCAGGTGTCGCTATAGGAGTGTAAATTGGGACCTGGCCACACAATACCTAGCTTAATGACTTTTCATAGATCCCATGCAACAATATAGGGGCACTTAAGGATAAAATGAGTGGCAGGTGCAGGTCGATGTACTGCACAATAAGCAAAAATATGCAGATTAAACAGAATCTCAGCACTGCCTGTACTCAAGTAAAGCAGCTCTGTATGTTAATATCAGAAAGCACAAACGAAGCAGCACCAACAAATTTCATATAAAATAAATTTACTGTGCAAATGGAAATCACAGACAGCGGTAGCACAAACATCGACTATGTTAATATTCAGGCTATCGCTTTGTAAAGGTACCTAAAGTATCCAGTGACTGAATGTAAAAAGAAAAAGAAACTAATTAAGGAACTGACTGGACAAGTGGGAAGGTATGTTTTAAAATAATTATGGGAGAGAGTAGAAGAAACGCCGAGTCCTGGTTCGAGTTCAACATAGGATTAGGAAGGTAAACAAGAAACACCCTTTTGAAATTAGATTATGGCATGAGTTTTGTGCAGTTCTAAAATCAGAGGCATATAGGTTTGAGTGGTGAGAGGAGTGACAGGTTTGCCTCACCCAATGAATATCAGGCAGAGAGCAGCAGAAGGTGGAGACAGAATGTGCACTGGCAGGGAGCCACAATGGGTGGAGTCAGATGGCATTTAATACTGTGAGGGGATGGGGATGGGTGGGCGGCAAAAATTCAGCAAGCAGCAGCAGGTCCGAGTGAGCTGCAGTGTCCGCGTCAATAAATTACACTTAGCAGACAGGATTTTCTTTAAAAACTAACAGGCTGCAACAAGAGTTGTATTTAGTGATGTTAACCAGCCAGGATTTAGTAACAAATTTGCAGGCTGCAGCAACTGTATTATTAGCTATGAAAACCACACGGTCTCTCAGTAGAGCACCCGGGATGAACAGGAAAAAGGTGCCAAGATTTAAACTGACGCAGTTCTCTCTCTTGTACCTTCCGATGGCCAGCTGGGGAACTTCAGACTGGGTGTGCAGCAAGGGGAACCTGGGGAGGGCTTCTTTCAGCTTAGCCCTCACGACCCTTCCAATGGCCAGCTGGGGAACTTTGGACTGGGAGTGCAGCAAGGGGAACCTGGGGAGGGCTTCTTTCAGCTTAGCCCTCACAACCCTTCCGATGGCCAGCTGGGGCACTTCGGACCGGGTGTGCACCTAGGGGAACCTGGGGAGGGCTTCTTTCAGCTTAGCCCTCACAACATGGCCAGAAATATACATATATATACCTATATGTACACACACACACACACACACACACACACACACACACACATGCACTTCATACATTTTCAAGATTTTAACTCTAAACTTTCAACATAGCCATTTTTTACACACCACCTCATAAATGTGACAGGTGCAATTTTTAAAATCTTGAATGAGACATATTTTCACACTTGTGGTGCAAAATAACATTTTGGACAATATACCATAAATGCCGCATGTCATGTTTATAAGGGGAGTCATAAAACAACTATCATGAAAATTTGGGGACAAAATTAAAAAAATATAATTATTAAGAAACTTTCCATGCAGTGCCAGTCTTCATCCCAGGGGGTATGCTTTGTGATCCTGTGTCTTTGAGCTACATATTTGGGCAAGCTCAGTGACCCAGCTACATGGAGTGAGGGTCCAGGAATGGTGCTGTTATGCAACACCCTCCCTCCCCCAATGAGGGAATGAAAGCTGCAGGCTTGCCCACACAGGCCCAGGTACCATATAGTAAAGACAGTTCTTCTGTTGGCACAGGGCCCTACAACTGTGTACCTTTGGGTGGCAGAGGGCCCTGTGCAATGGCTGACAGATGGATTCTTTGCTATGTTTGTCTGTATCTGCAGCCACATGGAAACGCAGGGACCAGAGAGCCATGGCTTGCACAGCCCACCAGACAGCACCGTGAATTCTTGACATTCATCACTGCATAGAAGTGCTCATTAAAGAAGCTTTTTGCCAGAAATATACATATATATACTTATATGTACTCACACACACACACACACACACACACACACACACACATACACACACAGTCCTGTGTATTTCTGAAAAATCATAAGCATACTTTTTTCTAACACCAAATGGTCCATATTTAACAGTTATTGACACAAAAATGTCATAATAGAAGCTGAAGTATAAATTATAAAAGGCAATTGCTTTTCTTTTTTTTTTCACTTGCCCGGCTCCTTGGCTTCAGAGGGGGCCTCGTACCCCCTCCTACTCCATCCGCCAGGACATTTCCATGGCATCCTTCCCCTGGTTTCATCTTGCTCGTGGGGCCAGAATTTTTGCATTTTTCTCCCCAATCCCCCTGAGGATGTCGGCACGCAGGATGAACGTGTAGACAGATGGTGTGCTGATGCACACCATTGTCAAGTGCCCATGACGTCCTCCCCACCTCGACTCCAGAGAGACGTCTGTGCCCCAAAGCCAGTGCTTCCACAGGCATTGGTGTGTCAGGTGCTTGTAAGCACCCCAGGAACCTACCCCAGGAGGAGGAGGAGAGCATCCATTGGGATGCTCGATCCCTTCCCTTTGACCCCCGACGACCGAGTCCATTCCCGAAGCTGGGTCACCGGTGTGGCACGAGGTGTGGCATCCAGCGTCTTAACCCTCAGTGCCACTGGGCCAGCTGCGTTTCATTTTTGATGCACATGTTTAGTATTGCATACTGTGTGCTCACTGCTTCCTAATAAATAAACATTTTTCTCCACTCTCTACTTATCACTTGTCACTTGAGCACTTTTTTAGACACAAATAATGATATCATAATATTAGGGAAATTGGTTTCTTACTAAACTAATATTAAAACATTTTATGATTACAACTAAATTTAAATGAAGTATAAGAACACATCATATTCTGACACACCTATAGTAACCATATATGGTGTACGTGAAGCTGTTGATTACTATCCACATCACCCCCTTAGGCGAGCAGAGTCAGGTTGTAGTTTTTTGATCTCACCACCTCAGCAACGAAGCAATTCACCTGTACCAATGTTAGAAGTCTGTAAACATCTGTGAACCATGACCTGCCAGTCTTGGCAGTGCTGAAATGATATAAAATGCAGTGACTATTACAATTCTTATGATTAAAGCAAGCTCACAATAAAGATAATTTGTGGCTTTGTTTTTTCAGTGTCCCCATCTATGGTTAGATGCAAGTGTTTGGTAGCTAAGGGGAGCAGGACATGAGTTTGAGTGCAAACAAATCAGGTAAGGAGAAGTGTTGAGATGTCAAACCTGGGTTCCATGGTTATTAGCTAAGCAGGTTTCTACATTTGTCCAATCCATTTCTCAAAAAATTCTTCTCAACAGATTATTGAAATTATCAGCTAGCATGTGCTGAAGTTTATTCAGATATGAACTAAGCCTGCATACTGTAGAGCTATTGCTTCAGCTAAAAAGGAACTGGTTTCTGCCCTTAAGATCTCGCACTGAACATACCTTGGATGATCCAAAATACAGTGCCACCCTCCAGGATAAAGAACTTTGTAATTAGATGTTCCAGTTTCCTGCGTGCCAAATTGGAGTAATCACCACTGAATTACTCTACAATATTCTGCAGGATATCACTGGTTGAACTAGGGTACTGTGCTTTAACCTGGCAGACAGCACTGTATTTTAATAAAAGTGATGCTGTAATCTGTCTGATCCCCCTCATAGCCATAGCCCCAAACATCTGTCCCTCGCTCTGAGGATCTTTTAATTTATAAAATTTCTTCGTATTGCTTTGATCACATGTAACCAGTACGGTTATGACAGGATGTACAATATTTTTGGAGTCCTCTTTTTTCACAAGATTGAGGCAGGAATAACATCCTGACTTTAATAATATGTTGAAAGATACCTGTAGCTGTGTAGCTACATTATCCTTATTGGGCTTGATTCACAAAGGTTGGCACAAGCAGCGCCAATGACAGCTTGCACCAACTGCCAGTGCACCAGAGGCCCTGCACCTGATTCACCATCAGGTAGAGTCCTAGTGGCAAAGTCAATCAGCTTGCAGCAAAGGTGGCCATGCACCAAAGGGAGGGTACACCAGAGAGGTTTGCCACAAGCTGCCAGCATGGTCGGGTGGCACCTAGACTCATGAAAAATATGCAGTCCCTGGTAGTCTAGTGCCCCCCCATCCCTGATCCCCTGTTACTATAAATATTCTCATCCCTGGTGGTCTAGAAGCCCTCCCCAGCCCCAATATACCCAAATAATAAAATATTCCTTCCATGGTGGTCTAGCAGACCCCATACCCCCCACTCGGGCAGGCAGTGCCCCACCACTGTGCTCCCCCAGTCCATTCCCTGGCCAGCAACTGGTACAGCCCTCCTCTCACCACCATGGCCAACCACTGACTGAACTACACGGAACGTGTATTGTACTGTGTGCAGTCGCTCCTTTTCTTTGGTCACCAGTGCAAGGCCTGTAAGTGGTTGGTATGCCATCCTGCCCTGTCAGTGTGTTTTTCCTTGTTTTCTCTCTTTCCCAGCTCATAGGAAGCCAGCAGACGAGGTGTTGCATGTTCATGCATGCACACAAGCATGTGTGGCATGACACCAGCCATTGTCCCCCATGCCCACATAGAGACTCTAACTGCAATGCCTCCTGGGGTCACCCTGGTGGCAGTATAGCAGCAGAGCTCTCTGCCCTCTCTTCCTGAAGAAGGAAAGCATCTTCTAGGGTGCTCAAGCCTCCTTCCATGACCACCACCCAATGACACAAACTCATTTCTTAACTAGGGCCACCAGCAATGTGAGTAGTAGTGCTACCTCTGTGCCAAAGATTCAGCTGCACATAGCAAATTATTGACTTAGGAGGCAAGAACTGTGAGGAGATATTAGGCAGACTAACATTATTTAGCGTTCAGAAGAGTGGGGGGACATAATCATGGTATTCTGAATACTACAAGTGATAACCAGGGTGGCAAATACAAAGCAGTTTGTGCTGGTAAGCACGAGCAGAACTAGAGGGTGTGCATTCAAACTGATGGGGGACAATAAGAGGAAACTTAGCAGAAAGCATCACTTTACCTAGAGGGTGATCAGATTGTCTACATTGTGAGCCAGTGGAAACTCGCACAGTTCAGGCTTTTAAAACATTACCAGACGGATTCCTGAGGACAAATAGCACACATGGTGAGGGTTATAAAGCATGGATGTGTGTCCTTGATTGGGATATGGTCCATGTCATGCAGCAGACAGACTGGTAAAGATGGATCCTGAGTCCTTTCCATTACCACAGTGCTATGCTATTATGGTACTATGTTACTATGGTGACAGCTCAATGCTGAAGAACTTAAAGAGTGACTTCTGTGTCCCCTACATCATTGCACATTGCAATACATCCTTCATCTCACACATATAATGGCCCAATTATGTAACTTAAAAATTACAACTTTTATTTTAAATTGTTATTTTTAAGCATGTTCTGCAATACAGTCTGAAACAGTGACCTTTACCTGCAGATCTAGTAGAGTTTCACTTTATAAACTAGCAAGTTGTGAGAGAGGGTTGATAAGCCACATACTGTACAATGGTAGCGAAAGACACCAACAGTGTGGCATTACAGTATTATATTAGTGTCACATTATCCCCATAGTATTAGCAGTTTTGACAGCAGGGACATAATTAAAACCTTTGTTTGTAAATGTTTATGTACAATATGCAGTTCAGTGTCACACCCTCAGTATTTTGGTTATATGTTGGGAACTGCATATTGGGATTCCTGTGAAGTCTGATATAAACATTCAGTGCTATGGAGTCTTCAAGGTTTCAGATTTAAGGTTATGGTGGCCTAATTATGCATGAGGTATGACATTTCATTGGGCTTTTGTGGACATGCACTTGGGTTACTGTAAGGCTCCCACAACCTCAAAGATCGAGGTGCTAAATAAATAAAATTACTACTGCTACTACTTACATATTTAGTTACAGTATATAGTACCCTGAAAACTGTTCATCAGATTTCCCCAAACTTGTAAAAGAGTTTTGACCTTATGAATTCCTGATGGCACTTGTATGTTCACATTCTGGCTCTTATTTGGCATTTGTGACACACAGTACTTGAGTATGTTATACTTACAGTTTTAGCTAAACCTTAAGAACCTCATCCTATTGACCCCAACCTGGTGTTCAACATCTCACATTATTAGTCCTTCAAGATACTTTATGACTCCTGTGTTGACTTTATGCATGAGGTCTATGCTCTGGCTTATGATTTGACTATTATACTTGTGCCTACATTTTGAGAACCTCTTACCCTTTTTTCATCACACTTGGTATGAACAACCATCTCTATGTCCTTAAGTGGTATGGGACCCAATCTGGCATGTTAGTGACCTAGGTCTGTGCCCTAAGTCTGTGACACAAGCAGCAGAAGCCAAGTGGGAGGATCGAGTGTCTGATCAGATGTTCTGCTTTTCTAGGAACAGTGCATGACTGCCTGTACCACTTACATGATTTCTGCTGTCATCAAGGTGTAGAGGCACGCTGTGTGTGTCACTTAGGGGTTGGGATACCATTGGCATGCCTGCCTGTCTGCCTGGAGTGATGCACATGCACAACCTATGGACAGAGAGAAAATCAGGTATAAAACTCGATGTGTTCTTAGGCAGGATAAATCCTGCGCTCCTCCCACACCTCAAAGGGCAAGCCTCTGGGTTCCTTTCTCTAGGGTTTTGCATCTCTCAGATCAGTTCCCACTTAGACACCTCTGAACAGTGGAGGCCTTGCTTAGAGGGGTAAGCACAGTGCAGAAAGTGTAGCAGCCATGAGAGGAACTGCCTGGAAGACCTGACTTCAGAGGCAGGAAACAGAGGTAAATGCATTTGAAGGTGGTTCTGACAGGCTATCCAGTAAACTGGCTGTGAACGTGTGGGATAATAACTGACACAACAAAACAGGGATCAAGTGCATAAAAAATGCACAAATGCATTCATCAATTTATTGTCAGAAAAATACAAATATTTACAGAAATACAAAAAAGTCAAATATTTAGTCCTGCACAAAGAGATTCAGAACACTGCTTCCTTCAGCAGTCTGTGACTTTGCTTCAGCCCAGATAGTCCAATGAATACTTTTCTCAAGTAACCTGTGTGAAATCCATACACATACACACACACACACACACACACACACACACACACACACACACATATATCAACTGTAGGTCTTACCCTACTCACTGTCAGCACTAGACTGACTTGACTATCTAACTTTCCCTTAGTGGTGAGCCATTTTTATAGCTCCTTGTGATTACATTACATAATTGGGGAGTTTCCATAGGCCATGACATCACGTAACTGGGGAGTTTCCATTTCATATGCAGCCCTCAATCAGAACATCTCTGGGTCTGCTTCTACACAGGGTACACTTTATTCTAGACACTACGGGGCTTACAGTTACTCTTGCCCATAGTGTCTCACTAGCCGACAGTCAAGTATTCAAGCGACTTTGATCTTGTTACTATCGTGGCAGTCGGCTTTTTCTTTCACGCTTGCCTTTGCTCCGAAGCAATCATTCTTTTACTTGCTCTGAACAAGGAGCATACATTCAGCCACTATATGCAGCTTCACCAACACGAAACAACCTGCTCCCCCAAAAAAAGAATTGCTTGGTTGCACTCGGCGACCAACGCTGTCCCTCGCACCAGAGCCGCATAAGTCGGAGGAGCTGCACTCAGCAGCAGCTGTTCCGGAGCTCAGCACCCCAGAAATGGGTGCTACATTTCTTCTTAAACAAAGGGGCACCAGACATTAACAATAAAGTGTGACTTGCACTCTTTCCTATCCCTGTAATCTGGAGCATAATGCTGTGTGCATAAAGAGGGGGTAAAGAGAATAAGTGACAGCAAAGAGTTTTTGGAGATTGCCAGGTTGGCCACCCTGACAAGAATTTAAAGAAAAGTCAGAAAAAATAAGAGAAAAGGAAAGAGTGAAAAGAAAAAGGGTGGGGGGGATTGCACATTCATTGGATTTTGACCTGCACCTAGCCTCAGTCATTAAATCCATCAACATTCAACGTGGACTGGCATACAAGCTGAGACATACTGTAGCCTAACATCCATGGCGAGGATGGCCATTGCACTGGAGATCCTCAGACCCAAATTGGCATATTGGTTAATAGCCTTTCCGGCAACTACTGGAAGGCTCCTCCAAAAGTGGGATGTCTGTTACAACAGCATTTGCCATTTTGCTGTGTCTTTACCCAGACTTACTCACCGATGCACACTATACTCCAGTTTGGGATGGTTTATCCCCTCAGCCTTCCGTCAGTTTACTTCCTACTGTTTTGTAAAGAATATAATCTCTTCCCAGATACCTGACAAATTGGCTCTACTGCTCAAACCTGTGACCTCTGCCTACCTATTAAGATCAGCTGACAAATCCCTTCTTGTCCAACCAAGATGTAAAACCAAAATGGGGGACAATGCTTTCTCTTGCTGGGCCCCTAAACTATGGAACTCTCTTCCACTGAATCTAAGAATCTCCCCTTCTCCACACAGCTTCAAACAGGAGCTTCGTATGGCTTTCCTAAGCTCTGAACCATGCTCCTGTTCTCTATCCATCCATCCACTCCTGTACTACTTCCTCCTAGTTGCCTACTGGCTCCAACCTCTACTACTCTCAAACCTGCTTGGAAATCTTGCTATTTCCTCTCTTCTAGCACTTACTCACTAGTTGTATGACTTATGACTGTTAGTTATTTGCACTTATATTCCTGTTTTGTTACTACATATAGATTCCTGCAAATGTACTGTTATTGCTGAAAATTTTGTATAAGTGTATTATATCTGACTTCTACTTGTTTCCATGATGTTTTCTTGTTGCTACTATTGTCTACATTCCCATTGTTGTAATCTCCTGGGTTGTACCTGAAAATAGGCAGCTATGCTGTCTAGTGTACCTACCTGGTTAACAAAAACTAACTAAATAAATATTTATGACAGGTGTTTAAACACATAATAAGGGTTTCCCTGTTACACTGGCAAAAGCAGTAATAATAGAAAGCTTGTATGGGCATTCAGTATTATTCGCTGGGTTTTAAAAATTGCTTGTTTTGTTGATCTAATAATGCATTAATTCCACTTGTGCCCCTAATTCTTGATCCCATGATTAGGATAGTATAGTACATTGTATATCAAAGCCATACAAACTAATACTCACTACAGCCAACTGCTGGGCTGACACTGAATTATACATGAAACACATTGCAGATTACAGTATATACATACCTAATATAGCCCAGCTGAGAAGAAGCAACTCGCCAGGCATAGCTAGTTGGATGACAAGCCAAATTCATTACTTTCCTCCCTCCACCAGAAAGAAACATGCCCGATGATATCTCATGACGTACCACACCCTGGAGTATATTATTACTATTATGCCATGGATAGATTTTTGATATATTAAAAAGTATAAAAAATAGTTGTATAACTATTTTATTTTTAATGTATATCTATAAACACACACATTAAAAAAAAGTGTTGCTTTGTTTTGTTTGTTTTGACCAGTAGGTGGTGCTGTTCTGAAGGATATGGCAACTGGGGGGAAGGGAGAAATTTGAAGTAAGTGAAAACCTCTTGTCTGGATCTTTTTCTTACCCATGAATGCATGATGGGATTTAGTCATAGGTAAGAAACATAGAAACATAAAAAAATGTAAGCAGGAAAAGACCATTGCTTCATCCAGTCAGTCCTACTCCAGAACATAATGTCCAGTCAGAGTTATTTCCCTCAACAGCCCCCCTGCCCCCTGCTTTGTTACTTTGCCCCTAACTGTTAACATGGTTATTTGATCCCAGCTTTGACTATTAATGGTTCTTGCACCCACCACCTCTGTTGGTATTATGTTCCATAGCTTAACCACTCTCTGTAAACTAAAACGTTCTCATATCCCTCCTGAATCTCCCCTCTGCCAACTTCCATTCATTTCCCCATGTTCTTGACTCACCAGTCCTGTTGAATATTTCCGTAAAATCTACATTGTTCATTCCTTTCAGGAACTTAATGGTCTCTATTATGTCTCCCATCTCCCTTCAGATCCCTATTGAGTACCTGTTCAGTCTTCATAGAATTTACCCTGCTGTCCATGAATCATTTTAATACCCTACACTGTACTGTCACTAGCCCATTGTTGTCCTTTGTTAAGGTGTGGACACCAGAACCAGGCATAGAATTCCAGATGTGGCTTCACCAGTGATCTATATAAATGCAGTATCACCTCCTTCTTCCTGCTGTCAACCCCTATACCAATACACCCCCAACATCCTGCTTGCTTTGCTGTAGGCCTGGTTAAACTGGCTAGATTGTTTTAGGGAGTTGCTTATGATGACTCCCACATCTATTTCCTCCATAGTAGTGCCTAACTCAACCCCTCCTATCCAATATTTCTTCTTGGAATTCTTGTTCCCTCTGAGCATCACCTTGCACTTTTGGTGTTGGATTTCAACTGCCAATCTTTAGACCACTTCTTTAATCTTCACCAGTCCCTCTGTAGTGAACTAACCCTTTCCTTGCTGTCTACCCTGCCACAGAGCTTAGTGTTATCTGTGAAGAGACACATCTTGCCTCCTATTCCTTCTCCTATGTCGCTGATGCACATATTGAAAAGGAATGGCCCCAAGATTGAACCCTGTACACCCCAATCATGATCTCCCTCTCTCCTGACTTGACCCCATTTACTACCGCTCTCTGCTGCTCCTTCCCAACCAGCTTCTCACTCATTTAACTAGATCTTTCACTGTTTCAAGATCTTCTGACTTCTTCAGTAACCTTCTGTGCGGTACAGAGTTGTGCAACCTACTGAAGTTGAAGTAGAGCAATTCCACTGCTTGTCCCTTGTAGTAGTAGTAGATTTCAGTTATATTGAAACTCTTCCTCAGAGGTCCAGGGTGTCATACAATAAAGTGCAGTGATAAAAGTAACATAAATAATATAAATCCATCATATAACTTATACAGTTAAAATAATACAGTGCCTAAAACTCATAAAATTCAGTGAGGAAGGACACTAATGAGGAAGATGGATCAATCCCCAAAGGCTTGAGTAAACAGGAAGGTATTCAAACCCCTTTTACAAGCCTCCATTTTTGGGGCCTTTCTAAGGCCCTTAGGAGCAAATTTGATAGGATCAGGCTAGTCACCTTGAAGCCTGGGTGCCCCAAAGTCTTTAGCCAGTACAACTAAGAGGCCCACATCAGTGGAGCAAAGAAAGCACAAGGGCACATAATGATGCAGGAGAGCTATCAGATAACCAGGACCCAACATGTTTAGGGCATTATTACTTGTTTTATTTTTTTTTTTTTTGCTTTTTTTTTTTTTTTTGTTAGATAGATATCTGTTTTTGTTTGGCTAACTAGCCATTACAGAAATTTCAATACTTGTTAACAATGCTCATCAGTAATAAAGTGCAGATAGCCAGCGTACTCTAAAAGAAAGGGGCCAAACCTCCCGGGCACTAATATTAAACAATTACACAGGTCACAACTGCAAAAGTCGCATATATGAACAGGTTAATAAGTCTAAGATGGATTAGCAAAATTCTTTCTGACAAGTATGTAAACCAGGAAACCCCCTGGTAATCCCTGTTCCTAATGACAGAGAGCCAGCAAGGACAAAAAATGCCAATTCACAAATTGTGATTTTAAAAAAGTGCATATAGATAATGGACCATTGGGTCCCAGTTGGTGGAATACATTAGCAGATGCTACATTCGTAGCATGTAATGCAGCAAATATTACTGTAAGTCCCGTGTCCAATAGCTTAGTGTCCTATCTGACTGTAAGAAAATGCATACCACCTTGATGTACCTGATTACCAAGATTGTTAATCTCAGAAAGAAGAGGGTCATAAACCCCAAGTACAATGAAAGAGAGAAGAAATATAAGCTAGTTGATAGCCAATAGTTAAGGCAAAAAACCCTCACACCAGTAAAGGGCTTATTAAGTCTTAAACATTTTATTTGTGAAAAATAATTAGCTAACTGATTTATAATGTACTTATCGACAGTCATTAAAAAACTACCAAATCAGCAGGAATGAAAGATAATCCTGCAATAATTGGATTTACCTATGTTGCTCTGGGTTTAGTATAGCATGCCCAATTCAAAAGTACATGTTCTAAATCCTCCGGACCACCCACATACAGTAGCAGGAACATTTTTTCCTAAGCAGGTTTGAGTCTTAATTAAACCTAACGACTAGGAGATTACTCTAAAAAGTTTCAGACTTAGAACTCACAAAAGTATTTCTTTTCATTAGGTCAAGATTAAGATCAAAATACTGTCTATACCCAAATCAGACATAATTTATAGAGTACCAAGGGGAAAATTTAGAATTCGTAATTGCAACGGGGTCCTTTGTCTGACTGACGCCCCACTCATATTCTTAATATAATGTTTACATTTCAGACTAATCACAACATTTTGCTTAATATAATTCCCCAAAATATGTTAAGCTGATGTTAATTTAGAAGTGATTAAGCATTGTCCAACCAGGCAGAGTTTGCACCCAAAGGAAGATCGTTTTTCCTTTTCAATTGGGCAAAGCTTCATAATAGCATTATCTACTGCTCTTGTTACTTTGATCAAATAATTCAAAATGGACGAATCTACAAATGTTTTAAAACTATCCAGCCACAACTTTGCCCTATTATAAAAGAATGAAATAGATGCATTAGGTCTCAAAGAAGATCTAAGACATTATAGATCAACTTTTTCAAGACCATCAGCTTTGTAAGCTCCCCAAATTTCACATCCGTATAGTATTTGTGCATTAAATTTAGAAGACAAAAACCCACAATAAAGGTTTGACACTATTGCCACCAAACTGAAAATCAGATTTCTTTTGACCAAGAGACATGTGTCTGGCTTTCATCTTGGATTTAGAGATATTAGAGAACCGTAGTACGTGTATCTAGTAACTGTTTGAAGTGTCATATTACCAGCCCTCCAATAAGAGTGGTTATCATTAGAATCAAAGATGGCAATCTGACTGTTATGAAAATTTATTCTTAAAGACAATTTCTATGATTCTTCATACAAGAAATTTATTTTGGTTTTACACCTGGACCAGGATAACAGGAACATTGCCAGATCATCAGAGTAGGAATTTTATTAGTCAGTAAACTAACTTTAAAGAAGATATGGATCAGGTCACATGATGGCAGCCTGAGGGAAAGCAGCACTCACCTGCGGCTCCGCTCTCCCGCTAGCAATTTTCACATTTTAATTTGTACCAAGAGTCAGTTACGTTTGTTAAGTGTTTTCGGCTACAAGTAGGGGTTCTCTACGTTTGATAGACTCGAGATTCTGGGAGCGAGAAATGGATGTTTTTATGAAGAAGGCCCCTCTGAGGCACTGCCCCCTACCAACACCCGAGAAGAACAAGGCCGCAAAACTCCCAAAGCAGCAAGCTACAGGAAGAACTAAGTCTGCCATGTCTGCTACAGCTCTGTCGGAGGAGAGATTCATCAAAATCATGCAGCCCTTACAACAAAAGATTTTGGATATGTCGGATGATTTGCAGCAAATCAAAATATCGGTGCAATCTTTAACAGTGCATGTTGGGGACTCAGAGGCTAGCATTACTTCCTTGGAGGTCAAGTAGGGGAAATGGAGCAGGAAGCCATCCAGATGGGCCACAGGCTTAAGAAACTAGAGGAGAAGCTCAAAGATTTAGAAGGAAGGGGCAGAAGGAATAACCTTCTGGTGATCAGTATACCGGAGAAGGAAGAAGGGAGCAACCCGATCCTTTTTGCCCAGAAGTTGTATGAAAAGATAGCTGGTCCTTCCCCATATAATGTGACCTATATTATTGAGCGTTCCCATTGAGCCCTTCGCCCCCCTCCACCTCCTGATGCCCCCCCTCAACCTATCATTTTCAGATTGCTCAACTTTCAAGATAAGCAATTCATTCTTAGTAAAATCAAGACCTTGCAGGAAGTCCTTTGGGAAGGTAATAAAATTCGCATCGCTCAAGATCTCCTGCAGTCTGTTCAGTTAAAGCAACAAGAGTTGCACCCGACAGTGTCCAAGTTGATTGCTGTGGGGAAGCCATTTCGCATGTGATACCCCGTGACACTTCAAGTTAAATCCGGAGAGCAATGGCTCTTGTTTGAATCTCAGAAGCAAGCGAGGAAAGAGCTCAAGGTCTTGTTCCCTGATCTTTTCAAGTAAGGGCAGAATTGTAGTATGCCTCCTTTGGAAAAGCGCATAGGAGCATTATTGTTTTTCTGGTTGGACATAGGGACTTGAATATGCTTTCTGACATGCCTTTCTGATGTTGGCAGAGCAAACCCGTCCTTGGCAATTGGAGGAGAACTGACAGCCTTATCTCACTCATGTGACATAGCTCCCTCCACCATGAGAGTTATTCAGCGTGCTGGCCACTCGAGCAGGACACTGGATGCAGAATCTTGCCTTGCCCCTTCCTGATCTAGAGATGATATACGTGGATTGCCCATTTTGTCACACAGATCCCCTGGATACTGGACTTTATTTAAAATGCTTTGGTTATCAAGGCTGGATTGTGGTAGATGTTGCTGCACATCCCCAGGGGCAGTTGGTATACAGCACAGGCTGATTTTTGTGCTTCTGTTTCTCTATCATTGCTGTCTGCAGACCTGTCAGCTCGGTCGATAGGTTTATGGACCAGATGCAGAGCCAATCCAGGGATATACCTGCTTTTTACTCCTACAGCTTTATTTATCTAAGTTGGGCTGTGTCTGTCCAGTTAAGGGGTTCACTAGCCCACCTTTTAGCTTTTGGAGGTCTATGGGCGACCCCCAAGCTCGATCTTTTTCCATCAGGAATAGGGAATTTATGATTCAGTGGGGTTTCTCTAGTGAAAGAAATGGGTACAAACACATGAGGGTGGTGCAGTATGAAATGTGCTGTTGGGGGGTCTCCTTCTTTTGTTCGGAGCCAGTTACAGCGGGGTGGGGGATGCGGTGTGGTGATATGGAAACGTAGGTTATGATAACATCATGTACTAGTGATAGTATGTGGTGCAGTTGTTTAGAACTGGGGCATAGAATAGTGTAGGTAGTTAGAGTTAGTTGACTTTTGTGTTAATTTGTGTGTAACGTTATGAGTTTGGGGATTAAGGGGGATTGGCAGGGGGTACTAAGGCTAGGGAGGAAGGGGGGGGCCAAGTGTTCTCATCCCGCTCTATTTTAAATTAATGACAGGGATAACATCACAGTTGGAATTTTATTATGAGTGGCCCATATTCATAAGTTCATAAGCTGGAATATAAAAGGTGCCCATGATTGTTGTAAGAAGCACATTATCCTTAGACACCTGCAATTCCTAAATACTGGGATTGCTTTCCTTCAGGAAATGGATCTCCGGCGTGAGGACATTGTTTTGTTTCGTAAACAGTGGGTTGGCTACATCTATGGGGCAGGTACATCCACTAGTAGAGGGGGAGTGGTAATTCTAATAAATAAAAAGATTCCCTTCACCCTTGAAAAAGAAATCTGGGATCCTGATGGGAGGTACGTCATAGTGAATGGTTTGCTAGAATTGCATCAGGTGACACTGGGAGTGGCCTATGGCCCAAATGCAGAACCCCCCCCTTTTTTTAACGCACCTGCTGAGGTTGGTTGTTTCCAATACCCCTAAACTTACCATTTTGGGAGGTGACTGGAATATTACCCCTTATTCACACATCGATAGGTTCGATTCCCAGCGAAGAGGATTCTCTCCTGCTCAGAGGGCTCTTCATGAGCTCATGAGGGGGGTGGATCTCATTGATGTTTGCCATGTCTTGCACTCGGAGGAGCGCCAATACACTTTTTTCTCTCCACCACATAAAACATTTTTGAGAATTGATTTTCTCCTTATTAGTTCCTTCGCCCTTCCCAGGGTAATTGATGCCGATATCCATGCCCGGGTCATCTCTGACCACTCACCGGTCTCCCTTTTTATCCTAGTGGGACCTGGGGTTAAAAGGGATACCCTCTGGTGGCTTAACACCCAGTTATTACAGAAACCTAGCTCCCTGCAACGCATATGAGACTTTATTACTGACTTTATAAGGAACAACAAGGAGTCAGTTAGCAGGGTTGACATAGTTTGGGCGGCTTTAAAGTGCTCCCTGTGGGAGGAGTGTATCCGGATGGCTTCAGCAAAGTCCCAGCAATTCAAGTCACAAATTAACTCCCTGCTTTCCTCAATTCGCCAGTTGGAATCTACAATCTCTCGTTCATCACCTGATGAAGACTGGACCAAGTTGCATAGACTGCAAGCTCAATATTTTAGTCTTATCTCCCAAAAAGCCGAACTCTTATTGAAACGTACAAAATGTCACTATTTAGAGGCTGGGGAAAGAGCTAGTAAGTTGCTGGCCTTACGGCTTAGGCAAGAGGATGCATCTCGGTTTATTCTGGGTATCAAACTGGATAAGGATGCACCTGTTGTTACTGAGCCTTGTGCCATAGCAGGGGTGTTAAGGTAATACTATCAGAGATTATACGCCGAGGAGTCAGATTCGCGCCCCTCTATGACAGATATCATGAAATACCTCAGCTCAGTTGACCTACCTAAGCTGTCACCTATCCACACTTCTTCCTTAGTAGGTCCCATTATGGCAGAAGAAGTGGTAAGGGCCATTGCACTTCTCTCAATGGATAAGTCCCCGGGGCCGGACAGACTCCCTAACGGTCTGTATAAGGCTTGTATATCAGAGCTAGCCCCTTTTTTGACAGAGGTCTATAATCACTGGTTTGATAAAGGGTTATCTGACCCCACTTTTTTGAGAGCAATAATCGCGCTTATTCCTGAAAAGGGTAAAGATTTGCAATATCCAGAGAGTTACCGACCTATTTCACTGATTAACACTGATATCAAACTTCTGGCCAAGATTCTGACCAATAGGTTAGGACCTCTTATGCCCCTCTTGGTAAGTAAAGAACAAATTGGCTTTATGACAGGTCGGTCCTCGGAGGACCACATGCGGAAATTATTGCACCTCCTCTCGGTGGCCAGTGGCTCAGAACTTCCCATGGCTTTGGTGTCACTGGACGCCGAGAAGGCTTTTGATAGGGTGTCATGGGACTTCCTCTTCACCACTATGTCATGGTTAGGACTCCCACAGGACTTCATTCAGTGGATCAGGTTACTATACTCCTCCCCGTCAGCCCAAATTCGATGCAATGGGGTCCACTCTGAAGTTTTCCCGCTCCACAGAGGTACTCGACAGGGATGTCCCCTTTCCCCTCATTTATTTAATCTATATTTAGAACCCCTTATTCGGCATTTGGTAGCCTCTCCAAACATTCAGGGGATTCAAGTCGGGGGCCAAAGATATACTCTTTCTGCGTACGCTGACAATCTTTTGTTGCATCTGGAAGACCAGCGGGATAGCCTACCAGCACTTTTAGACCAGGTTGGGGCCTTTTCTAAGGTTTCCTACTACAAGCTTAACCTCACCAAAACTAAAGTATTTCCCCTGAATAATCGGGTCTCCCGAGGGGAGGTGACCGACTTTGCTCTGTCATGGGAATCGAAATCCCTTTTATATTTGGGAATCCATGTGATAAGAGATATGGCCTCCATGATGAAGTCCAACCTTTCAGATTTACTGACTAAAATTAAAGCTGACCTGGATAGATGGGGTGCCATTCCCTTGTCGCTGTGGGGAAGGATCTCTACGGTGAAAATGAATGTGCTCCCCCATATCCTATACCCAATGGGTATGATGGGCTGTTTTCTCCCTAAGAGATGGTTTGTCAGGCTACAATCAATGCTGAATACCTTTATATGGCAGGGTAAGAATGTCAGGAGGTACTACTTTAAATTAACTGCCCCAAGGGAGCAGGGTGGTCTGGCGGTTCCTTCCTTTTTCCTGTATTATTGTGACCATCATTTGAGTAAACTTGCCCATTGGGCACAGGAACCGCGGCCATAAACCCGCTAGATTATTCGCCAGAGTGGTTGGAAATAGAGCAGTACCTTGCAACTAAGCACAAGTGTACTCTCCAGGCTTTCCTATATGCGACCCCTAGGGTAGTTCCCAGGCCCCTCAGACCTACCCTATTGGGATGGTCTATCAAAGTGCTACACCAATTGCAAGTGGAGATGGCCACTAACTAGCATATTTCACTAGAACAACCCATTCTGGGCAACCCACACTTTAAAAGTGTGTGTCGGCCCATCCCACTGTCCTACTGGCCTAATCTGAGGGAGAAGAAAGCTGCGGACATGTACGATAATGGAGAAATAATCTCCTTCTCTACTTTCCAAGACAGATTTAATGTACAGGTTAGTGGTATTTTCCAATACGTGCAGCTTAAAGAGGCTGTAATCTCCCACATAGGTAAAACCCTGGGACCTGAGGTGGAGAAAATAGACTTGTCCTCTATTTTGATGCTGGCCAGACAACCCCATGCAATTTCTTTAGTTTATAAGAAGTTACAAGCATTGCAGAGCAATCTGCCTCAGGGTGTTTGTTATACTGGACCCAGGAGCTGCCACTAGACACAGAAGTAGACTTCTGGAAGAAACTGTGGCGTATCTCCTATATTTTCATTAAACTGGACAAATTGCATCTTATTCAGTTTAATATCATGCATAATTTATATTTTATCCCTGTTAAGCTTCACACCTTGGGGCGGCTCTCTTCCCCGGCTTGCACCATATGTGGAGGGGAGTTGGGTACTTTGCTTCATATGTTGTGGACATGCCTGAAAGTGCAAACCTTCTGGCAGGCAATTAGGCGGTTGCTGGATTCCTTTATGGGGCAAGACCCATTATTTACCCCAGACATCTGTCTACTGAACTCCTTTCCTCAGGGTACGCCCAAAGTCAGGAAAGGCCATATGGTCCTGGTTGCAATAATTGCAAAGCTGGTTATATTGTGGCACTGCAGAGATAGTGTTTCCCCTCCTGTCCTGGAATGGTATAAAGAAATCTTGTTGGCTATGCAGTTGGAGAAGCACATTTGTCTAATATGCAATAGATGTGCAACGTTCCAGAGCAGATGGGTGCATTAGATGCTCTGTTAGTGGGTTGGAAGATCTAACAGACCCTGGTCATAGATTATTGAATGACCATTTGCTAGAGCGGTGTGCGAGTAACACTTGGCTTAGGGAGGGGGGATTTAGGGAGGATTAGATGTAAGGGGGAAGGGTGGAAGGGAGGGAAGGGCAAAGGAGGCCAGGGGGTGGACGGATTGCCTTGGAGTTACCTGCTGTATGTTGTTCATTGCTTTAATGACACCCCTCCCCCCCCGGGGGTTCATGTGTTGTGTAATGTAATGCTACCTGAAAATAATAAAGTCTATTGAATTAAAAAAAAAAAAAAAGGAAGATATGACACTTAATCGACAGCCACTACAGTTCATGTAGTGCAGGGGAGACATGGCTTGACCTCAAAAGGACAGTCAGCAGCCTAGCAGTTGCATTCTGTACCAACTGCAGGTGCTACAACACACAGTCATTGACAGACATACAAAGACTTGCAGTAATCAATCTGAGACATTACAAATGCATGTATCAGTGTTGCCAGGTCCCTAAGAGGCATAAAGGGTCTAATCAGGCTGATGTTACTCAGACAGCAAAAGACACTACAGATGACTGCCAACACCTGAATCTCGAATGTTAGTCTTTTGTCCAGAATGGCCCCAGATTTCTTACTATAGTGGCAGCTACAGGCCTAGACAAGCCAAGTCTAAGCCCAGTCTTATTCTCAGCAGCTGCCACTTTCTCCCTATGACCTGGTTCAAGCAACAATGCCTCAGTTTTCTTAAAGTTAAGCCTCAACTAGCTTGATGATATCCAGTCCTGATTCTCGTCAAAGCACTTATTAAGCATGTCAACTGCACCGGGCATCTGGGGTGCAAAGGACAGGTACAGCTGGGAATCATCTGCATTAAAGTGACATTTTTATTTATTTATTTAAGAGCTTCAGATGCAGTCTTTGAGCATGAGTTCTTTTACAAAGGTTCCACATCAGAAATAATACAGACAAGAGTTCTAAGACATTAGGACAAATTACAATAGCATTACATTACATTACAATACATGGTACAGACATATAATAAAATACATTGCTACAAAGTGTGGAGGATAGTGGTTGTAATCTTACTTATGTACAAAGAAGGAATGTCTTTATGGAGGGGCAGAGGGGCAGGTTACAGGGTTGGTATGGGGGAGGTTACACCAGAGCCCTGGGCAAGAACAAGTGGAAGGGTTGAGGGTGAAAGAGGGGGGAGATTTGGGAGAGTACCACCTAAAGGGTGGAAGACCTCAGGTAAGGGCTTGAGGGTGGGTGTGTGAGGAAGTGGCCTCAAGAAAGAGGCCTTGTCTGGCAGTAGAGGGTAAGTCAGGGGGAGGGTGAGACACCAAGGTGCCACTAATGGTGAGCTGCTGAGGGTGGTGCTAGGTGGTAAGGGAACAAGCGCAGGTTGAGCTTGAGGTAAGATACTGTTTGAGATCAGATTTGAATTGAGGTACACTGATGGGGCTGTCGGCAAGTTCTGGAATTTTGTTGAGCCAGAGAGGTGCTCTGTATGAGAAGGTGCATTGACCATGTGCTGTTCTTCAGAATGGGACCACGAGTGCTCCCAGCATCTTGCCATGGGTGACATACTCTGAGCACATCCTAGAGACAGTATCAGTTATGCATTGGGCAGCCTTTTCCAGGAGAGCCTTTTCACCAAGCAGGCAGGTTTGGAATTTTATTCTGCTTCCCAGTGGTAGCCAGTTTGTCCACTCATAGGGTGAGCAGGTATGCGAGAGAAGGTCTCCGGAGAGGGTGACTCTGCACGCCTTGTTAAGGGCAATGTGCACCCATTTTAGGGCCATGTCAGTGGCACCTTCACAGACTGCCAGTTCATAGTCAATGGTGGTTAGTATTGAGCTAGAGACTGCAAGGCGTAAGGCATCAGGCATGAGGTACTTCCTGTGTCTGTAGAGCACTCCTAGCTTGGTGTTAACTGCCTTGACCACTTGGTCTATGTGATCAGCATACGAGAGTGCATTATCAAGGGTGATCCCCAGATATTTGAAAGAATGCACCTGCTCCAACTGTGCGTGGCTCTTGCTTGAGACAGACAGGGTGGAGTATCTTTTTTTGAGCAGAGGGCTGGAGAGGAGAATTATCTTGATTTTCTTAAAGTTGAGCAGCAACTTGTGATTGTTGAACCAGTTCCCGAGTTAGCAAAATGATGACTGCAGATCTGATTGCAGGGCCTCAGTACTTTGGTTGCTGCAGAGAACTGCCGTGTCATCCACGTAGAGAATGATTTTGGCAATGCAGGCCTTTGGTAGATTTAGGAAAGTGCTGAAAAGTAGAGGTCCCAGGATTGACCCTTGGGGGACTTCCAGAGTGATGTTTCTGGGGCCTGACACTGCATGACCAGATCTAACCCTCTGAGTCCAGTTGGTGAGATAGTCCTGGAACCACTGTGTCACATTGGTAGCCAGACCCAGGTTTTGAAGCTGCTCCAGGAGGAGGAGGAGGAGATGGTTCACAGTGTTGCAGGCCTTTGTTAGGTCAGTGAACACTGACCCAACCATTTTTCTTCATCCATAGCATTGTGAACGTATGCAGCGTACTCCACCAGGGCAGTGGTAGTGCTGTGGTTTTGCCTGAACCCATGTTGGTTGGGGCACAGAAGTTGGTGATCAGTGAGTTGGTCCACAGCGATCTCTTCTAGTGCCTTTGATAAGGGGGAAAGGATGGAGATGGGTCTATAACTGACTATGCAGGATCTGTCCCTGCTCTTTTTTTTTTTAATCCTTTTTCTCCCCCTGACCCCAGTCTGCCTACCTTGACTTCCTGACATCCCTTCGGTCTTCAGGCCGTCATCCTGAAGATCCCTCCAGCTCCTATGTAGGTCTCACAGCTGCTACCCCTGTGGCTTCCCCCCCCCCGCTGTGGCATGGTGGAGAGCCCTACCCCATGCCCTTCCACCGGAACCAGGATCCAGTAATGCCGCGCACCTTGGAGCCGAACGATCTCCCCTGAGACAGCCATCATGCCACCATGACTGGAGCCATTTTTTTCTTCCCCCACTTGAGAGGGAGCAATATTAGACTTGATTCTCTCAAATGGAGATGGAGAGAGGATCATAGATGTAGAAGTGGGTAGCCATCTGGGAACTAGCGACCATCGAACAGTATGGTTCACAATAAACACAGCAATAGAGTCAAGCCATACAAAGACAAAAGTACTGGACTTTAGGAGGGCTGACTTTGCCAAAATGGGTGAGTGCCTAAGGAATGCACTAGCAAATGGGCAGGAAGGAGGGGTGGAAGAACAATGGGGAATAATAAAAACTGCCATCACAATGGTAACGAACCTTTGTGTGAAGCAAATAAACAAAACAAAATGATGTAAGAAACCACTATGGTTCTCAAAGGAAGTGGCAGTGAAGGTTCAAGAGAAAAGAAAGCATCTAGGAAGTACAAGGAATCGTAGAAGGAGCAGGACAGAGAACTGTATCAGTTAAAGCAAAAAGAGGCTGGGAAGGCAGTCAGAACAGCAAAGGCCCAAACCGAGGAAAAGACAGCCAACTCGTTAAGAAGGGGATAAAACCTTATAGGTACATCAGGGAGAGAAGGAAGACCAAGGAGGGATAGTTAGGCTTAATAAAGGGGAGGGAGGGTGGGCAGAGGGAGACTGTGAAAGGCAGAGATATCAAACAAATATTTTTGCTCAGTATTTACAAATGAAGAGGGGAGGTACATAAAACAAACAGTAGAAACACTGGATACAGAAGTTGATACCAGCCCATTTACAGAAGAAAGGGTTCTGAAAGAACTCTTAAAACTGAAGGTGGACAAAGCAATGGGGCCTGATGGGATTCATCCCAGAATGCTAAAAGAACTAAGGGTAGAACTAGTGACACCACTGACTACCCTTTAACAAATCATGGGAGGGTGGGGTGGTACCCGAGGACTGGAGGAGGGCAGATGTGATTCCCCTTCACAAAAGTGGGAGCAAGGCAGAAGCAGGAAACTACAGACCTGTCAGTTTAAACTCAGTGATAGGGAAAATGATGGAATCACTTCTGAAGGAAAGAACTGTCGAGTATCTAGAGGCCAGAGGGGCACAGGACCCTAGGCAGCATGGATTCACAGCAGGAAGGTCATGCCAGATGAATCTGATAGATTTCTTTGACTGGGTGACCAAAGTAGTAGATCAGGGAGGGGCTGTGGACATGGCCTACCTAGACTTTAGCAAGGCATTTGACACAGTTCCACACAAAAGATTAATATACAAGTTAGCCAGCCTGGGAGTGGGTCCCAAGATGACAGCCTGGTAAAGAATTGGCTGGAGAATAGGACACAGAGAGTAATAGTAAATGGAGTCCACTCAGAAGAAAGGAGGGTTATTAGTGGGTACCGCAGGGTTCAGTATTAGGACTGGTCCTCTTCAATGTCTTTATAGCGACATTGCAGAAGGACTGGAAGGAAAAGTATGTCTCTTTGCAGATGACACAAAGATCTGCAACAGAGTTGATGCACAGGTGGGGTGGAAAGGATGAGAAGGGACTTGGCAAGGTTAGAGGAATGGTCAAATGTATGGCAGCTTAGATTCAATGCTAAGAAGTGCAAGGTAATGCACCGGAAACAAAACCCAGGGAAAGAGTACAATGGGGGTGAGATGCTAACAACAACAAAATGGAAAAGGACCTGGGGGTAGTCATATCAGATGACCTAAAGGTGGGCAAGCAATGTGAAAGGGCAGCAAGGAGGGCTGAGGGGATACTGGGATGCATAGGGAGAGGCATCACCAGTAGAAAACAGGAAGTTATTATCCCTCTGTACAGACAGCTGGTGAGACCCCATCTGGAGTACTGTGTGCAGTTCTGGAGACCCAATCTCCGCAAAGACATAGACAGGATGGAAGCTGTCCAGAGGGGGGCAACTAAAATGGTGCAGGGTCTGCACCTCTGCACCGGAAGACTTATGAAGAGAGATGAAAGGAGCTTAATATGTATAGCCTCGAGGAAAGGAAGGAGAGGGGGGACATGATAGAAATGTTCAAGTACCTCAAGGGAATCAACAAAGTCCAAGAGGGTAGCATCTTTCAAAAAAAGAGGTGTGCAAGAACAAGAGGGCACAATTTGAAGATGGGGGGCTGCTCAGAGGTAATTTAAGGAAGTATTTTTTCACAGAGAGGGTTGTGGATGAATGGAACGGCCTTCCAGAGGAGGTTGTGGAGTCAAAATCAGTGGTGGAATTCAAGCATGCATGGGACAGTCATAAGGCAATTCTAGGGGGTGGGGGTAGGAAGAAGTAGGCTGCTGGTTAACTAGGATCTGCAGCTTATCCAGTAGGTAGGGAAATAAGCAGACAGGGTGGGCCAAGCGGTCCTTATCTGCCATCAAATTCTATGTTTCTATGTTCCCCCCATGGACATCTGTGGTGTGCAATGATGCCAAGGGACAGGAGCGCACACGATACCACATGCGCCCCTTCCCAGCGTCAGTCACAGCATGTCCCCCCAAGTCTGTCAATGGACTGCTTTCACCCCCAGCCACCGTTAGAGGGCACTAGGTCACTGAGGCATCCCACCCCCCTCCCCGGAGAAGGAGAGCAGTCCTACGGATGCACAATCCTTCTCCTCCCCTGCCGACCCCTGACGACCCAGGCTCATTCCTGAACCTGGCTCGGCAGCGTGGAGTGAGGTGTGGCGTCCAACGCCTCAACTCTCAGCGCCACCAGGCCGGCGTCTGTCCCTGCTCTTGTGGATGGGTGTCACCAGACCCTGTTTTCAGACATCGGGGAATTTCGTTGGGAGGGTGATGTGTTGAATAGCTTGGTGATTGGAACAATAATCAAGTCCAGAGTGGGGGAGACCAGCTTCATGTCCACACTGTCACTCCCCATTCTGGTTTTCCCAAGGACTTTTATGAAGCATACCAGAGCCTCCTTTGTTGTTACTTTCTAGAAGTAGAATTTTGGGTAGCAGGTGGAGTGGGGCTTGCGTGCGGTTTGGCAGTGGAGGGGTGTAGGTAGGAGGGTGATGAGGAGTTGGTGAGGGTGTGTTTTCTCCTCTTTCCCAATAGGTTTTTTATACTTTCCCAGAACCTATTGCCATTGCCCCAACTACTGTTCAGCTGCTTCTTGTGATACCTTGCTTTGGCCTGCCTGATGAGCATAGTGCACCTATTTCTGGTGGCCCTGTAGGACTGGTGATTGTGCTTGTTCCCCGAGGACCTGGCTTTTGACCACAGGTTGTCCCTTTCTCACATCTGGGCTAGGAGCTCACCCGAGATCCAGCCACTGTTGCAGCCACGGGCTTTCCTCTTTTTTACTTGAACATATGCATTGCAGATTCGGTTGAACCCATCAACAAAGAACTTAAGTGCTAGGTCTAAGTCAGGCAGCATATAAATGGGCTACCAGTCCAAGAAGGGGAGGTCAGATTTGAGAGACCCTAGTTGACCTTCGAGGAGGATCCTGCTCTCAATGATGGTGGGTGTTTTTTATCTGAATTTGTTGTACCATCTGAGGGTGATTGGGGAGTGATCACTAAGGGTATCAGGCAAAATATTGACATCCGCTATCCAGGAGGGGGAGTTGGAGATGATCCAGTTGATAAGGGAGCTTTTGCCTGTTTCGGGGTTCAACCTTGTGAGTTCAGTGACGAGCTGTGTTAGGTAAGAGTTACCTACAGCGTCCTTCTGGAGGGGAGTGTCTTTACCATCCCAGTTAATGTTAAAGTCTCCAGTTATAATAAGTTCACAGTTCTTGTTTAGAGATGCAACTGCTCCCAAGACTTTCTGGAGGCCATCATGGGCTTTCTTTGGGGGCAGTTAGACCGAGGCAATAATGAGGGACTTTCCAAGCTGCCCGATCTGGACACTCATGGCAAGGAGTTTGTGGTCATCAGCCATCCTGGTTATGGGGAGGACAGTACAGTGGAGAGTGTCCTGGGTAAAAAATTGGCAGCCACCTCCTTTCTTGCCTCTTCTGTCAAGCTGGAAGGCTTGATAGCCTGGGAGGGAAATCTATTTACTTTGTGTCTTGCTAGTAAGCCAGGATTCTGTTATGTAGGTAATGTCCGGGTTTTGAAGGGCCATCAACACCTGGAACAGCTCAGACTTGGCAAGGATACTACAAATGTTCATGGAACCTATTCAAAGACCGTTACACCCTCGTGGCCTGGAGGGCATAGTAGGGCCGGGATTTGGGTGCACATTTCCTGATAAGAGGAGTAGACTTAGGATAGCTTTCCTAGTTGAGAAGGTCATGGTGCAGGTTGTTCGAACCTTGCGGGATCTGGTTTTATCCGAGTAAGGCAGCTTGATCTTTAAGGTGGTATTCATGAGGGCAAGATGTGCAATAGTGCCTCCGATGGTGGTGGGGTCCAGCAGGTACTTTGGCAGGGTGTGGTGCATGGGTCGGGTCCTCAGAGGGGAGATTAAACCAGAAATTTTAAGGGGGGGCACATGAGCCAGGGCAGGAGTCAAGGTGCGAGGGTAAGGTAGTGCCTTTGGGGACACCCCTGATCTACAGGTAGTAGGAATTGTGCTAGTACAAGGAGGAGGAGGAGGGAGAGGCATATTGTGTGCTGATTACACTTCCACATAATTAATGGGGGGAGCAGTAGGCAAGACCCTAGTGTGTGTGATTGAGGTAGGGTGGGTCAGGTGGATAGCTCCCTGACTGCGGGTGTGAGTCAACTGAAAAGTGAGATTGGGCTCAACACCAAAGAGGTCTTAAGGATATTAGGGGATACAGTATTCCACTGTGACTTTAAGGCTAGAAGTTGTGTTATGACTTGCTGTACCTTTAAGGAGAGTGGAGTGGAGGAACCAACAGGCAGCCGCTACTATTGACAGAAGAGGAGCTAGTGTGGAATTAATAGAGGTTGGGGCTGAGGAGGGTGGGCGTTGACAAAAAATAGGGTCCTCAGAAGCCGCAAGATTTACAGACAAGTGTCTCTGGGACAGCCACAGGCTCAGCAAGGGAGTGCTCAGCTTCAGTTCCAGCAGGCTTGAGGTTATGGCCAATGGGGAGCTCCAGAATGCACTGTGCTGTCCAATCAGAGTCCCTGGTGGCACAGTTCGAATGGGAACAGAGCGAGGGGGTGGAGAGCCGTACCTGATCTGCTTTCAGGCAGCAGTCCTAGAGCTTCAGGAGGGCAGCAGAGGACAGGCACTACTTCTTGGTGTATGGGGGGCTCCGAATTCACCCAGGTCAGGGGCTGTCTCCTAAGGAGAGAGTGGAGAAACCAGGTTAAGTAGGGTTAAATGGTGGGTGGGGGAGAGCTGAGCAGACAGCTAAGTATAGCATACAGAACAATGGAGGTGTGAGAATATTTAATGAGAGAGGCACCAGGAGTGCCCCAAAGGAAAGTGATAGAAAGAGAAGGGGGCGCAGGGGGGGAATAGAGAAGTGGAAGGGACAGCGTTCAGTAAGACTGGGTGAGATATGGGCATACAAATTCAAAAAAGGGTTGTAAACACTTCCTAGGCTGGATGGAGATGCCCAGCCAAAACCAGCAGTTTCACCCAATAAATCAGTTCTAACACAGTTGCTTCAATGGGAAACAACCAAAAAAATTGTAGCAGATTTTAACAGAACTAAGCAACTTAGCTAGCTAGCAAATGCAGGCAGTTCAAACTACAACAGGCTTAGACCAACAGATTCAGAGATACACAGTTCAAAAAATGAAAACCCACTGATAGAACTAAAAACAGGGTCCTCAGGAGCTGCAGGTTTACAGAGAAGTGTCTCTGGGACAGCCACGGGTTCAGCGACGGAGTGCTGAGCATCGGTTCCAGCAGGCTTGAGGCTGTGGCCAATTGGGAGCTCCAGAATGCACTGTGCTGTCCAATCAGAGTCTCTGGTGGCACAGTTTGAATGGGAACAGAGCGAGGGGTGGAGAGCTGTACCTGATCTGCTTTCAAGCAGCAGTCCTGAAGCTTCGGGAGGGCGGCAGAGGAGAAATGCCACTTCTCTGTGTCTGGGGGCTCTGAAAGCACCCGGGTCAGAAGCCACCTCCCAATCTGCTTCAAGCAGTGGTCCTGGAGCTTGGGAGGGTGGCAGAGGAGAGGCACCACTTCTTGGTGTCTGGGGGGCTCCAAATGCTCCCTGGTCAGGGGCTGCCTCCTGATCTGCTTTCAAGCAGTGGTCCTGGAGCTTCGAGAGGGTGGCAGAGGAGAGTCACTGCTTCTCAGTGTCTGGGGGGCTCTGAATGCACCTGGGTCAGAGGCTGCCTCCTGATCTGCCTTCAAGCAGTGGTCCTGGAACTTTGGGAGGGCAACAGAGGATAGGCACCACTTCTCAGTGTCTGGGGGACTCCGAATGCGCCCAGGTCAGGGGCTGCCTCCTGATCTGCTTTCAAGCAGTGGTCCTGGAGCTTCAAGATGGTGGCAGAGGAGTGGAGCCATTTCTTGAGATCTGGGGGATTCTGAATTCACCCAGGTCAGGAGCTGCCTCCTGATCTGCTTTCAAGTAGCAGTTCTGGAGCTTCAGGAGGGTGGTAGAGGAGAGGTGCCACTTCTCGGTGTCTGGGGGCCTCCGAATGTGCCCAGGTCAGGGGCCGCCTCTTGATCTGCTTTCAAGCAGTGGTCCTGGAGCTTCCGAAGAGTGGCAGAGGAAAGGAGCTGCTTCTTGGTGTCTGGGGGGCTCCAAATGCACCCGGGTCAGGGACTGTTTCCTGATCTGCTTTCAAGCAGCGGTCCTGGAGCTTCGGGAGGGTGGCAGAGGAGAAGCACCATTTCTCAGTTCCTGATCTACTTTCAAGCAGTGGTTTTGAAGCTTCAGGAGGGCAGCAAAGGAGAGGCACCACTTCTCGGTGTATGGGGGGCTCCAAATGCACCTGGGTCAGGGGCCGCCTCTTGATCAGCTTTCAAGTAGTGGTCCTGGAGCTTCAGGTGGGTGGCAGAGGAGAGGAGCCACTTCTCAGTGTCTGGGGGGCTCCAAATGCACCAGGGTCAGGGACTGTTTCCTGATCTGCTTTCAAGCAGCGGTCCTGGAGCTTCGGGAGGGTGGCAGAGGAGAAGCACCATTTCTCAGTGTCTGAGGGGCTCTGAATGCACCCGGGTCAGGGGCCACCTCCTGATCTGCTTTCAAGCAGTGGTCCTGGAGCTTCAAGAGGGTGGCAAGGGAGAAGCTCCACTTCTCATTGTCTGCAGGGCTCTGAATGCACCATGGTTAGGGGACACCTCCTGATCTGCTTTCAAGCAGCGGTCCTGGAGCTTCAGGAAGGCAGTAGATGGGAGGCCTCTCTTCTCGGTGTCTGGAGGGCTCTGAATGTGCCTGGGTCAGGGGCTGCTTCCTGATATGCTTTCATGCAGCAGTCCTGGAGCTTTGAGAATGTGGCAGAGGAGAGGTGTCACTTCTCAGTGTCTGGGGGTTCTGAAGGGCTCTGAAATCCCAGCCCATACCATCAAATGATCCCACCCAGAGGCAGCATGTACATGCAAACTACTGTACATAGGTGAGAGGACCAATCCCTTGGGAACACCACAAGGTGGTGACACTGGGAACAAGGAGTAATTCCCCAATGCAACCCTCTGTGTGTTGTCCCTGAGGTAGGGCTCAAACCAGCAATTGACTCAGCCAGTGAGAAATATGTATTCCCTCAACCGGTCCAACAACAGCTAGTGGTTTACAATGTGAAAGGCTGAGGAGAGAGCAAGGAGAATGATAATTGCTCATTTCTCTGTATCTCTTGCCTTGAGCTGGTCATTATGCACCTTGACCAGTGCAGTTCCAGTTCTATGCTTAGCCCTAAATCCATACTGGGAGGCTAATAAATATCAAAGGTTATGAGGTGTGCCTCAAGCTGCAACATAGCCACCTTCTCAATAATCTTGTCCAAAAAGGACAGGTTAGAGACCTGGAGAGATCTAGAGAGGTTGATAATTCACTAAGTTATCTGTGTCCAAAGATGAATTCTTCAGGAAAGGCCTCACCAGTGCATCCTTCAATGCAGCCAGGAAAATCTCCTCTATCAAGGAGCACCAAACAATCCCCATGGACATGGACCCAGATGTCTTACACAATCCAACAGTAATCTCATCAGACCTTGCCCAATTCATCACAAGTTGGTTACAACTGTAAAATCACCCCTATCCCCTCCTCCATCATTGTTGGTCTAAACTCTCACCATGACATCTGAGTGCATCTATGATGTGTCTTCTCAACCCTGCTGGGTTGCCATAGTCCACTTAGGGAGATCCAGCCTGAATAGAAGACACCCTGTCTCAGAAGAATCAAGCAAACTCCTCACAGTTTGTGGATAAAAGAACTCTAGATAAGTCAGAGGAAGTAACCTGTCTACAATCTGAAAGAGCTGAGCTGATCAATGCCTCCCAGAAGACATTTCCTTAGACAGAAAGCCTGCCTTCTTTCGAGTGATTGCTGTTTGGTATTCATTGCAGTGAATTTTTGAAGCCATTCTATCCTCCTCAGCCCTGGACTTCCTCTTACAATGCTTCAACCTTCACCCCCTTGCCTTCATCTGCTGTATCTCACCATTGTACCATGACAAGCCATGGCATGAGACAAGGGGGCATACATGTATAGATGCCACATGATCAAAGGTTGCCTTGATAGCCCTATTATAGATCACCATCCACTCCTCCGACCCCACAGCATGTCACCATCACCCAAGATATCTAGTACCACCTGCAGTCCTTCTGATCAAAGTCCTCCTAGAGGACAGTACTGGGCCATTTCCACTGGGGTGCTCTACGGGGAGTCCATGAAGAAAACTTGACTGTGCAATGATCAAACTAACTAGCTGGATCAATCTTGAGACCATCTACCTCAAACCCCAGGGAAAATATGAGATCCAATGTGTGAATGTGTTGGTAAGTCCCAGAAGTTACTATTTGTGCAAGGCCCACTGACTCCATCACACAGAGGAAATCTTGTCCAAACTATGAGAGTTCATTGTTGACCCTGGCATTGAAGTCTCCCAGAATTAACCATCTGGGTGACTGCAACACCCTGTCAGTGATTAAATCTGAGATTTAATGAAAGAACTCCCTCTCTTGCCCTGCAGGCTGGTACACCAGGAGGATCTTACATCCTGCATCAGGACCTCCATGCATGGCCATGCATTCAAACAATGAGGTATCTTCCATTGGATGCACCACCAAGTTCAGCTGAGATCTAAAACAGATGGCCACCCACCCTCGATCCATCTTTGGGCAGGGAACCACAAAGAATCCAGCTGGTACAGCTGCTTCCAACACAGGGCCTGCATCATCACTCAGCCATGTCTCTGTGATGCAAGTCAGATCGACCAAGGAATCAGATATAAAATCCACTATAATAGCAGTCTTATTCCTCATTGATCTGCCATTTCATAACACTGACTGAAGGGGATGAGCAGATGTGGCATATCTCATGACTACCTGCCCCTTCAGTCTGGTGGGCACTCTGAGTGTGGAAACAAAACACATCTGGCCTCTCTCTGTGTTCCAATTTGCAACAGGGCATCTCCTTGTCCTCACTGTCCTAATAACACTGTCCCCATTAGTACTCCCCAAATGCAATCTCCATTCACCATGCCTCTTCACAATCCCAAGGTACTCACCAAGTCTGTTATGCATGTCAGCTTCCAGGCTTTTAGCGGAGGTGTACTGGCTCATGGGGCAGCCAGCTCCAGCTCACAGTCCATGCCAACAATAAAGGAACCACACACTAAAACAGAGATGCTGCCAAATATGTGACGTTTATTTCACCACTTGAAATCATTCCATTTAAGCAGTGCATTCAAATTATATCCACACACCAGAGGCTCAAGCAAACACCCCAGCACTCCCTTAGTAAGACCTTTGTTAGGGGCAGAGCCTGTCCATTACATTATCCTTTAAATTCCCCTCTATTGGGCAAAGGGGGGTTTATTACCAAATATGCTATACTGCAAGTGCATTTACTGTAGTGTACTTAAAAGACCTCTTTAAAGTCTTTACAAAAACATGTGTATGTTTAAACAGGAAATCAGAAATAAACAATCTGCATCAAAATCATTTATAACAGGTCAACAGACACGCATCATCGAGTCATGAAGCTCAAAGCTAGCTAGTAAAAGTGATCTGCACTGTTGTGCATAATACATCCTTTCATTGCACTAAAGTGCACAGTGCCCAAATGTTAAGGCACATAACATAAACCTGAAATGTAGTAAAAACAGTTGCATGAATAGAGCCATTGCAAGCATGCCATCAGGCATGTATTTAAAGAAAATGTGCTGTCTCCAAAATTTATGAATATCAATTAACAGCTAAAATACTAAATAGTTCAGAAGCTGTTGGAGAATTGCCCAACTATATTTATAGTTATTTTAATACATTAAATATGCTTTGCACTGTGTTAGTACCTCTCAGTGAATGTAGTACCAGAAAATCAGGTGTGGTGTGGTGCCTCCATTAGTTACCCACTATGGAGGTAAGACTAACGGGTTTGTAGTTTTCTCATTGCTCCTTGTCTGCTAAGTTGTGGAGCAGGACTACATCCACTACCCTTCAATCTTTTGGACACACCACTGACTATAGGAAGCTATTGAATAGTCCTGCCATGGGTCCAGCCAGTTCTGATACCAGTATCTTGAGGGTGCATCCTATCTGGCCCTGAAGGCTTGCCTATTTTTTGGTCTGCTAGCCATCTTCTGACCTTTTCTGCTGTAAACAGTACCTGCCCTATCTCTGGGATCCCTCTGGCATCAGCTTTTATATCACTTTTGGGCAAGGGCCTTCTATACTGTGAGCACAGAGCAAAAGTAGTCATTTAAAATGGCTGCCTTCTTCTCATCCTTCCCTATTATCCTATCCCCGTCCATCAGCCAAATAAATTCTTCTGTCATATTCCCTTTTTCTTAAGGCACCTTAAGAACCATCCCCCCGACCCCCTCCACAGTATGCAGTTCTGTATCTGCGTTTACATCCCTGACTGCCTTTTTGGCCTCCCTCATCCTTAACAGATATTTTCCCCATTCCTTGTCTCCCTGTTTCACTTTGTATCTAATGAAGGTCCATTTTTAGACATTACTGCCTCCCTAACCTTCTTTGAGAACCAGACTGTTAACTTGTGTTGGTTACTCTTAGTAACCATTCTCAGGCATAACTTAGTTGTCTCTAGAAGGACCCTTTTAATTATTCCCCACCTCTCCTCCACCCCTCTCTCCAATTTCATCCACTCCCAAATTGATGTCTTAGCCAATCAAGATGCTTCATTCTTTCTATCTTTTGCATAATTAAGCAGTAATGCATGATAGGGTGCGGTATATCTTGGGATATCATCATGACTTGGGTGCACTGTAAATCATGAGACTGAATAAGATTTAAAACAGTTATAATTTTCAATTCAATAGAATTTATCTGAGAAACAAAATGGTCCCAACTTTAAAAGTCAACAGGTTAAAAAACTTAAGTTGAAAAGTAACTAATCAATTTTACCTTAGGAATGCCTCTTATTCTGTTGCTCTCAGCCCCCTAAAGTAAGATCCTCTAAAGAGAATGACAGTGTAGTGAGTTATTGTTTATGTTAGGAGATCTGTGACTGGAACTTTTTATTACTATTATTAAGTATGCAGTGTCATAACAGTGGTCAGCCAATCAAATCCCTTTATTCCCTATGACTGTTGCATAAGAAACATTTTCAAATTGGCAGCTGGATATTTTACTGAAAGAAATTGCATCAGCTGGGAAGCCCAGTTAAAAGATCTGTAGTATACAGTAATAAGATATTACTAATGTTTCTGGTAAACAGGATGGAATTTTGACTCCTTCAAAACCAATTTTGGAGATAGATGCAAATTTGAAGCATTACATTCAAAGTCCATGGCACTGCTGGGGCAACATCTGGTACTGTCACACTGTGAGACACCCTACAGGCACTATACTCCTGTTCAAGACCAGTGTCAAGTTTTCGTAAATTCGTCAGGAATAAATCAATTGCATCCACACCCATAAATCTGATATGGGAAAATTATTTAAGTACAATGTACAGAGAAGCTCAATGGGCAACTCCGCTAATATCAAAATGCTCTTATTGAGGCTAAATCCAGACTAACCCTATTTTAAATCATTCAAAGTGTATACTGGATCCCAGTGAAAATTTAAAGAATTGGACTCAGCTAGACATTGAAATACTGGTGGAGTGCTGCACTTTGAAAGATTAAGAAGGTACTCTGATGCATATATTTTGGGATTGTAAGGTCACACAAAGATTTTAGACACATATATATATATAAGGATGTAAATGCAATTCCTGCACAAAATGTACCTCAAATGTCAGAAATAGTGATACTGGGCCTCACAGACAACTAAGGGCTAGAAAGCCAGTTTCTTACTGTGTGGCTCTTTGATGCCCTGATGATCAGGAAGAAGTTAATACTCTTGAACTGGGAAGGCCCATAAGGCCAAACCATCACTTAATGGCAGAACACACTAGGCACTTAAACAGGATTGGATAGAAGAATTTATAAGATGTGGGGGCAGTGTGGGAATTTCACAAAATGTGCGATCTATATTTATGTTAACTTAATTTTTACCCTAGAAAGATACAACAGCTCTGAGATGCAGTGCTGGCTATCACCAGCTCTGGAATAATGAAGTACCAAGTAGATCTGCATCCTCTTGGCTGAGGGATCAAGCTTTTTTTTTTATTATTTAGCTGTTTGGTCCCCGTAGCCTCTTCCTGCCAACTGGCGATGGGGAGACATAGGTATTTTTACAAGTTTTCTCCCCTTTCCCCCCACCAAGGTCCCAGCACATGGCCGTGCAAGCATGTGGAAGCACGCATCACACCCCGTGGTGCCGGATCAGCCCCTTTCACCTTCCATAACTGTTTGCCACCCCCTCTTCACCTACTACTACCCACTGGACCTCCACCCAGTGGGAGCAGAACTATGGGGAGGTTGACAACCCACCCTCACCACCCTTGGGAGAGAACTGCCCATCAGCCTGCTCAATCTTGCTCCACCCTCTCCCCCATGTGGGCACTGCAATGACCCAAGGTCATTCCCACACCCAGGTTGCCGGCATAGAGCGAGGTAAGGCACCATGGGATCAGGCTTTTGACACCATGCTGTAAGCTACTGTATGCTTTAAAGCTTATGCTGTTTTATTGACAGTCTTTAAGATTAACTTCTGCCTCTCAAACTACAAATTTACTGGTCTCTAAACCATCATTATTTTGCCGTCAATCTGATGATTTGCATCCTGTAACTAAATTGTAGGTCTCTACTGTGATGGAGCAGACATCTGTTTAATTCTTTGCACCAAGGCAGTGGAATTACTTTCCCCATGCATAGTATTATGGGACTAATCATGCTTTGTTTAAAGAAAGTCTTAGAAAATATTTTTCTGATATATCTATTGTACTTATTTGTTTAACTTTTTTTGATGTTTCTGTTTGTATAACATAAGTTTCTGTAGCTGCATAATTGCATTTCATTTTCTGTAATATCAGTGTTGCCTTTTAGTACTGGGTCACTCCTGAAAATGGGCCATTAGCTCAGTGTGTTTACCCTATTAATAAAAGAATAAATAAATAACTTAATAAAGAAATAAATAGTTCACTAGCTCAGTCCACCATTACTGGAGCACTCTGACAGAAAATACCTCTTGTGGCAGGTTGGGTCCAGAACTTTTAACACACTTGAGTGAAACTGTAAAGTACATTACATGTCAAGGCTATAGAGTAACAGTCACTACTCAATACTGCCATCTGTAGGACTGTCACTGAATTACACACAAACTATTTTTCAACTTTTACACTTTCACAGTGTATACACAAAAGATACATAGAATTATTCCAGCATAAGAACCAAACTTTTCTGGTGGGGAGAGGAGGGGGGTTATAATGCAGTTGTATGTTGGAGTGAAATGTCTGCTAGCATAGTTTCAAAAATGTTGGATTTCAACAACAGTCTGCACCAGAAGCTGCATCCAGGTTAGCAAAATAAGATAAGCTGTGGTTTGTGTTGTATTACTTCACAGCTTGGGGAGTTTGTTAGCAAAACAGGATGCAGCATTTTCTTCAACCCATTTTATAATAAAACAAGCATTTGTCAATGCCGAATGTTTGCTTGCTGGCATTGGCAGTGGTAGTGTAGAAGTTACAGAGCTGCGTAATAGGAATGGCAGTGAAGTATTGAACTGAAGCCAACCTCACCACCACCCTGCAGAGAGTGACAGACATTGGGGTGTGCCTTTGGGTTGTCAGGCATAACGACCACACCATTTCACCACACCCCACCCTGCAGACACTGACAAGTGTCACATTGTTCCTTGGAGTCTTTGGCCCTTATGCGCACCCCATTCCATTAGGAAATACGGTGAGATGGGTGCTATATAGGAGAATGGGGTGAACTTTGGGGCCGAAGAGTCCAAGGCATACCTTGATGCCTCTCACTGGCTGCAGGGTGTGGAATGGTAAAAGCATTACAGGCAAGAATCCCAAGTCACACCCCTGATGCCTGTCATTCTCTACAGGGTTGGGCGTTATGGTTGGAAACCCTAATACCTCAGGCATTCGTTGGTATTTTCGCTCCCAAATTTTCAACATGTTTTTTTTGTGACCCCACCTCATGAACAGGGGGAATATCAGTCTGTTAGCCGAAAGCTGCTTATGCACAGCGACTATGGCATTTAGCACCACAGGTGCAAAACATTCGAACAGGATGTAAAAATGACAGCTGTACTGTTCATGAGTGTAAAATGGCAATGTTGCAAATCTGCAGTAAAAATATTTAAAAAATGGTGAAGTGACTATATATACATAGAAACTGTGCAATGCACACCTGTAATATAATTAGGTTGAATTTTTTACAGCAGATTGTCAATTCAGGCATTTTGGTGCCTCCGATCATGAACAGTGTCACTGTGATTTTCTTTATCTGTCCCGAACAATGATTTCCCACAGCGATCACGCATCTCTGCGCTTGAAAGTGTGAAGACACACTTCAACTATGTTGGGAAAATGACAGCTGTACTGTTCATATGAAGTGGAAAATGCCACTGTGAAAATCTGGATTGAAAATATTACAAAGCCATGAACTTATGAGGGTGCGTGGAAACTGCACAATGCTCACTCGTAACACAGTCATTTTATGGAATTTTGTCACCAAATTTTCAACATAGCCATTTTAAGACATCTGCTCATGAACAGTATAACTGTGATTTTCTTAATCTGTCCCAAACATTGCTTTCGCACACCAACAGCACCATTGTGCGCTACACGTGTGAAAACACATTTTGGGCCACATATGAAAAATGGCAGCTGTACTGTTCATAAGGAAGTGTAATAAAATGGCAATGTTGAAAATCTGGAGTGAAAATATTAAATTCGAAAACTTACCAGCACGCATAGGAACTGCGCAACGCACGCTCGTAAAACAGTCATTTTTGGGATTTTTTCACCAAATTTTCAACATAGCCATTTTAAGACCTCTGCTCATGAACAGTGTCAGTGTGATTTTCTTAATGTGTCCCATACATTGATTTCAGACAATCGACTGTGCCATTGTGCACTACATGGGCGGAAACACATTTTGGGAAGTAGATGTGAAAATGACAGCTGTGCTGTTCATAAGAAGGTGTGGTAAAATGGCAATGTTGAAAATCTGGGTGAAAATATTGAAAATTCACAAACTTATGAGGCGTCGTAGGAACTCTTATAGCACTGCGCTCATAAAACAGTCATTTTTAGAGATTTTTCCACCAAATTTTCAAAATAGTCTTTTGGGAGCCTACCTTATGAACACTGGCAGTGTCATTTCGTTAATCATTCCAGAAAGGTGATTTCCGCGGTGGCTGAAACCCACCTTTGGGCCTGAGTAACGCCATGACAGTGCAAGAATTCATGAGGAGGGGTCCCAAAAACCCCATGTTGAAAATTTGGTGCAAAAATTCCCAAATGCCTGAGATATGCAACAAAGTTGAAAACCCCCTATCTATCCCATTATACAGCTTACCGGCATTTCCTCAGTTCGCGGTCGGCTTTGAAGAGTGCAGACGTGTTCCCGGTCCACCGAAGATCATCGCGCAGAGTCCGGAGGTAAGTATGGGGTGAGGGGTGGGGAGGGCAAGGTGCGCAGGGTGGGCGCGATGGGGTAAGATACAGCGATGGACCATGGATTTTGTGTATTTTTTTATTATGAGGACGACGCTGGATGTTCGCCACACTGGGGTGGGCTCCCAGCATGGCAGAAGGATGGCTGGCAGGGGCGGGAGCCGACGGGAGATTGGGCACCCTGTCAGCATATGGCATCTGTTGCCACGCTGAAGTGGGCTACCAGCGTGGCACCCTGTACTGGGGGAGATAGTGAAGCCGATTGGGGATTGGGCACCCTGCCGGGCGACAGTATTGGGGTGGGGTGGGGAGAGACAGGAGCCGACGGGGATTAGGCACCCCGTCCAGCCATGGCATCTGTTGCCACGCTGAGCTGGGCTCCCAGCATGGCATCCTGTACTGGGGGAGATAGTGAAGCCGATTGGGGATTGGGCACCCCTGCCGGCCTTTACATCATTTTGCCACGCTGGGGTGGGCTCCAGTATGGCACCTGGATGTTTTGGGGGCGGAGCCGACGGATTGGGCACCGCCGCCGGCCTTACAGTGTGGGCGCTGGGGCAGCACGCAGTATGCGCATGTGTGTAGAGCTGCGCATGAGCAGGCGATATCTGATTGCTGCTCATCAGCGTAGCTCCTTTCAACCAGGTAATGCCATTGCATTTTGAGCCACAGACAGCTCCAGCATGCATTGGCGGACTGGGGCCATGCCTGCCAACACACTGACTGAATTGACGGCACTATGTTTCTTGCACATGCGTGCAAGCAAGCATAAAAATGTGGCACTCTTGTATTCAGCTGTTCTGTTTGATAAAAGCAAAAGTACAGTTTTGTATTATTCATTATAACATTCTTTGGGAGAGCATGCAATGTCTTGCTATTAAGAATAATAGACTTGTTCTGGATACTCTTTCTTATAATCAATACTTTTAATTTGCATTTTAGCATTCCATTGGTTTTATATTTCTGGTTAAATCACCATAAGACTAGAAATACCATTGTGACCTTTTCTAAATGCTAGATGGCTTATCTACTGAGAAGAAGACAGCAAGGAAAGAATGTTATACACTTTGACTAGATGGCCACAGAAAGATGGATGTGAACTGAAGTAGAAGACCAGTTTAATGTGTTTTAGTTACCATGTTCTTTCAGTGAAACAGCCCAGATAAGTTATTGCAGAAGAAGATGAATTAAGCATTTATGCAGCATTTTTCACATACTTTGCATCCCCAAACACTTTACAAGCAGCATGAAACTGGTAGTGAAGTGGCTGTAAACATATTGTGGCAGCTTTTTTGTATAAAAACACCACCACACATCCTTGGACAATTGCATGAACTGGTTTTATGGGAAGGGTAATGTTGGCCTGGACACTTGGAAAATTCCCCTGCTCTTGCAGAAAGTGCCTTAGGTTCTTTTACATCCACATGGACACCCACAAGACCAGCACCAGTGATAGAATGGACTTCGGTTGAACATCTCATCTAAAAAATAGTACAGCACAACAGCACAGCATCTCACTACTGCTTCACTTGGGTGCCAGCGATTATGGCATGATCCCAGTCCTGGTGTGAGGCTACAACCCAGGGGCAGATGTTTTACCATCTGAGTAACGCAGACATCAACAGTATTAGTGTTTGGAGGATGCTGGACTAAATGGGCTCCTATCTCATTCAATCTTTTCCATTTTCCCATTTGGCTTCCCCTAGTCCCCACTCCAATTTTCAGAGTCATCATGGTTGCATACTTCCTCCAATTTGAAGGGCACTTGAGCAGCTGCCTTCACATGGATGACAATGCAGCTCCTTGGATGACCAGTAAGGGTTGCAGGAATGCGGGGAAGCATGTGCCATCTCTCCCTCCCTCCCCAGGTGTTGAGTACCCCCCTTCTGTGATGTTCTTGACCCCCAGCTGGCCTTAGTGTCATATTCCAAGCATTTCTTGCAAATCCCAAGCTCACACTGGGCCACCTCAGGTCTTTTATTTAACATTCCTGTAACCCAGGGATCCCATGGATTGCAAGGATGGTTTCCAGGACCAGAATGTTGTGGTAGAGATAAGCAGCACGTTTGATCTAGAAAGGAAGGGTGGAGGCACTGTGTGTTAGGGGGCCCTGTGTGTGACATATGCTTACATTTACAGCATCTCTTTGACCATTTCCTCCTCTGATAGGTGCAGCATTAGGGTGCCTGGCTCTGGTATCATGTAGATGAAGGTACACTTCATGGAAAACAGCAGTTGCAGCCTCAGCATTAATTTAACATACAGCACAACATCATCAGGCAAACCTGGCAAACATGATGGCACAAAAGCTGCAGCAGGATTAAAACTATTTCAGAGCAGTGGCAAGACTTAGATGGAAACACTGATAAACAAGTTCTGTCCAGAACCGGTATGGCTACATCCGAGGTCATGGTGGAACAGGGCACTGTCTGCCATGTCCAAGATGGCCACCAGAGTTCAGTGCACATGTGCCTAGTGGCCATCTTGGACATGGTGGACTGTGCCATGTTCCAGTCTGCCACTGCTGACATTCAGTGTGCATGTGTGACAGCTTGGGCATGAGCACTGGGCTCCAGCGGCCATCTTGGACAAGACGGACTGTGCCATGTTCTGTTCCGTCACCATTGCAGGCCGACAAAGTAGTACAATGGACGTGCAGGGATTGCTGTCCACCTCCAAGTTGAAAAAGTCCATTTGGTATCCAGTAAACTCCCTTTTTCTGCTGTCCTCACAACACATCTGCAGGGCTATACCCACTGCAGCTGTAAAAAAGAAATCTTCCAAAAGGCTCTCTGCTGGGTACGTAGTGTGCTGAAATCAGTGTCTCAGAAATTGTATTTGCAAAAAGCATGTCAATTAGTGTTTAGTGCATTAGTGGGAGTCGTGATAAATCACTGATCCAAACACAACCATCCCACCCCATGTGGACACATCATGGGTGACTGTATAAAAACACACCTGTGTTGCTTTCTGTCAGGTCCTGCTAAATTCATTCAGATGTCAGGATGAATCCTGTTAGAGAAAATGCAAATGGTGTGTGAAAATCCTGTAACCTCATTGGTCAAAACATGTCACATGACTGTGGGTAAATCCTGCATTACCCACAGCTGAGGAAGTGCATCTATAAAACAACATAATTAAGCACATTTTACACATGGGTCCATTGTATAATAAAAATAAGGCACTCCAAGGTGTGGGTTATTGGGGGTTTACCCACTTCTTGTGTGGTTAAGTCTCTTGGCTGTGCCTGTGACACACCACAAGGCATGGTAAACCCCACAACCCACACCCTGTTGTGCCTTATTGCTTAATTATAGGACATTACCTGAGGGCCTCAATCGAAGGATCAGGGTGTTTGGTTTTCATACCCTCCATGCTCATGGGCTAGGCAAAGTTACAAGACCTACCCGGCAGATACCTGGCTGACATAGAAGGAGATCTGTCACTGTGGTCAGCAGAGGCTGTGGCAAATTGGCTAGTTATACAGTTTGGCACATGTACTGGACTGCCTCAGAACTGCTGCTTCCCTCTGAAGATCTGTGCCTGCCCCAGGACAAGACCCAAACAGTACTTTGAGTTGAACAGTGGAAACCACCCCTAATCCATTAAGTTGGCTGTTCACTTACTCCTACTCTGAGTCCACCATCATGCCTCTCAGACACTGATGAGCCCCTTGACAACCGCCACAGGGGCAAGTATGACTGGGCTCTCCCCGTGACCTGGATTCCCAAGTCTTTTAAACACTGGATCCCCTAGCCCTTCCTCTGGTGAAAGGTGAACATGGCCAGAAACCCAGCTTTAATGTAGTGCCCCATCTTAAGGTGGATTACCTTTTAAATATGTGATGGAGGAGCAGTAACATAATAGACTCATTTGGGCCACGTGTACTACCTCAGACCTTTAATGCATAAATTTCCTTAACATATTAAGCCTATTTATATATTACTAAATGTATGTATGTTTTGTATTTTTTGTCTGTCAAGGTTGTAACAGGGCTTGTCCTAGTTTAATTACTGAAAGAAAACAAAAATGAAATGAAATGTATTCTCATCAGTGTTTTCTGGCTGGGGTAAATTCATTTCCCTGTCTAGGACTTTAAAACATGATTTTGTTAAAAAAAAACTACAGTACTTAAAAAAAGTGTGTGTGTATGTGCATGCGCACATGTGCACACAAATATTCCCTTTGTTCAAGCGCTGATACATATTTTTGCTAGCAGCAACCAAATGAAAACATCCACAGCAGTTTTCCTCTGTTGAATTATCTTCACCTGTGACAGCGGTAAGGCAGGAAAAAATAGAATTCCTCTCATTTAAGTCTGGATCACTGTGAAGGCAGGTTGTTAATCCGTAGTGACCCAGCCACAGAGTCAGTTAATATGCTGTTGGCAGGAAGTGAAATGCGATTGGACATTGAGCAAATTGCTTCATTAGTGGCACAGGCCGCATTACCTGAGAAAATGGAACTTGCATTTCTCAGCACATGGGCCATGTAATTTGATCATTTAACTCCTATAACTAAACTTAGGCTATCAACCAGAACTGTAGTTTTGTGAAGAAATCCAGCAAATTAACTTTCATGCCCAAAGTATAATCACTTTTTTAATCAAGCCTTTTAAAAGAAATAGCAATAACAACATTTACTCAGGCATAATTAATACAATTTAAATGATGGCACAAATATGAGTTTAGTGAGTAAACGGGTTATGGAGGTACAGCATGTGTATTAGTGTTTTACATTCTGTAACATCTTTTCATCTTGGCACATTTGATTAGAATCAGCACTGCACTTGGGTGGAAATTCACTTCTGATATCCTCCATGCTGCTCAAGCTACACTGAAAGGAGTACTTGATAGATTTTCCCTTTCGTTTTCCACTGCTATGCTTTATTTGCTTTCAGCAAAACAGAGGTAAATGTCTAAAAATAAGACGAGGTGACATTCAGAAATACTTTTTTTTTTTTTTAAATCCTGAACATGCATGTAAAAAAAGGCAGTGAAGTGATAAATGCAATTTAACTCCAGGCAGTCTTTAATGCAGTTGTAGCAGTTTCTGTCAAGGTATGTGGCTGCTATCAAGTAAGGTCAAGGGGCAGATGAGACCTAAATATTTACCATCTGCTGTCTTCCAGTAGGTCATCTGCACTGAACAGTGTGGGTCAGGTACTGAGTGAGGCCTCTCCAGTTTTTCCTTATCTTATAGGACTGGAGCAAAGCAGTTCTTTAATGCTGTAGGCATCAATGAGCAAATCTGAATGTTGCAGAGGCAAAGTAAAGAGACAGTGAAATGAAACTTACTGTCCTGGTGCTTATATTGATTCCATGTAAAAGGAAAAAAGATGACCATTTAGTGAACAGTAATACATTTTCCAGTCAGAGTGCTGAATTACTGTATTGTTTGCAGAACTTGTCATATTAAGAAGTAAAAGAGGCGTGAGACACAGAGAGAGAGAGAGAGAGAGAGATGTTTCAGGTTCTGGCAAATTAACAAATATTAGCCTATACGACTTTTCAAAATGAATGGGCTTCTAAAAGGTCTTAGGGATTAAAGGATTAATCCACAAAGAGCTAGCTAGAGAGAGCCTTCTGTTGTGGGAGAAATGGCAGAGAACCTAGGAGAAGTCAGCTAGAACTAGAGTAGCTAGAATGTGCTAATAGGCAGTCAGTCAGTTTAGAGTGGGGGGCTGAGGGAGTGAACAGCAAAGCTAAGGCAGGACAGAGCAGTCATCCTAGCCTTTAGTTGGGACCATGGCCACTAGGAGCACAGGTTGTGGACCTGCTGGATCTGAAGTGGTGGCATGGCATCAGGCATGGAATGAGTCTCAGTTTGCCTGTTGGGTCTCTGTACCCCAAAGACCCTTTCAATGTGTAACAGCAAAGCATCCCAGAGATTAGAAAACAGTTGAGAAGCAGAGGTGATGAGAGAGAGAGAGAGAGAGAGAAAGAGAGAGAGAGAGAGAGAGAGAGAGAGAGAGAGAGATCCAAATATGTTTACATTTTTTTATCTTTTAGTTGTGCACACTCTAAAACTTCCATCAGTGAACTTCAAAATCCCTGTCAAATGGTTCACATGTTCTGTTCATGAGTCTTCTGTTTGGGCTGGGGGCTGGGAGTACAAAGGAACAAAACTCTAAGTCCATCAGACACTGCTGTTAACAAACCAGTGACCCTTTGGAGTTACTATTAATACGGTTTGTGCAGTTTAGTCAGTGTAGGGTTAACTTGCAGATTTCCCCAGGTTCCTTGTCATGTAACTAAGGCATTGGTTTCAGATAGGAAGGGCTGCCTACAGCAGTTTTAAGGTTGGCTGCAGTGCATCCAGAACAGTCCGTCCCGAGGAGATCCTCAAAGATGATACATAACTTGTATCTCTTACTGACTTGTGACACCCCATTTCTGAAGACAGTTGTAATGAGTGACTAGAAATTAAGTTGCAGAGGCTGTTTCTTCAATGATTTTAAATGTGGTAGACCTTGGAAGTCGGACCCCTGCAACATTGCTGCTGCAACAAGTTGAGTACTGGCCTTTAGTAGGCCTGTTTACTTTTATTTTGAACCTTGGACCTTACTCATTGGAGCTATACATGAACTTTATTCAAAGGACAATCTTTTTTATGTGAGTAAATTGTGATTCCTGCTTGAAAAATGTTTTGGTGACATTTTATATTAAAGTTTAACACATTTGAAGGAATCTGAAGTGTTCATATTGGTTCTTGGAGCCTACACAAGTGTGTGCCTTTAGGTGTGTGCTGGTTACCATGGTCTACCACATTTAACTTCCTTATCTTAACCTGGCACCACCATTCCCTGGATGTGGTCATTTTATCTAATTCTTCAATGATTCCCTGTCAGTAGTCACAGGCAAAAGAGGAAGCCAAGGTAGCTGGGAATGAATTAAACATTGAAAGCTCATCTGCATATGCTGAGACAATCTACTGCAAGCCACTTTGCTCTTTGTTACTTGGAAAATATGCAGGTGCCTTCCATGGTGCCTTGCCCAATACTACAAAAAAGACAAAAAGAAAAGCTGGCACCTCATGTATTGACCTTGATGGGCCATCACCTCATGGAGGCTGGCATGATAGGAGGTAATGCTTTAAGTTTCTCTCAGCTATGGTCTTCCAGAAAGAGCTACACACACATATTATTTGGTAGTAGACCAGCATTTCCTTTATACTTCTTCTGGAGGAAAATGGTAACCCAGAAAAAAACAATCTGAATATTAATGTGATATTGGACTTAATGGTGGTATGTTGGCTACCATGTCAACAGTCCCTTTAAGTAAAGGTTGGCTCCTTGGAGGTCCCTCTGAATGCAAGTCACCATCTGTGCCATGGCCAGAGCTTGGCATGAGTGAAGAAAATACCTAAAGTTTAAATTGCCCAGCCGGTGCTGTGAAGCATCCAGTGGTGGGTACAGTTGAGTTCCAATTGGAGCTCTCTGAGTGTGACAGCAGATGTGGGTGAAAGAAGGAGAAAATAAATTGCTTATGTGATAACCCTGCAATCTGTACTGAAGCTGTGAGTCTGTGCTTAATTGCCAGCTGGATGAGATCTGAAAACTCAAATAAATGACTTTCTTTTTGATACTGAGTATAGTGGGGACATTGCCTTTATCAGTTCTGTTCATTATTGGGAGCCCCTTATGGTATCATGCCCCATGGTCCCAGCCACCCAGCTCCAGAGTAAAGTATACATTTTTGATGAGCTGCCCTCCCCTCTGAGCCATGCCAGTCACAACCCTTAGTGGGGGAGGGGCTACTTGTAAAATCAGGTTTACCCAATGTTGTAAAAAGTATAAATGGTTTGGTATCCCCACTCATTCCTACACTCAGTGGAATAGTGGGAATTCACAGCTCTAGCCATAATCATTCCTGACAGAAGTTTCAGTAAGCAATTTCATAACTGTTGGAGCATTAAATGAGAGAATTTAAGAACACACTGAATAAAAAGGAACAAAAATACTTTCCACTTGGGTCCAATGGGGAAGTTTTTGCTGCTCGTGTAGGAGAATCATATGCAGTAGTTCATTAGCACTTGCCACAGAGTGGTTATACTAGCAGCTCACCTGTACCAGGAAGCTGTCATTTATATATCACACAGATGTCAGTGATAAGATAAAGCCTAGTGCAATCGAGAAAGGAAAATACATGTAGAACTGAGAAACTAGTAATACTGTATATAGAAGGGTTTCTAATAGCTCAGATCTCATTAAAAGATAGAAAGTGAACATACATGCTCACAAAAGAAGACTCAGACTTGCAGGCCAAGTGATTGTCAATGCACCTACATTCCTCATCCACTAGAGATTTCACCATTTGGTTTTGCAGTCAAGGGATAAGAGGCAAAATATTTTAAATTTGTAGAAACTATCCAGCAAACAGTTTACTAGCATATGCACTGCCAGGAAGGTGAACCTGAGCCTGTGTCATGCCAGTGGTAACTCACTGCCAATGTACTGAGCCATCCAGCTACCTAAAAGTGTTACAGAGAGGGGATATTATTGACTTTAGTGTTTAATGCACAGTCCATGATGCATGAACACAGTAGTGGTGCACCTCAAGGCTCAGCCAGATTCACAGGAGATCCTTGGGGTTTGAACAATTGCTCTTCCCACCAACGTAATCCCAACATCAACACTGCTCTTCAAGGTCCTGACATTTAAATACCGGGGCAGGATTTTGAAACATCTGGATGCAGCACTTGCATCAGTGTTTTGGACGCATGGCGTATCCAATCAAGTTTGTCCAGATGTTTGTGTCTATTCAAACATCTGGATGCATTTCCAATTATTCCTGCAGTTTACAGCAATTTCAGCTGCAACTGTGGGAATTGTATCCATTTTTCGGATGTAAGTGCAGAATTCCATCTTAAGAGTTACAACAACTTTTCGTGGTCTAATTCCTGGAATGGATTTTGGCACTTGTGTCAGAAAAACAGATGCAAGTCTCTGAAAACTCCCCACCCCAAGTGACTTAAGACAGGGTGCAAAGTTGGGGTAACACCAATGCTAAGTCAAGCAATTATCCAAACCCAGAGGACCCCCCCCCCCAGCACATTCACCTAGAGTCAAGACATTTTTTAGCCCGACATCATATTTCCATGTTTTTTTTTTGCTTAAGTCCAAAGTGATGCATAGATAACTTGCATTGGGTTCCCTGAGCCTTTGCACCCGTTGTTATCATGTACATTAGCTCAAGACATATGTACCTTGTTCATACTCGATAGCTGCAATACCAGTTCAACCTATAAGTACAGGTGCGAAGCAAGGTACAATGTTTACCAGTCACAGTATGTCCAATCTGTATAATACTTTGTTATCCTAAACATTTGTATTGTTCATCATTGTACTTTGTCCATTGTTGTACATTTTCCCCTATTGTGATCTCCTATTTCATGCCTGAAAATAGGCAACTGTTTTGTCTAGTGTACCTATTTGGTAAATAAAAACTAAATAAAATAAATGTGTTTTTTGCATTGAGTTTTATTCCTTATTGAAAATTGGATTTTCTTTTTCACTCTATTTATACTCTTTCCCGCCTGGGCATCCTTCCTGGGTATGCACTTTGCCCCAGCCTCTACTCCCCTGCCTGAAGCCCTCGATAGTGGAGACACTCCCCCAACCACCCAGGCAGATCTATCCCCCTGGATCACCCCCCCGGGGTGGTCCCATCCTCCTGCGACGGCCTGTCTGAAATTAGGGAGATCCTACATGGTGTGTGTTGGGTCAGCCTTGGAGTCCTCCAGACGACGGGCCTGCAGTCGGGATGTGGGCTGTGTCCCTGGCATCCCCTTCATCTCCACAAGTGAGATACGGAATTTTTCTACTTTTTCTGGTCCCCCTCAGGAGTGCGACATGCAATGATGTCCATGCATGGCTTCCCTGCTGACATCTGCCACACTGTCATCCCTCCTTCTGGCTGACGTACCTGCATTACCCCCAATCTCCAACGGGCTTCACCAGGAGACACGAGCAACCCTACATCCTCCCCAGAGAAATCAGTCCTCGGACGCTCAATCCTCTCTCTCCCCTGCCAGCCCCGATGGCCTTGGCTCATTCCCGAACCTGGGTCACCAGTATGACCTGAGGTGTGGCGACCAGCGCCTCAATCCTCAGCACCACTGGGATGGCTCGAAAATTGGATTTAATAATGGATGCACAGTAATATGTATTGAGAATACTGGCCAGCATTGTCAATAATTTTTCTACCAAGCAGTCTCTGACAATTATCAACACCTCCCTCATTTAGCCCGACACATGTGAAAAAAGTTCCTGGTGGTTACAGGGTCTTCGCCCAGCTGCATCCCTAGTAGTCCCTGAAGTCCATTAGCATGACTCTCCCTCATCCCAAGCCTTGTGAGAAGTGGCAGCTCCAGGAGTTTGGACTGACTAGGGCACAGCCAGAGACTCTGGTGCTGGAACAGGGGGGAATACTGTGGCACTGGCCCTACCACTTTCATAAGTGGCCCTATCAGTCTTTGAAGTCATGTTAATTTATTACTAGGGGAGAATTTACTCCTTACATCCTTGGCCCTACCACATTTCAAACTGTTCTGCCACCAATGAGTCAAGCTATCATGACATGAGACAGTCAGAAAACAAATACTGAATAAAAGGTAGGGCCTTGGGGTTTTTGTTGTTCTGTGGTACATTTTGAGGTTCAAACTGAAGACCAAGCACAACATTTCAGCTGTTGATTAACCACACTGCTATCCAATAATTTCCCCTAGTTTGACTTCTCAGCATGGAATGTACTATTCAGTATGACACAATAATCACAGTAAAATATAATTCTGGAGTACCCCATCCATCTACAGGTACCTTACAAAAGCCAGGAAATTAGTTAGTACATAAACATACCCCTCCAAACTGCTGCAGATACCATATGATCCCAGAACAACATACATTCTTACACATCCTAATTCTGAAGACTTCCAAATCCTAGCAAAGTTAACATCACCATATACCCCTGCCACCACAAGCAGACATCCAGCCCTGGAGCCCCAACAAAATGACCCTGCACCAGCGCAATGACCCCAACTCCCAATCATGCAGTTTGACCCAGTGATTAGAGTGCAAAGTCGGGACCCAGAAAAATCAAACCACACAGAACAGTCACTTTCATGTGTGACCATCATCATGGGCACATCTAACCTCCCTGTAATGGCTCAATGCCATTAATTTTGAAGGGCCTGCTGTGCTGTACACATAACGCCAGCAGTATTTAACCCCTTTCACAATTGTAAAACATTTTGTCATACAAAAGTGAGTAGCTGCTTAATAAAACAACATTTTTACCTAATAATGTATAGTTTAAACACACCCATCTCTGTTTCCATTGCACCCATATGCAGCCACACAGGGCAAGCTCCAAAGACCACACAACCAGCTTTAAACCACCCAGACTAAGTCATGCTGACAGCCTGAGACACAGAATGCAACTATGCCAGTGCATGCCCACACTCTAGATGGTAGCCCCCCCCACACCTGCTCTCTCTGCCCCCCAGCAAGTACTAGGCAGGCCAAAGGTACCCCCTCCCTCTGTCCCTTCTCATGACTCAGCAATCAGTTCGCATCATGCGCCTTCGGCACTCGCCACCCCACCTTCCCCCCCCAACTCCCAGTCCCATGATTTTCCCTAACAGTCACTACTAATGCAAGCTACCTGACCATCCCCCCTCACACCCCACCATTTACTCTAGCATGTCTTCTCTGCTCAGCTTCTCCTCACCCCCCATTTCTCCCTATAATTTATCGCCCTTTTTCCCCCACCCATCACCTCCACCACAGTATCTACCTCTCTCTCATACCTCCTTTCTTCACCCCACTGCCAGTTATCCCCATCCCTCTGAACTACTGACAATGCACTTTGTGGCTTCCCCCCACCCTCATAAAGTGTTTTTCTTGTTATTTTAACTTGTACCTATGTTTTGAGTTATCCTGTAAATTCTGAATCCAAGTTGTTTTGTTCATTGTGATGTACCTTTGCTTTCTCCTATTGTACTCTGTTTTGCAGTCTATGACATTGAACCTTTGTAAAAAAGCTTGAGCTCAAAAGTCTTTTCTGAATCACTAAGTAAAATAAATTAATTAAAAAATTGTGAGTTGCGTACTACTGCTGTTAAGCTAGAAACAGCCAAAGCAAATTGAGCTACCTATTCTGGAGTCTGGACCTAGCAGTTCTAGATGGGTTGACATCACTGGGTGGCATGCAGTTGTCCCATGCTTCTGACAAAGGGCCTGGATAAGTCTGTGTCCATCATCTGAGGTTGGATCATAGGGGCTGGGCTGTGGCCATCTTTTTTAAGATTGAACTGGGCCTTGTGGATGTTCCAGTGGGGTCCATCAGATCCTTTGAGTGAATCATGGGAGAGGGTGTAGGTTGCAGGATACTCCTCATCTACCATCCACCAGGTTATGGGGGAGTATTCCTGCAGGAGATGGCGGACTTCATCATCGACATGGTATTGGAGTATCCCAGATGGATTATTCTGGGGGACTTCAATGCCTGGGTCGACGATGAACTCTCGCAATTTGGTCAGAATCTCCTCCAGTTCATGAAAACACTGGGCATCACACAGGTGGTTACCTCCGCTACCCATATAGGGGGTCACTCACTGGATCTGTTGTTCCTCCTGGGGATGGAGATCTTAGACATGGGGGTGGAACCAATCAGTTGGTTCCATTTCAGGGCCCCCCCAAATGGACCTGACTCTTTGGAGATGGTCCGGTATCGCTCTTTAAGGGGAGTTACCCCATATGGTTTATCAGTGGTCCTGGATCTATCAGGATTGCTGAGTGAAAGCACAAGTCCAGGGAGTCTGGTACTGGCCTATAATAAGGTGGTGGGAGATGCCCTGAACTTGATTGCTCCTGTTCATGTTTAACCACTCACTCTTCGCCCAAGGTCTCCTTGGTATGATGGTTCCTTGAAGGAGCTGAGGCAAGTTGGTCAAAGGATGGAGAGAGCATGGTGGAAGTCTGGCCTGGATGCTGACATGATTAGATTGATGGAACATTATAAGGGCTATCAATCAGAAATCACCCATAAGAAGGCAGAGTTCCTGTCCAGGGAAACGACCGGCTCAGCTTTCCTAACTGTTGACATATTTCGCAACGAGGAGTTGCAGAGGTCGATGGAAGGTGGTGAGCACCCAGTTTGTCTAGATGGATTTCAGTTGGCCAGAATTCATGGACATTGTGAAGATTGTCCAGAATTTGCACCCAACCATTTGTAGTATGGATCCGGGTCCTTCCCCCCCCTTTTAGTAGGGTGTGTAGATGTTATCTGCCCGATCCTAGCTGAAATTGTCTGAAGATCCTTGGAGAGAGTGATCTTTCCTGATCCCCCTTAAGGAGGCAGTCATATGGCCACTCCTTAAAAAGCCCTCATTGGACCCCGACTGCCCAGCTAACTATCAGCCTGTCTCTAATCTGCCCTTTGTGGGTAAGGTTGTTGAGAAGGTGGTTGCATTGCAACTGGATGATCACCTTCTAACCCACAATGTCTATAAAGCTCCCCAGTCTGGATTTAGGAAGAGCCACAGCATGGAGCCCACCCTTGTCCTGGTATTAAATTACCTCCTAATGGTGAGAGATCGAAAGACTTGTACCATCTTGGTCCTTCTCGATCTCTCAGCAGCTTTTGACACTGTGGACCATAGTGTGCTTTTGGAGTCCCTGTGAGTCCTTTGCGGACTGTTGGGTACAGTTCTCAAGTGGTTTCGATCATTCCTCATGGGCAGGTCTCCGAGGGTGGTCACTGAAATTTATTCTTCAGATGCCCTCCCCCTGTCCTGTGGGTGCCGCAGGGCTCCATATTGGCACCTATGTTGTTCGCAGTGTATATACTGCCATTTGGATATATCATTAGGTGATATGGCTTGAGTTTTCACTGCTATGCAGATGATACTCAGCTGTATATGTCCTTTATATCCGGATAGGTTGATGCTATTTCCGGGCTAAACAACTGCCTCTCTGAGATCAAAGACTGGATGAGCTCTAGCTGGCTGAGACTGAATCCGGATAAGACTGAGGTGTTGGTAGTGGACTTGGGTCACCCGGGGGTGGGTTTGGGGGCTGGGCATATGTCGGGCCTATGGCTTGATGGGATTCAGCTCATTACCTCAGTTTGGGTGCGTGACCTGGGTGTTATTTTTGACAACAGCTTCACCCTGAAATCTCAGGTGTCAGTCGTGGTTAAATCCTCATTTTATCATCTGATGAATATCACCCAGGTGAAGCACCTTTTTCCACCGGGCGACCTTTCAACATTGGTCCATGCCTTCATTACCACCCATCTCGACTACTGCAAAGCCCTCTACCTAGGGCTGCCTGGGGTTGATATCCACCGCTTGCAGCTGGTGCAGAATGCTGCAGCCAGGTTGTTGACTGGTACTTCAAGGACCAGCCACATTATGCCTGTACTGTGTGGACTGCACTGGCTGCCGGTTTAGTGGCAGATCACCTTTAAGGTAGGCTTGCTTACCTTTAAAGCCCTACATGAACAGGGACCTGACTACCTGAAAGATCTCCTGACTCCCTACTCCCCCACTCATCCTCTCCGATCCACTGATGAGGGATTGCTAGAGATTCCCTTGGTTAGTTTAAAAACCTCTGGTGCACGTGGATTTTCATTTGCAGCACCAACCTTCTGGAATTCTCTATCTCATCAGTTAAGAGAATGCCTGACAATTAGTAGTTTTAAATCAATGTTAAAAACATATTTATTTACATTAGCCTTCACAGTTTGCTCTTAATTAATTTATATAATCATTTTATTAGTTTTTATATCTTTGTATTTAAAGTGTATAGCGCCTTGGTTTTTGAAAGGCACTATAAAAATAAAGTTTTGATTGATTGATTGATCATTACATTTGAGGTGTAGGAGTAGTCTGAAATATTTTTTTTCCTGACAGACCAGTTACCTAACACATGAGGCAGTCAGCAGTCCAGAACAAAAGAAATGGGGAGAGAGAGAGAGAGAGAGAGCCCTCAGCTTGCAGCAGTGCCACAGATAGTGACTGGACTGGATGAGATGATGGAGCCAAGTTTTCAGAGGAAAAAAAAACATGCAGAGTCATAGCAGCAATGTTGCAAGTCTTCTAGCATGAACATAGCAGCAGGTGGCAGGCTGGTGGTGCATGGTGCTTTGCGCTATTGCTGCATGTTGAGTAAGTAACGAAAAATGTATTTAAAAAAGATTTTCCAGAGATCAAAGTGCTTTACAGATTACAATAAGCAAAACAATGCAATATTAACAGTATAAAATCATAGGCCATAAGTTTTTACAAATAAAAAAGTTTTCAACTCTATTTTAAAACTCTCAACAGTCAGGCAGCTCCGTATCCGAGATGAGTTGAGATGCTCCTACTCAATGACTAGCAGCATAATGAATGGTTGGATTTGCTCACTCTTGCTGGGCTGGCACATTTTACATAAGGACACCCCTTCCCTGTAATATACACAGATAGACCGTCTCAATGGACTGGCTAGGACCATGGTGTATGACAGTAAGCCCGGGAAGCTGCATAAGACAGATGTTCATCACTAGCCTCCACCTTGTTGCCTTAGCCTCTGCCATCCCATTCCTCCAATCCACGCACTGACTGGCAGCATCATGTGGTCCTTCTGCTACACCATATCACTACCAGCCTCATGCTAAAAAACAGCTGCAGAACCGCTTATGACCAGGACGCAGGAAAGGCACAGCACAATTTTGCCTGGGCACATGCCCTGTCTGACCCCACGCTGGAATCGCCACTGATTCCAAGTAGTCCCAGGTGTTTGGTAGTAGCCACCATCCTCACTGACACACCACATGCCAAGCAGTCCATGGAGTCTACTGGCCCCCTCCACACCCAGAAACCATGCCAAGCAGTCCCAGGCATTCACTGGCACCCCCTCCCATGCCCCATTCTGTGTCAATCAGTCCATCTCATTAAGAAGCACCCCCACATATCCTGTCAGATGGAGATTGCTTGTGGGAATCCAGTGGCATCCCATCCCAAACTCTGTCTGATATCAATGTGTCACTGGCATCCAGTGGCACCCCCTTCCTCACCAATCTGTCCCTGTCATCCAGTGGTATCCCATCCCAAACCCTGTTTCATATAAATTTATCCCTGGCATCCAGTGCCCTCCCATAAAGCAGCCCACAAAATTCCTGCTCTCACCTCCTCTGCTGGCCTCCATCTTATTTCAATATCTATTTATCAAATATATGCTCACGTACACATACTAGATGAAGTTCCTAAAGCTCCTGGGTTTTTCAGGCAATTTAAGAAATAAATACTGCGTGCATATATAATAGCTACTGGGATAACATGTTTCAGATGGTGGCCTGCAGAAGTGGTAGAATGAGGGTGTTTGACAGTCATTGTCTTGGGACTCTTCAATGGGTCCGAGAATGGTGTCCTAGTGTTGCCATGACCTCGAGGGGAAGACAGCTGTGGGGCTTTTTTTTATTATTTACCAGTAGTCTAACACCAGGAATGGGCAGTGAGAATTTATTTGTAAAAAACAAGGATAAAGGTAGAGTTTATATTTATTTATTTATTTATTGAACATATTGGAATTAAAACCTATGAGTCAGAGACTCCTTTACAATGGCTCCACATCAGAGTAGTACAGACAGAAGACAGATTTCATGGTTCAGGCAAACATTCAACAATTAACAGGTATACAATGGTTATGCAATGAGGTATTCAAAGCAGCACAAAGTTATTTGCAAAAGATCAGAGCAACAGAGTCCTTGCAGATCAAGCATAAATGCTGAAGACCCTTGTCAAGGGATTAAACTAAGCTGCTGGGAAGATCAGTTACAGTCACAGGCAGCTTGCTGTCAGATATCATTTCGAAGACAGGATTTGAAGGGGCTTAGCTTGGGCTCCATCAGCAATGTTTTTGGCAATGAATTCATTAGGAGGGGATCCCTGTAGCAAAATATTCTTTCTCCCAACTTTGTTTTACAGTGAGGTACCTGGAAGGGGGATTTCTCAGAAACCTGAGTGTGTTTGGCAGTTGTTTGTGGGAATCCATTGGCATATAGAATTATATGTAATCCTGAACATTACATCAAAACACACAATACATTACTCTTAGGCATTTGCATGTGCTCTTGGAGGATCCTACACTGGGTAAATGTATGAGTGCTCCCCCATTACTTCTCTATCTATTTAAATTTGTTGTCCAGGAAAGGCACATTGAGCTGGCGGTCATTTGCAGGTGGGACCCAAGGAAGGGTATACAACTGGGAACTGGGAAGTACCATAGCAGACAGCAAAACAAAGTGCCAAAAGAAAAAATTACTCACCTTAGTAATTATGTTTCTTCTAATGGAGTCTTGCTGTATTCTGACTATTGCAGTTAGCCCCAGCACTCAAACTGCCCCAGAGAGAAGAGGGTTAATTTTCTATGCAGAGCATAGAACGTTGCACTCGAGCTCAGTTCCAACCTCTGTCTGCTGTGCTTTGAAGCGCAACTGTCAGATTCTTATGAGCTAAAACTAACTAACTACTATGTGGAAATTGTAACATTTTTACTAGCCAAATGGCAACCAAATATTCTGGATCCCCAAAAGACTCAAGTCAAGAATCCACAATCAAAAACCAGGTAGTGAACAACTTAAGACTGTTAAATTAATAATATAACCCACTCCCCCTCTCTAAAAGGAGGAAGTGTCCAAATGCACCCCTGGGGTGCAACACTGCACCTGCCAGTCCACTTCCCAAAAACAGGGTCTGAGAAGGGAGGTAGGGAGGGAGGTCAGAATACAGCAAGACTCCATTAGAAGAAACATAATTACTAAGGTAATTTTTTCTTAAAACCACATGAAGTCTTGCTGTATTCTGACTATTGCAGACTACCAAGCAGTACCTCCATGGAGGAGGGAATTGAACCTACCTTGGGAAAAGGCTGTGCAGTACTGCTGTACCAAACCGAGTATCACTCCTAGCCTAGATGTCCAGGGAGTAATGTTTGGTAAATGCATGGACTGTTTTCCAGGTGGCTGCTTTACATATCTCTAGCAAAGAAATATCCCTGGCCGTAGCCAGGGAAGCAGCTGTACGTCTAGTTGAATGAGCCCTCAGACCTGAGGGAAGTATTTTGCCTAGCTTCTCATAGAAGAATTGAATACAACAGACAATCCACCTGGCAATAGTTATCTTAGTGGCAGGTTTGCCCTTCCCCACTTCCCCATACGTGAGAAACAACTGGAGGGAGTCAAACCTGTGAGCCTTAGTAAGCTAAATGTAGTAACTAAGGGCTCTTTTAACATCCAAACTGTGTAAACTTCTTTCTCCTGAAGAAGAATGATCAGTGAAAAACACAGGGAGAGACATAGATTGGTTCAGATGAAAATCTGAAACCACTTTAGGTAAAAAAACCCTGTTAGTTCTAAGGACCACCTTATCTCTATGGAATAAGATAAAATCAGGCTCCACTGACAGAGCTTGCAATTCACTGATATGCCTGGCAGAGGTAATAGCTACCAGGAACACAGTTTTCCAAGTCAAGTACTTAAGCTCTGCCGAAGACAAAGGCTGAAAAGGGGGTTGCTATGCACAGGGGCACCCAAGTAAATCCGAACACAGGAAGCAATAACTGTAATGTTCAAGAACCAGGAATGGGATTCTACAGTGTGGCTTTTATTCACATCCATTCAAAATTCCAGCCCTCAGGCTCTGAACCCACCAGGCACACAGCCCAGACTTGCACGCAGCTTTGGGTACACAGCCCGACTTGTACACTACTTGGGTTTTCCCCACTGGCCCGGCTCCCCCACTGGCCACTTGATCCGCTGTCCATTTTGGGAAATGAACCTGTTTTCCAATTGGTGGCTCCCCAAACCACCTTAGAGCCTTCGACTCCTAGAGGGAATTTTCCTTCCAGTCCCACGTCTGGGTACTTCCCTTATCACTGGCCAAGTGCATGAGGCAAAGTAGAAATCCACAGAGCAAATCCATAGAGGTGGACCTGGTCACTAAAGATGGGGAGGTCTCCCACCTCCAGCTCACACAATCCATACCCGGCCATTTCTCTGGAAACTAAACAACTCTTTTCTGAAAGCTTGGCAATGTTGATTACTGGATAGACGTATGTCACATCTCCTCTACATGTCTTGACTTCCCCTATGTGCTGGACTTGAACATACTTTTACTTTTGGCTAAGCCTATTACACTAGGCCTCCCACTACTTCAGTAGTCCAACCAAGCCCCACTATCACACAAGTCCCAGGGTGAAAACATGGGTCCTTTAGAAAGAGCAGAAACTCACCCTCCGGTTGCAGGTGCCCCACAGGTGAATCACAAACTCTTCTTGTTTCCCAAAACTCTTGGACCAAATAAGGCAGCTTCTCCACTAGCAGAAGCCAGGGGTTGCCCCTGGAATATACAGGAAAACCTTCCTGCCCCCATCCCCTGAGGGAGGGGGCACTGAGACCCGATTCAGCAGTCTCCACCACTTTAAAACTAGCTTCTGTGTCTCTCTTTAGGTGGAAACACACACCTTTTCCCTGAATGTAGCCCTATGTCAGGGCTGAGGCTCCAAGAGCCTAACACAGAGCTGCTGTGCTCCTCTCCCAGCAAGTTCCAAACTCCAACTGACCTACTGACTACTGTTCAAACCTCCCAACATTCTACTCCAACTCCCTGCTGCAGATTCCATTGTGGCTCATGCAGCTGTGACAGTTCTATGGTGATGTCATCCCTCAGCCTCAGCTGAGACTAAGAACAGAGTGAGACAGTGTGAAATCCATTTAACTGGAGTTTCACAAGCTGCCTTCCCTGCCTACCACTAGGTCTTACTGGGATTCTAGTAACCCCGGGTGACAAGGGGGTCACACTCGCCCTTGATCAGGAAAATGACTGTCCGCAGTCATTGTTTACCTGACTTTAGGCCATCCCACCTATGTGCTACTCATGGAGGGGTTATCAGGCCCTCCTACCATAAAAGCAGCACAGGCACGCAACACTCATGCCCTAGAGGCCTTTAGCTGACATATCAGCCTCTACTCTACCCACTTACTATGGCTGCCTAGTGGCTCTGGTAGAACTGTCCAGAGCATAGCCCTAATAGCTCAGCACTGCAGTCCCTATGGCCATTCAGGACCATAGCCTGTCTATCCCCCCTAGCCCTCTAAGGGAAAATCTATCTGCCTCTAACTTAGCACCCAAAAACCAAAACAACCCGGGGACCTCCCCGACCATGGACAACCTGCAACCACACACCAAGAAAATAATACCACATTATTACATCACTTTACTGCCTCCTCCCTACCCCCACAACCACACCTGTGGAAGGAAAGGGTTAATACAGTAACAACAATAACAACACCACAGTACTTTAAATCACTACACACAAAAGTACTAGTGAGGAACTCCGATGAGCCCATCCTCCTCTTCTTGTCTTCTCTTCTATCTTCTCCAGGACCACCTGCAAGAAAAAGAAAGACAACACACACTCCTAATCTGCATACACAGTCTACCTAAACCCCTACCATCAAAACACTGAAGAATCCCAAAAAGATCTTTTTTTTTTTTTTTTAGAAAAGGTAGAAAAACAGTATATACACTAGAAAACAGTAGAAAACAATGACATTATTTACAATACACATTTGGGTGGATGGAGTACCCTAAAAGTCCCAACTAGTGACCACAGTGCCTGAAGGCTAATCCATTACAGAGTCTCTCCTGGGCCGGAGCCTGGTGAAGCACAGTTCTAACAGGCCAAAGTCCCGAAGAGGAGAGTCTTTGAGGACAGTTCACACATTTTGGAGTCTGCTAGTGTAGGATGTGTACTGCAATGTCATAAAGATAGAAAAGTTTGGACTTACCTGCCCCTTGTAGTATGAAAAATCTGAACCGACCTGCACCTCAGCCGAAGACTCTCCTTGGCAGCATTTCTTCCAATACAGCTGGGCGGACATCTTCCGGGAACTACAGGAGGACACATCTGGGAACTGCTGGGCTGATGTCATCTCTAGAGATGGAATCTTAGAACAGTAACAAAAAGAAAAACAGCTGGTCTGACGTCATCCAATTACCAGGCGATGGATCAGGATACAGCTGGGCTGGTGTTCTCTCTGGATCTGAAGTCACCTGTTGGGCCAGTTGATGGATTCTGGAAAGGCCAGTACACTGTAGAACTGATGAATGTGGGGCACCTGAGTCCTGGATGTCCATACTGGTGGATCAATAAAGGCACTTCACAGACTGGTGTGGCAGTATTGACTACCACTGCTCGGCTTTCCATTTAGTAGGCACAGGCACATTTGCTGGGAGGTCCTTGCATTGAGGCCAATAGTACCGGGGGTCAGGAGCTTGAATTATTACCCCATCTGGGCACACATGATTCACACAGTGGGAGATTTCACATCCCTCTCCATCCACTATTCACACTCTGTCCATAAACAGTGTCCTGCCTCTCTTCCACTAGGTATATTTCTCATGAAACAGTCTGTTCTTTACATGCTTGTTTGCCCCAGGATGCACACCTTTCATTGCTTCGGCCCAGATCCAGGATTTCCTGCTGTTCTCAATCTCCTCCCAGACTCTCCGAGGAAAGGTAGGAAAGGTCATACCATAGATCTCATTTGCCTTTCTACGAACCAGTCTCTCCTCTTTACTAGCTTTGGTCAACCTGAGACCGCTGGCCTGGCTTGGGGTGGCCAGTCCTGGTTCTGCCAGCTTTGCATCCTAACGAGATTGAAACAGATCCCTGACTTCTTCTTCTTGCATAGCCAGGGCAGTGGCATCACCACTCTCTTCCATGCATTCCTCCGAGGCAAGAGCTTGAGGCTGTGTACCGCTCCTTTTCACAAGGCCACATGGTTCCCCTCATCTTCTTCCTCACTGAGGATCTGAGCCAGGAGTGAGCAGTCGTCCTCACTCCTGAGACTATCCACTCATCACTAGGTGCGGAGGTCGACACCTCCCATTCAAAGGCCTCCCGCATCTCATCTTCTCCTATGAGACTTGGGCTAGGCCCCCCCCCCGGGGGTCTACTGATGCTTTATCCGAACTTTCCTTCTGGGATCCAGCATCCGAAACTTCAACTTCTGGTTCTGTCTCTAACTCTGCACCCTCTAGCTTTGTGCCACACTCCCCTGAGGGGCCTTCCTCCTCAGGCTCTGCATGGTGCTATGTGCTGCCAACTGCAGATTCCTGAACCTTCATCCATGTGGGAGCCAAACAAATTTGAGGCACTTTATACAAGCAATATTTTTCTAGGCATCCAACACAGTGAGGTATCATGAGGACGTCCCTTCCAGCTCTCAAGCATATTTGACATACATGCACTGGAAAACCAGGAATCGCCACATGAGGAGGCAGTTGTCCTCCATAGCATCACTTTTCAATGTCCCTCAGTCTATTCACTGCTGCTGTTACTGCAACCCGGGCAGGATTCGGGTAGGGAGCTGGTCCTGAGGCCATAACTGCAGAAAAAACAAACAAAAGCTCACTGTAACTGAAAGCCCCATTTTACTGAACACCTTCTTTACTTTTAAAATGGCTCCTCTGCTGCTGTGTTTACTTTACTACCCCATCCTGTAATGGCGGCGGCAGCACTCCTGTGCATCAACATTCAGAAATTGGGTCAAGCCACTGCGCATCCGATTTACACACACTACTGATAACTTTTGTTCAAACTGCACAAACTTGCACTGTTCTTGTTCTAAACACATTTACATGATTTTCCACGGACTTTTCACATGCTGGAAACATTTCTTTAACTCACAGTCCCTTAAAGCTTCAGGTTTTTAAGCACAGGATTGCCTGTAAAACTAGTGCTGCACATTTGGCTACAACTCACAGTCTCTCTCTGGCTTTAATCTTTAAACTGATGCTGAACTCACTATTATGCACACAGTCAATGGCTTAACAGACTTGCACTTGCTGGTAGGACTTGCCACAGTCATTACTTGCAAAGCGACTGCACTGCTGCACACACATTTAAATGGCTTTTAGCAGAAAATCATTGTTTGAGCAATTTCACTGTTAGTACTTACTGTTATCAGTAGCTGTTTGCTGCGATGGTGAAAAACGGCCTGCAGCCAGTCTTGGAGGCCTCAGAACAGAAACAGGTGGGCAGTCCTTCTGATCGTCTCCTCGACCACCACACTTGCAATTCAGACGATTGATATGTGGGTTGAGCCTGATTTTAGACAAAACAGTTTATTTATAGACATTTTCAGTGCTTTTAAAACTCCGCAATGCTCCTCCACAAGCCAGTACACGCACTCCACTCACACTCCCTCTCGAATGCTGGGGCAATCACTGCAGAGTTGGCTGAGAGGCGGAACTGATTGCAGCCTCACCAATCACACGACGCCATGCAAATGAGCCTCTTCTTCCTCGCTAGTGCTCTTCTCCTCACGGCGATCATCAAGCAGGCAAATTTAAACTGCAGAATGCATTTTTTTTTTCTTAACTGACTCCACGGTGGGAGCTCATTTCACCCATTTAACATAGCCATTACACCTGCAAGTCTCTCAGTTCATTCAAAAAGCATTTCCAACGTCCAGGGCACAATCTCCCTGTTGCTACTCCTAGTCTTCCACACTTTTCTTTACCACAGTTCTTTTAAAAGCATTTCCAACATCCAGGGCACAATTTTCCTGTTGCTACCCGTAGTCTTCTACACTTTTCTTTACCACAGTTCTTTTTAAAAGCAGGCAAAAATGCTGTAAACAATTAATGCTGGACAAGGGCACACTCTTTGGCTTTACTGCTCCTTGGTAAACAGTTGGCAATTTAAACAGCAGCATAAGATCCACAGCACACAGCGACACACTAGTTAACTTGCTTCAGCTTTTGGGCTACCCACTGCCAGATAGCCAAAATGCTAGCCCCTGCCCGAGCACCTTCCTCCCAGAATTAAATCCAAAGCGGTGCCTCCATTTTTGTAACTCCCGACCCTGCCTTTTGCAAACGACAGGTGGCATGCTGTTGAAGCTGACAGCAGTACCTGGTGGGGACTGGTTCGGGAAGGATAAGGTTACTCAGCATTGGGGCCTAGGTTTGGCTACTCTGCAACAGGGGCACCTGGCAAATCCAAACACAGGAAGCACAACTGTAATGTCCAGAACCAGGAATGGGATTCTGCAGTGTGGCTTTTATTCAAATCCAAGCTGAACAAACAAGCATAGACGGACCCCCGGCCACATTCCTGGAAATGCAGATTAAAGACAACAGAACACTTCTTCACTATTTCAGCCTCAGGCTCTGAACCCACCAGGCACAGCCGGACTTGCACACAGCTTTGGGTACACAGCCCGACTTGTACACTCATGGGTTTTCCCCCACTGGCCAGCTCCCCACCAGTCCACTTGATCCACGGTCCATTTTGGAAATGAACCAGTTTTCCAACTGGTGGCTCCTTAAACCACCTTAGAGCCTTCGACTCCTAGAGGAATTTTCCTTCCAATCCCACGTCTGGGTACTTCCCTCATCACTGGCCAAGTGCATGAGGCAAAGTAGAAACTACAGAGCAAATCCAGAGGTGGACCTGGTCACTAAAGATGGGGTCTCCCACTCCAGCTCACACAATCCATACCTGGCCATTTCTCTGGAAACTAAACAACTCTTTCTGAAAGCTTGGCAATGTAGATTACTGGCAGACATATGACACATCCTCTACATGCCTTGACTTCCCCTATGTGCTGGACTTGAACATACTTTTACTTTTGGCTAAGCCTATTACTCTAGGCCTCCCACTACTTCAGTAGTCCAATCCCCACTATAACACAAGTCCCAGGGTGAAAACATGGGCCCTTTAGAAAGAGCGGAAACTCACCACCCAGTTGCAGGTGCCCCACAGGCGAATCACAAACTTTTCTTGTTTCCCAAATACTCTTGGACCAAATAAGGCAGCTTCTCCACTAGCAGAAGCCAGGGGGTTGCCCCTGGAATATGCAGGAAAACCTTTCTGCCCCATCCCCTGAGGGAAGGGGCACTGAGCTCAATTCAACAGTCTCCACCACTTAAAACTAGCTTCTGTGTTCTCTTTAGGTGGAAACACACCTTTTCCTGAATGTAGCCCTATGTCAGGCTGAGGCTCCAAGAGCCTAACACAGAGCTGCTGTGCTCCTCCCAGCAAGCTCCAAACTCCAACTGACCTCACTGACTACTGTTAAAACCTCCCAACATTCTACTCCAACTCCTGCTGCAGATTCCATTGTGGCTCATGCAGCTGCGACAGTTCTATGGTGATGTCATCCCTCAGTCTCAGCTGAGACTGAGAACAGAGTGAGACAGTGTGAAATCCATTTAACTGGAGTTTCACAAGCTGCCTTCCCTGCCTACCACTAGGTCTTACTGGGATTCTAGTAACCCCGGGTAACAAGGGGGTTACATAAGGACCACCTTATCTCTATGGAATGATATAAAATCAGGCTCCACTGACAGAGCTTGCAATTCACTGATGTGCCTGGCCGAGGTAATAGCTACCAGGAACACAGTTTTCCAAGTCAAGTACTTAAGTTCTGCCGAAGACAAAGGCTGAAAAGGGGGTTGCATAAGCTGAGAATTGCAAACATTAAGATCCCAAGCAGGGGTAGGATCCCTAAAGGGGGGATTGGTATGAAGCAATCCCTTGAAAAATGTACAGAATACAGGGTGAGATGACAATGAGGAAGGCTTTCCCACTGACAGAAAAGCAGAAACAGATGACAAATGTACTTTGAGAGTAGCTGCTCTGAGGCCTAGGCCATTAAGATGAACCATATAATCCAGAACTGTAGACAATTCAGCAGTGTCTGGGGATATATGCTTCTTGGAACACCAAATGCTGAATCTTTTCCATTTGGAGTTATAAGTTTTTTTGGTGGCAGGCTTTCGAGAGGCTTTGAGAATATCCAAAACCCCTTGGGTCAGATACAAATCTGCATACTCTAACTCTTCAAGAGCCATGCCTTGAGACTGAGAGACCGAAGACTGGGGTACCAAATCCTCCGCTGGGAGGAGGTTAACAGGTTGTAATTCCTGGGAAGAGATAGGGGAAGATGGAATGCTAGGCACAGCAACAGGGGGTACCAAGGCTGCCTGGCCCAGTCTGGAGCAATCAGAATAACTTTGCTGGGCTGTGACCTTATCTTGACCAGAATCTTGAACAGTAGAGGAAAGGGAGGGAAGGCATATAGAAATGTCCCCTTCCAGTTCAAAATCAGAGCATCCAGAGGGACTGAGCCCAAGACTGGGGGTCTGCAACAAAACAGAGGAAGTTGGTGATTTTCTGGGGCTGCAAAGAGATTTATCTCTGGAGTGCCCCACCTTGAAAAAATCACTTTCAACACCGGAGGGTCCAGGGACCATTTGTGATGGCCCTGGGAGATCCTGCTCAATGCATCTGCTAGCACATTGTCCTTCCCTGGAAGGTGGATTGCTATCAGAGAGGTGTGCAGAGAATAAGCTAGAGACCACAATTTCATGGCTTCCATGCACAAGGCCATGTACTGAGTGCCTGCCTGCTTGTTGATGTACCACACTGTGGTGGTGTTGTCTGTCCTGACCTGAACCACCTTGTTCTGCACCTACTGAGAGAAAGGTTGCAGGGCCAGAAAGACTGCCCTGAGTTCCAAGAGATTGTTAAGAAGAAGGGATTCCTGAGTGGACCACAGTCCCTGGGCTGTGAGAGCTCCCAGATGGGCTCCCCACCCCAATAGAGAAGCATCCATGGTCAGGTCCACAGTGTGAGACTGAGTGATGAATGGGACTCCTTGTCTGAGGTTGCCCTGATCCTGGCACCATTGGACAGCCTGGATCAGCGTCTGAGTCACTGGAACTAGTTTGGTTACAGAATATTTCTTTTGAGACCAAAAGGCCCTCAGGTGAAACTGAATGTCCCTCATCTGAAATCTGGCTCCTTGGACCGCTGCTATAGAAGCTGCCATGTGGCCCAGAAGCTGAAGGAAGTGCTTTGCTGGCCGAGAGACCAGAAGGTGGAATGAAGAAGCCAGCTCTACAATAGACCTTGCCCTTTCCAGGGGAAGAAACGCTCTTGCTTTGACTGTATCCAAGTCTGCACCTATGAAGGTGAGGAGCTGTACAGGCTCGAGAACTGACTTGGGAAGATTGAGAAGGAATCCTAGGGAAGTGAGCACTTGCTGAGTCACTTGCAGATCTGACTTGACTTGGTCTGGGGACTGACCCACAATGAGCCAGTCGTCCAGGTATGGAAATATGTAAATATTCTTCCTTCTTAAAAAGGCCACTACTACTGCCAGGCATTTTGTGAATACCCTTGGAGCTGATGTCAGGCCGAAGAGCATAGATTTGAACTGATAATGGCCTGAAGGCAATTCTAACCTGAGGTACTTTCTGTGGGAGCACCTGATGGGAATGTGAAAGTAGGCATCTTTTAAGTCTAGGGAGGCTAGCCAGTCCCCTGGCCTTAGAGAGGGAAGGATTATTCCCAGAGTCACCATTTTGAATTTTGGTTTTAAAAGATATTTGTTCAAGTATCTTAAGTCTAGGATGGGTTGCCACTCCCCTGTCTTTTTTGGGGTAAGGAAGTACCTGGAGTACAGACCTTTGCCCCTGTGAAATGTGATAACTCTCTCTACAGCCTTTAGAGCCAGTAGAGATGAAACCTCTGCCTCTAGGGCAATGGTTTTGGAGATGCTTTCAGGTGGAAAAGATCTGGCCCTCAGCTTTGGAAATTTCTTGAAGTCGAGAACCAACCCCTGGCTTACCACCTCCAGGACCCACTTGTCTGAGGTAACAGACATCCAGTCCTGGATGAAGTAAGCCAGCCTGCCTCCTACAGGAATGGGGGAGTTGACCCGGGTTGACACATCAGGGTGTCTGCTTAGTATGAGCCTTAGGTTGAGGGGTGGATGCAGCCCTGCTCATCCCCCTTCTGCCTCTCCCTCTGAAGAACCCCCTTTAAGGAAAAGAAGAAGAGGCCTGTGCTTGGTAGAAAGGTCTATGAAAAGGCCTGCCCCTGCCCCTAGCTTGCTGCCTTTGAGGAGTTGCCTGCCTTTCCTTGGCCTGTGCACTCCTATAGGTGGTCCTATACTCATCCATCTTTTTCATGTAATTCTCTGTCTGCTCCCCAAACAGAGTATTACCCACCACAAGGAAATCCATTGCCTTAGCCTGGGTGTCCTGTGAAAGGCTAGTACATCTGAACCAAGCCATTCTCCGAAGAGCTACAGATGTAGCCATGACTCTAGAAGACACATCATTGGAGTCCACAGCAGCATGAGACCATACCTTAGATACCTCAATCCCATCAGAAGCCACCCCCTCCAGCTCCGAGGCTAGCTGGGGAGAGGTCTGCTTAGCCAGTGCCAGTACAGTGTCCCACCTGGAGTTCTGGTACCTGGCTGCATAGGCCATATAATTAGCCTGCTTGAGTCCCAAGGCGGATGCCATGTACTGTTTCTTTGCCATGGCATCCAGCTTCCTAAAGTCTTTATCTGGGGGGTGTGAAGCCAAGGGTATACTAGCCTTAACACAGGCTGCAGCCTGCACAACCCCAACATGGCTGCATTGTTGATACAAGTACTCTGTATCTGAACCTGAAAAGGTGTACCCTTTGTCCATTCTTCTGTCAACAGGAGGTACAGAATTTGGAGTTTTTAAAATCTTTTGTGTCTGTTTCCCAAAAGACTTATGAAGGGGAATAGACAGTCTCCTGGACTCTGGGATGTCCATCATCTCCACATAATCAGGTTCCTCTTGTTCCTCCATGGCTTCTTCCACAGGAAGCTGGAGGGTTTCTTCCACCTTCCCGTAAAACATGTAGTGGGAAGGGGGACTCAGAAAACCTAGGAGGGGAAACACCAGTAGGTCTGTCTGGGGCGATGTCCAATTCAATGGGCTCATCCAGACCTTCCCCACCATCATCATTGTCATTATCATCATCATCATAATCTTCATCCCCACTCCAAATCCAGTTCATAAAAATCTTCAGAGGTATAACCTTGAACTGGAGGAACCGACCGAACCGAGCGCCTGCCAGAAGGCGCCAGATCAGATGGAACCGGGTAAAGCAATTCTACAATCCTTATCACTTTGGCAATCTCTTCGGCAGTCAGAAAATGGGTCTCTGGATCCAAACTAGGTAATTTTTATTTTCTTTTTTTTTTTGTAGGAACCAATCCCTCAGGATTGTCTCCCCTCTTGCCCAAAGTAGTATCATCCTGGTCAGAGGGCACTCCCCTCAGGTTTGGTCAGAACCGAACCAGGCTAGCCATCCAGGTTAGCGGACTTCTCGGCCTCCTTATCCCTAAGCCTACCTAATCTTTTTTCCAGTGTAGACTTAAGGAAATTTTTACAGATTTGGCAGTCTGAATCGAGGTGGTCAAACCCCAGACAATTAACACAGGTGGTGTGGGGATCAGCCTTAGCAAAGATCTCCCCACACACACTGCAGTGTTGAAACCCAGTGGGCCTGGTTTTTCTTTTGGGTTTCTCAGACATAGCCATCCTAACCACAAACTTACCTTTTTATGGCAAACAACCAGGCAAGACACCCTTATCGGTTTCTAACCGTGTCACGGGTATTGGAAAAAAACACAAGAAAATGCTTTTTTTTTTAAACCAATAAGGACTGGTAACCACGCTCTAAGTTTAGAAACAAATACAGAATATATAATTCACTATATGGCCGGTTCAGCTGAATTGATCAAAAAAATCAATTTTTATAATTTCCACAAGTTTACTATGTCAAGTTCACTACCTAGTACTTACTGTACCACAGACAGAGATCTGAACCAAAACTTGCAAAAAATAATTTGTAAAACCAAGAACTTTAACCGACTTTTGACCACAAGCAAAGGAGAAATCTCAGGAGTGACCGTTCAGTTAGGCGGAGTAAAGAATCTGACGGTTATGCTTCAAAGTGCAGCAGACAGAGGCTGGAACCAAGCTCGAGCTCAATGTTCTATGCTCTGCATAGAAAATTAACCCTCTTCTCTCCAGGGCGGTTTGAGTGCTGGGGCTAACTGCAATAGTCAGAATACAGAAAGACTTCATGTGGTTTGAATTGAAAGTGTCATACATGAATGAATGAATACAGCACAGGAAGCTGTGTACATAAATGTTAGAGGGGCAATATGCCAGTCCACCATAATGACACAATTCTACAAATCTGTTTAACAGTGGACAGAATTTTGAAGGATACTTTAGTCCACAGTGATACGTATGTAAAAATGAAATAAACTGACCAGTTTGAATGGACATTGTGCACAGTGCAATAGATTGAGCAGTGTTTTAATCACCTACACAGTAGCAAATAATTCCCTGTTAAGGAGTTCATTAATTCTAATACCACTTGGGCAGTGTATAGTACATATTAAAATGCCCCTGTAGTAAAATATATGTGGTAGTTCTAGCAGGAAGCTTATGGAAAGGATGAAGGAAAACAAAACTGCCATTCCTGTGGGCAGCCATGCATATGCTATAGCCCCTCACTACCAGGAGGCCAGACTTGGCCATATTTGTTCTCTAAAGTACGTGGAGGCAAAGAAGCTACACATGTGAAGAAGAGTGAGAGACTTTGTTAGAAAATTAATTTGCAGGAGGGGCAGTGGATTCTTACACTGATATTGATCGTAGTGAAGATTTTAACCTCAAAACATATGTGACTTAAATACTTCACAGTAAAAGAGCTATGAAATATTTGATATTCATTTTTTCTGTAGACACTAAGTAGCTCATCCATCTCTTCATGCAGATTATTGTAGACCAGAATATTGAATAGTGGAAAGACTAATGTTGTAGACTGCACAATGTATAGACTTTTTATTATCTATATGTGGTATTACTTTCCTACTATATAAATATACTGTACTACATAGAAGGTGTTTATTTTCAGATTTACTTTCTGACTGTATCACTGGTTTAACTTTTTTCATTTCATTTTTTTAACTAATGAGCAGATGGGCATAAACTGCCCTTTTTTGGTGACCAGTATACCTAAAATACAAAAATGCAGTAGAAAATAAACAAAGACATTAGGCAAAATATGACCATTTAGATCATTCAGTTAATTTCAGAAGTTGAGATCTGAACATTGACAATTTGTTACAAGACAATATAAAGCAGGGTAGTTTGTAATGAAAGCTAACTGATTTATATTTAAACATTATTTGTCTAAAGGTAGAGATGAAGATTGGGTTGCAAACACAAATTTAACCTGAGTCCTAGTAAAATAATTATTCATAGAGCAGGAAAAAATATCCTTAACCAACTGTGACATGATACCCACTCATATTTTATACATAAACATGAAAGTCCTAAAATTAAATCTATCTCTATTTGACAGGCAACCCATCTCCCCGTAAGGAGCACAATGGTGAGTTGATTTGGGCATGCCAGGGCAAACCTACATCTGCTATTAAAAACTGAATTCGAAGAGCAACTGAATTGAAAGAGCAACTCTGCTCTTCAGCATGTACTTTCATAAATAAGATATTTCAGCTGTTACAATTACTAGAAAGTGCAATTCTTTTTTGACTTTTAATGCTCCTTTCCAAGATTTACAGCACATCATGGTAGTCCATCTAAAAAGTATATACAGAAGACATTTGAAAACATTTGCCTCTACCCTATCTACCTCACAGTTCCTTTGTTTATGACATCATAGTGCTCACCATGACAACAACTGTGATGTCACTAATACCAATTGTGTGGTTAGCAGGGAGAGTCAGATACATTTTGAAAGGCTCCATGAAATAACTGCATCATTATCTACGTAAGCAATAATACCCAACAGGGTGGGTGGTATTGTGCTATACCGGACTGCCCAGGGGCGTAATGAGGCCCGACGCCACAGGTGGAGGGCCTTATAGCCCCTGGAAGGTCCGGTATAGCACAATACCGACCACCCTGGAGGGTATTATTGTGCTTAGAAAATGGGCACTGTATTATATATGTTTAAAAAATAATAATTGTTGTATTTAATTGTTGAAAGTCTAAGGTATTTAATTTATTTTATAACAAAATAGTTCCTCTGCCTGCAGTGCTGAGTTGGGTGGTTGCCCCCCCCACACACACACACGGCTTACATTGGTAAAAGGCTTTTTGTCTGCATTTATTTATTTATTCAGTCAGTTAAGACTGCAGTGTGTTCCCTCCAGCAGCAGTCCCTTTAACTGAACAGAGATTAAAAGTGTCCCTATGCAGACCAAAGTCTTTGATTTTAGACAAAGATTAAAGGCTCCTTTACACACCGGAGCCCATTTTATAAATAAGGAATGGAGGCTCTGAATACTCAGGAGTCCATATTTTAAACTGAAGTTCCAGGCTCCATTTGCAGTCAGAGGTTGAAATTAATCATTTTCACTGGCACAGCATCTGAGTTATAAAACCATGAGGACAGCTCAAGGGAACAAACGAACCTGTAAAAAATGCTTAGGTCCGGTTTCGAGAGTTTGAGGATTCAGCTCCATTATGAGTGATCTAGCACTGCACATATAAAACTTTTGAACTATGCGATTGCTCAATTTCCATATTGTCATCTGAATAAAGAAAACAGTACCTCTTGGAGGGTATACCCCAGTGACATCCTCCATCAGTTGCTAAGACAATGACAAACTTTACTTACAGAAGCAGCTCTAATCTCACATCGTAAGTAACCCTGGCAGTTAGTGTCCGAGTTTGTTTTGTCTCTCACTCTGATTTAAAACTGCTGATAACTGACTTGACGGTAATGCATCGCTTAACCACACTTTAAATGTGTGGAAACAAGGGTTGATGTAAACAGGGAACCACTGCCAGAGTCGGCAGTTGTCTGTTGAGTAGGCAGCCTGCTGAGCAGACCAGAAAGCAGGCATGAAGATAAGCGGTAGCGCTATGCCCAACAAAAGTTTCGGGTTTTTGTAATTTGAAACTGCAAGGAGAGACCGTGGAAAGGAGAGTGAAACTTGAAAACAACCATAATGGAGCAGGAGGCTTTTGGCAGGAGGAGCACCCTGAAGCCTTTGGATAAGGTAGAATGGTACAAATAAATTTGAAAAAAAACGAGCATGGGGACTGTATGTGACAGTTGGCTGTGCCAGCATGCTTGTGTACTTGTAATGGGTCTTGGTCAGTCATTTGTATTAGGGAGCAGAGCCCGATCTTAACAAGTCATGTCAGGGATCTCTCGATACAGCATATATATCATGAAGGTACTAAAAAAAAATCGAAAACTGGTATTAGCGACAGTAGTTTTCCATTTGAACAGGGCACTCAACTAACAACGGGTGGGGGGATTATCACCGCTAGTGAAAGAAAGAAAACGGTGGCTCTAAAAAGTGAGCATTCCAAAGGCACAGTCGTTTTAGAAGGTAATCAGGCAGCAAGAGACTGGGACTCATTAATTACCAGTCTCTGTTGTCTGATACCGGACCAGCAACCTGGTGGCATTAGCCAATCAGAAGTGAGAATGCGTCCTACCCATTTTCTAAAATATTTTGTAGACCAACAGCAGTGGAAAGTCAAAAAATAATAATAAAACAATAACCAGAAAGCAATAAAGTTAAAACATGACTGGTGTAAATCTAGTATTTTTAAGCTTGTTATAATAGAGAGTTGTGCTTTAGCCTACCAAAAAGTTTGTCCCTATCAGAAACTCCTATAAGATAAACTCCCGGGTCATGACTGAAAATGGCCCTCTGGATCAGTGCACCAACCCGGTCATCAAAGACATAAATAAATAAATAACAACATTTGAAAGTAATAAATTGGTTGCAAGCAGTTTGACTGATTCAGGTATGAGAAACTGACTGATCCAAGAAAGCATACCAAGCCGTTTCTGCATGGTGTCAATTAACTGACCAACACAAGTCTCAGAAGAAAAGACATCTACCTAAATGTATCCCCACATAACAAAAACTATCACCTCTTTCTATTGGTTCACCTGCTAAATCATACACATGAAAACTGGATGAAGGAGACTAACATGAACCTGAAAAAAATACATATTTTTTTTTGAATTTAGTAACAACTTGTATCACAAAAAACAATTATATAAATCAGACTGCATTACGCCAGCCCGTTGGGAGAGTGGTTGCATTTCTGCCTCCCAAGCCGGTGACCCAGGTTCAGGAACAGACAAGGGTTGCTCAGTGGGGTGGCAGGATGAGAAAGGCTTGAGCACCCAACAGCAGCTAACCTTTCTCAGGGAGGGGACTCCAGCTCTGCTGCAGATACTACCACCTGACAGAGGCCAGGTGGCAATGCAGTGGGACAACACTCTGAGGGGAGGGGGATGGAATGTGATATGTGTGGGTGCACACATCTCCACATTCCATCTCAGGGAGAAAAAAATCAGGAGGAAAATGGTTATGCTGCCACATGCTGCCAGCCTCCACAGGCTCTTCCACGTCCAACACAGCTAGTCAACTACAAAATGAGTCTCTATGCAAGTGGTGGATCACCAGTATGTCTGTGAGAAGTATGGTGACAGGGTTGGGGGTGCCATCAGGCAGACCCAGTGGAGAATAAAATACAGATTAAAAAAATCAGAATGAATTGCTTTTTTGCAAAATGAACATCCTTACCAGAACTGAAAATAATGGCATCATCAGCATAAAGTATAAGTCTAGAAGAAGTACAAGCTGAAGGAATCTAGTTAAAAAAGAGAAACCAATAAGGGGCCCAGGATTGACCCCTGTGGTACTGTACATTTAATCAGATTTTTTTTACTGAACTAATACCATCTATCACTGAACAATGTATTCTTTCAGTCAAGTACCCTCCAAACCGATGTAACCCCCAGGTGGCGCTATCCCAAGGGCTACTACCCCTGCCTGACTGACTATTGACAGGTTGAGGGGCCTAGGTCCAATGGCGGGTGCCTCCACCCAGAGGTCAGGGTTGATACTGTCTACTCTGACTTGGTCACAGACCTCTGGGACACTGTAACCCCCCTTTCTTCCCACTAGTGGCCCAAACAATATATCAGTAGTATCTTCACAGTGTGCACTTACCCCCAGGACTAGTTCGGTCAGCTTGACTCTGGGGATCCCCTGTAAAACAAGATGATGTAATACGATAGCCACTGTACAATACTTTAACATAAACACATACCTTAGTCAGTGTAACTTTGCTGAAACAACCAGATTTGATTTATTTAGGGGATGGCAACAAGGACAGGGGGAAATAGGTTAATTAGATCAATCACATTAATACTCACAGTACTGTGCGCAATTTCAGAGTCCCTAATGTCACTTTCACTGGGTACCCAGGATGGGGAGGGGGGTGCTAGCCAGGATCGGTGCAGCTGGTTGGGGCCCTGTGATGGAAAAACACTTGCACACTACCCGATTGCAATCCAGAGCCAGTTGGCTCAGTTCATGTAGCAAGAAAGAGAGAAAATCAGATGAAACACTTGCAATTAAAGGTACAGATGGCAGGGAGCTACTCTGATTTGCACTCACTAACTTAATGCTGGACGCTGTCCCCGAGAGTAGTGTGGATTTATGGACGCCCTTCGCACAGCAGGGAAGCAAGGTTCTGCAAGCAGGACATACCCCACACATTTACTGTATATGTAAAATAAGTTACTATACCAGGCAGCCACTCTTAGGTCCCGATCACACTTACTGCCAACCCGGGAGTTCGCGATACAGCTTCACTTTCCTGACAGACCGAGCGCGATGAAGCAGTTTCTCTAGTCCTCTACAGGGTAAGCCCGGTTCTTGACTATTCAGCTTCTCCTTTCCTCAGTGACAGCGGATTCAGTCCAAATCACCACGGCAAATGCGCCACCCGACTTTAGGCCTCCACACGTGCTTCCCGCGCGAAAACTCTGCAGCGCAGAAGCCCATAGCTCCTTCCCTAGTCACTGTCACAATGGATCTGCCTTCTCTGCCACCAGGCAGGGAATTACAGTAGGGCGCCACCCGTCCAATTGGTGGGCTTCAGTTGCCAATCACTCAAAACTCCCCCATTGGTACAAAAAGGTGCCACAGTCCAGAACTTCATTTCCCAGAATTACTGGCTATATCTCCCATGGCCAGCCAGCTCCCGAGAGAGTCCTGATCCTGGCTGGTCACTCAAACTCCATTTTAGGTGCCCCTTCTACCTGATTGGATCTATTCTGCAGTTCAGATCCAAAATGGAGGGACAAAGCACACAAAGTCCAAGCTGCAAGAAAGGCAGGTTAGACAAATTACACTTCCACTACCACTCTAACGGATCTCTAGCAAACAGTTACATCTTTGAATAGTGCCCACTCTGCCCACTTAACAACGGCAGAAATGGAGCAATTTGTCAGCAGCTCAAGCGGGACTCTAGCAGGGAACCACACAGTCCCCCCATGTACCAATCCTTCCTGCAAGCAGACAGCTCTTAAAGTGACAGTACCAGAGGCTCTAAAACCACTCACAAATAAATGGTGTACATGCTGAACACCATCCAGGCTGGGGGTCTTTAGAAAAGCTCCTAGGAGACTTTTGGGAACCCCCATTTGCAGGAGGGTTACACCAAGACATAGCACCATGCAAAAAAAATGATCTAGCCTGGGAGCAAAGAAGTAGTTCATGATCAACAAGGTTGAAGGCCTTGGTGAGGTCCAGGAAGACTAATTCCACATGGAGTCCCCTATCAAGGGCTCCATGGACATAGTCAGTGAAGACCACCAAGGCCGTCTCCATGTTATGTTTAGTTCTAAAACCGTGCTGTGTCCCAGTGAGGAGGTTGTACTTAACTGAATGTTCATTTACCTGATTAAAACAATCTTTTCCATGAATATGTACATTAGGATTGTTTCTGTGTATTGCTTTACATTTGTTTTTCAGGCAACTCTACTTGATGTTTTGCCAATTTTCTGACTTGAAATTCTATGTCGGACCATCTGTAATCATAAAGTGTTTCAAATTACATTACCTTTGGGAGTAAATATCTTACAGCTTAACTAAGTCTGTGAAAGGGAACTGTATTATTGTGAGTAGAAAAAACACTGAGAAGTTTGTCACTTTATAATCTCACAATAAATTCCTAAGTAAGCAATAAGATATGACACAGTACATGCTGGGCTAATAAACTGCATGCTCTGCAGTGTAGTGAACCCCCCTAAGGGTGGTTCTCTCAAACTAACGCATACACTGGGGTATCTTATTCCACTTAATAAAATGGTTTTAGGGTAAAAGATACACACAAACTACAAAAATAAGCAATAAGGCATGACCAGGGGTTAGAGTAACAGCCTGTTAATCACCCCCTCGGGGCATAATGTGGCATGAGGCACAGCCAAGTGCCATGTTGTCCCTAGAGGGTGATTAACTATTAATTTAACTCATGGGAGTGCCTTCTTGCTATTATAAAACTTATTTCAAAAGGAAAGTATTAGAAGTGTACCTTGTAAATGTTTTCCTTACTGAGAAGATTTTTAATGAAATAGTTCATCCACCAGCTGTTGAAGAATGCTGGTTCAGAATCAGAATGCATCATTCCAGTCATTCAGCAGTGCTAGAGAATGGAATACTGACAGGATTTATGTGCCATGGTGACAATACTGTACATGACAGTTTAACACAGATTAATGTAAGGCTGTCAGCATTCTGATAGATAATCAGAATGGAGCATTTCTGAGATCCTTTTGATAATAACAGTTACTTCAATGTTTTATTTAAGTGTAATGTTACTTTTTAAAGGGTCTAAATAGTCCCATCACTTACAAAATGTAAAAGTAACAACCAGGCACTTCTCCTTCTGTGCAGTTTTTGCCTCTGCTTGGCAATTTTTTAATCAAGGATGGACATGAGAGAAAGGAAAAGTGTGCCCTACTGAGAATTGAACCATGACCCCTAGCAATACTGTTCCAGTGCTCTAACCATTAAGCTACAGGGCTCACACGGCTAGAAGCCTTTAAAGGTTTTCCCTTTTGAACACACAATCCTTCTCTCTAGTGTTGTGAAACCTGCAACTATACATCAAAATGACATCCAGACACTCCTCCTTCTGTGCAGCTTTAGTCTCTGCTTGGCAATTTTTAAATCAAGGATAGAAATGAGAGAAAGGAAAAGTGTGCCCAACTAGGAATTGAACCCAGACCCCTGGCAATGCCATTCCAGTGATTAGACTCTGATTCCTGGAACTGAATTTAATTGGATTCATGTGTTTTTTTTTCTAGATTTCGGATCTTTTGTTTCCAAGGCCAAAAATTCTAAATCTGAAAATGGTCAGATTGGGAATTGGAATCCAGTTCTAATTCTGCATCCAACATCTGATATTTACTTAGCCCCCCCGCCCCCCGTAAACTCACCCAAGCCACAAGTCTTACTCATGAGTGACACATTCCTCCCTTCACAAGCCTTGTCCATTACCTGGAAGTCTCTGACTCTCAGAACCAGGTCTGGTTGGTCCATCCAATTAAGTTGCTAGCTGCTGTACATGCTGCTGTGCTGGTTCTAGTTCTCTCTGGAGGCCTATGGACAAAAGTGGACTCTGGACTGGTGACAAAGTTATGACCACAGTGCAGTGCTGTATAGTCTCAACTCATGCTGCAAAACTAAGCCACCCACAAGAAGATTAGCAGCCATGCCACCAGCCCTGCCAGTAGCAGCCAGCATGAGCCACCCCACCCTTCCTTACTACCAGCACAGTCCCCTAAAGCTAGAGGCATATCTCCCATCCCCATCTGATTAACTGTCTGCTTGCCATACTACTGTCTTTGGTGCTGGACTTGTGCAGTCCTAAGAGCCCAGAGAGCTCTCCTCTCCTCTCCTGCCTCCTACAGTCCCTTCTTGGACTGTCACCTTATAACCCCATGGGCCCAGTGTGACCTGGGGGGAAAAAACAAAGCAGTGGTCATCATGTTCAGTGCTGGACAAATAAGACTGAAAGAAAACCCAGGGAAAAGCCATCAGATGTTGTTGGAGAAATGAGTCTGTGGTTAAAGCACACATAGGTCTTTTTTCCTTGTTTATTATTGGCCAACCCTAGAGTAAGCAGTGTGTGTGATGGCTTGTCAGAGACAGGAGGTGTTGGACAGCAGACTGAGATTTATTTAAGTTCAGTAAAGTGAGTGACTGACTGTTTGAGTTCTTCATGCTGGAGGACTCTCGAGAATTTCAGTGTTTCAGTTTCCACTGTTGCACCAAACCAGAGGAGGAAAATCATCAATTGTTGTTCAGCAGCATCTATGCACCATGTTCAGGGGCTGTGGGCCAAGAAGGAGGAGGACTTGATGACACAAGTCAGTAACCTGAGGGACATGTACTGCAGTTTGGGTTTGGGGGTTCATCGATGCTGGCAGTGGAAGTTGGTGTGGATGAGGTGGATGGAGCTGGACCCATTTTGCTGCCTTCCTGACAACATCACCTGGCCCCAACCTCTCATTCTTCTAGTTCTAGAAAGATAGAACTCTGTCTGAGGAAAGAATTGTGGGGGGGGGGCTTTTGGGGCAATAGCATCTGTACTGTTTTATTTGAAGGCTGTTGGAGTCAGATGTGCAGTCGGAACTTCTGATTCAAGCTGTGTTTTGGACTCTGATGTTTTCCAGAATCGGGTGCAGAATCGGAGCCAGAATCAGAATTTCTGGTAATGCAACAGATACAGATTGATCATATTCTGCTGTATCTGATCAACCTTAGCTAAAAATGCACAGTTGTGCCCATTAATTTGTGTTAACTGGATAGGCAGGCAGGCAGGCTGGCACAGGTACTTTTACTGTGTGAGTTAGGCTGATATAAAAGTACAGGTACTAGCCTTTGTCAGGCAATCATTCCTTCAGTCTATTTTTATAAATAATTATAAGAACAGTGTCAGGTTCAGAGCAGACTCAGCAGGCTCTCTGGGGTGGGCAGGCTTGATGCACTTAAACGTCAGAATTTTCAGTGGGGGTGGATGCAGCACTCGCGTCTGTATTTTGGGCATGTGCTGCATTCATACAGATGTGTCCAGATGTCTGCATCCTATTTGCAGACATCTGGGTGCCTTTGTGACATTTCCCACAGTTTACAGCAATTTCTGCTGCAACTGCGGGACTTACGTCTGTTTTTTGGATGCAGCTGCGGAATTCCATCACAAGAGTTAGACCAACTACGTGTGGTCTAACTACTCAGGCAGAATTCTGCATTCACATATGAAAAATGGACAGAAGTGACTGAAAATCTTGCCCACATTATTCTTTTGCCCTTACTTTCTATGTTATTTTCTATAGTATTTTGCTAAAACTCCTTAAAAACCATGCTTTGTACAGATTACTTAATACATTTATTGAATTGTGTAGCAAAAGATGAAAAACAAATTGATACTGTACATAGTATTAGTTACAGTCATGCCTGTCTAATTATATGGCTTGAGTGACTACTGGTTATTGTAAGACCACAGTTGCACATTGCTAGCACTTCAATGTTTGGCACAATCACTTTATTAGGATCAGTATTTATGGAATTGGGAGGTGTCTCACAGGACCCAAAAGGCAGGAGAAGATGGAAATATAAGAAACTGTTCCTGTAACTTAACAGTTCATACTTGAAAATTCAAAAGCTGATCTCATTAGGGAGGATGTTAAAGAGCTATTTTACTGCCTAAAACTAGTAGTAGTTTTTAAAAGCAGTCAATCATTACCTTTTATATCAGAGGTAATTTTTCTTTCCGCCTATCATTAATTAGAAGATTGTTTATGTGATGTTAGCAGGTATGAAGTGTGGGACAGCACTTTGCCTGGTAGCTGATATATTTATCATTGCTCCCCCTCACTACATCATCAGCATTGTGAATTCACTGACTGTGACATTACTGCTGCTTAAGAATAGTCACTTGGTGACTGCCAGGTCAAGTCACCTGTGATGTCACTGGCAGTGAGATCAGAGTGCTGATGATGTAGTGGAGGAGACAGAGCTAGATATGACTGCTGCCAGGCTAAGAACTGGTCCACACATCCGGCACAATTTTGTCACATACAAAACTTTCTAATGAGCAAAAGGAAAAAGAAAAATACTTCAGAAATAAAAAGTTCCAGCTGACTACTTCTTAACATTTGTATCATTTAACCTGTCTGTTTTGGTTCCACTAGCTCTTTAAGTGAGCTACAGATAATGGCAACATTCATGATTGTGTGTCAGAAGTTTTGCATCTTCTTCTTACTGCTGGTTAAATTATAACATTTTAAAGACTGCATGAGTTTTAATGTATCAGATTGTTGGTTAAGACTTTGTTATTCTCTTTGTTATTTACAGTGATATAAAGAAATGAGTAGAAATTCATTTGAAGTTGCGTGTTTTATTATATAAGACTTGTAATTTCATCAGAGTGGTACCTCCAAGGAGGAACCCTGGCTAGGACTCTATAAAGAATGTATTTCAGTATTTGTAATTTATAATAATAATAATAATAATAATAACTTTATTTATTTAGCGCCTTTCCAAAACCAAGGCGCTGTACAAATAAATCATAAAATCAAAACATACAGATAAAATCAGCAATACAAACAACATCCAACACCAACCACTTCAATCAATAAAAGCCCTGTTCCATAAAAAAGTCTTAAAATCCCGCTTGAAGGTCTCCACGGTCGCGCATTCTCTGAGCCGGCGAGGCAGAGAGTTCCAAAGGGTTGGGGCCACGAAACCAAAAGCCCTAGCCCCAGAGGACTTCAATATAACCCTTGGAACCTCTAGCAACCCCTAGTTGGCTGAACGGAGCTGTCACAAAGGGCCGTAAGGAACCAGAAGCTCTTTCAAGTAGTCAGGGCCGAGTCCGTGCAGGGCTTTGAGGGTCAAAAGACCTACTTTAAAGGTGATCCGCCACTGTATAGGCAGCCAGTGCAGATCGCACAGCACAGGGGTGATGTGTGACCTTCTAGTCACCCCCGTCATTAACCTTGCAGCAGCATTCTGCACTAGCTGCAAGCAGCGGATATCAACCCCAGGAAGCCCCAAGTAAAGGGAGTTGCAATAGTCAAGGCGAGATGTCACGAAGGCATGGACCAACACGGATAAATCGCTGGACGGAACAAGGTGTTTCACCCTGGCAATATTCCTAAGATGGTAAAATGCAGACTTGACGACTGCTGACACCTGATGATGAAGGGTCAGCCCGTCATCAAGTACCACACCCAGGTTACGCACCCGTACAGAGGAAAGGATCGGATCCCCCCCCAGCAATACGCCAGAGGGTTGACCAGACCCCAACCCACCCGTCCCCACGTCCCCGGATCCACAACCAGAACCTCAGTCTTACCAAGGCTCAACTTTAACTAGCTCGCATTCATCCAGTCCTTGATCTTAAATGAGGCAGCTATTAAATACAGAGAGAGCACTAGCCTGGTCTAAAATATCTATAAAATATATAAATAAATATATATATGGTATAAAATATCTATAAAAATTTCAACACACAAAAACAAGGATCAATATTTATGGGTATAGATCAACATGTCACCAACGCCCTGAGGAACACATTAGCAATTTAGCAGTCATAAAATGGTCAGGGTGTACCTTTGTGCATAGATTGCCATGTCCTGCTGCCCCTGGTGTTTCAACATTAAAAGATGTCAGTAATAAATGAACAATGGTGTTTTATTAAAACTGATCTAGTAAAATATGCTATTGATATAGAAGATTTTCAGTGCCTCAGAAATTTGTTTAAATGACTTAGATGTAAACTTGGCACTGAAAAGGTATTATTATTGTCAACCCCTGGGAACCGAAATTCTAGCACATACCCAGCTGTATTGGAATGTCTGTTTTCTATATTTGGTTATTTTTTATCCAACCATTCTTAACAATTGCTTTTGATTTTATTTATATGAATGCTCAGTTAGGAATGGCACAATGAGTCAATGATTATTTCAAGGTGCACCTCAAGAGAGGGGTACTACAACATTGTGGGTAAGGAAATTACAAGCAGTACAAAGTAGAGAAAAAAGTCATGAGTGTGCTCAGTCATTTATTGGGAAATTACAAACAGTCAAATATAAAATACAACTACAAAAATATGAAATATTTCAAATTACACAAAAAACAAACACACAACTAGGTACAATAAATTACATATCATGTACAGAGAGGCAGGTGGTAAAAGAACAAACACAATGCGTTCTATAATGAGCAGGTTCCACTGAGCAACATATGTGATATTGATGCTGGTAATGTACTAGTGTTTAAGTAAACAGCAGTGTGCTCCAAATAAATGGATTAAACTCATAGTGAATACTATTTAGAGGAAAAAAATAATCAGCTATAAAAAATACATTAAAGGAAAAAATATGCCCCTCAGGAAGTAAAAAGAATAAGTCACAAATGATTGGAATTGTAGAAACTTCAGTGAGCTGATTAGATTACTAGAATTAAACCATTTTCTTTGTAATTTTTGTCTGGCAAAGGCACACTGAGCTCTGACAGCTCATTTTAGGTGCTTCCTTGGCATGGGCTACATGGACTCATTTTAGTGGTAAGGAGAATGCTGTCCATGACACCGGGAAAAATTCCCTGCTCAAACAATAAATGCTGTTGGATCCTTAGTTTCCACTGGAACAGCAACCAGGGATGAGCAGAAAGGACCTTGGTTTCACATGTCATCTGAACTACAGCACCTTAACCTTAACAATGCAGCATCCCCCTAGTGCTGTACTACTCTATCAGTATTGGGTATTAATATTAATGGGACTGCTGATCTTTGCCACCGCCCGAGACCACTGCCCCGGACGCTCCCTGCCAGCAAGGGACTGCTGATCTTTGGCCGCAAGACTAGCGGACACGGGGTGGTCAGCGCTTCTTTGCTGCTGGCGAGGCCACTGCCCCAGATGCTCCCTGCCAGCAAGGGACTGCTGATCTTCGACCTCAGGACTGAGGCCACTGGGCGATCGGCACTTCATAACTGCCGCCGAGGCGGCTACTGAGCCCTGCCAGCAAGGTGACGGCAAAGCTGCAGGCTATCAGAGCACAAGCGCCTTTTCTTAGGCGGACTCCGATTGGCTCGCCCTCCTGTGCTTCATTTATACTTTATTTTGACAAAAAAGGAGCTGTTTTCTCGAAACTCAGGGGAAAAAGATTTAAATGTAACTGTTGGGAATTGTACAAAGTATGGCTCAATGTGTAAAGACTTGCCTGATTGCTAGAAGAGGGAACAATTAAGTAATTACAGCCCTTCTTTGATTACTGTGCAGACACCAGCTAGACATAGGGGAGCTTAGGAAATCACTCCTTTTGTCCTGCTAATTTTTGCTCTGTTTATACACTGGTCTGCTCGGCCTCAGCTGCTAGATATTACTATTAATAGTCCCCCCTTCTGTCTCCTCTAGGGACTACTGATCTTCGGCTGCAGGACTAGCGGCCAATGGGCGGTCGGCACTTCCTTAGCCACCGCCCGAGACCACTGCCCCAGACGCTCCCTGCCAGCAAGGTACGGTAGTTGCAAATTTTCACCCACCCGCCCATCCCTCCCTGAGTGTTATTTTATAGCCCCATTCACCCGCCTCAATTTTCCATTGGCCCCCTCCACTCAGCATAGGCCTCTCTACCTACCCCTAGTGAAGTGATATCATATTCCATCACAACTTAAGTATTCTCCTTCCTCCTCTTTATTCTTTTTCTCTCCGTGAAGATTTCACAATAAGTGAACCTTGCTTGTTAAAAAAAGTAATAAATAAGACGTTTTACCACCAGGGCTACATTCAATTACCTTTCTTAACACCGACTCCTAATGTCTCCAAGCAGTAACAAACTATACAACAAATTTGGGGACTTAAAGACCCTGGATAGTAGCTCCTGTGGTAGTACGGCCCACTTTTTGTGCAAAAGGCAACTATGGGAGGCCTCGGCTGGCTTTGTTTATTTGCCAGCTTTTCCCTGTTATCTAATGTGAGTAGACCTTCAGACAGAACTGATTCCAATAAAAGGTCATGCCCTATGCTACCAGTCTACCCACATAGCAAGACTATGTACATAACATGCTGCCCCTGTTTGCCTTTGATTCACTCAAAGTTTGTCGAATTTACTTGAAGTGGGACAGCAATCTAATCTACAATGCATGGCCCCAAACCTCACCTACCCAAACACTGTATGGTCTGGTGCTACTCTGCATGGACCTTAAGCTATGTATAGGAAGGGCAATGCAAGAGGACGATTCAGTCCCTGGATCCCCGTACTCAAACCTACACTAAATGCAACAAGGCCCGTGCTTTTAAAATTCTCTTTGCCAATCTGAGAAAAATTGTGCTCCTTCTACTCCTGTGCTCAGGAGACATCGAACTTAACCCTGGCCCCACAAAATTGATTTCATCCCCATCTGAAATTACTACTATTAGTTTCTTGCATGCCAATGTCTGTAGCTTTCTAAAGAAGTTGGATTCCATCCAGGCCTGGATTATTCACACTGCCCCAGACGTACTTGTGATCTCGGAATCCTGGCTTCGGGCATCCACACCAGACAGTGAGGTCAATATCCCCAACTTCCTCCTCTTCAGAGCAGACAGAAAGACCGGGGGGGGAGGAGTAGCCATTTATGTTAAAAAATAAATTCACAGTATCTATATTAGATGCTTCTTCCATTGCTGGTGGATTTGAACACCTGTCTCTTAAGGTTGAACCTTCCCCATCAGTGGCGTTCCACATTATAGGCTACTACAGACCCCCAGCAGCAGAACCACAGCTCTTGTCACATCTGTCATCCCAACTGGACGTGACACCTCTGGAAGCAATCATACTAGGTGACCTTAATTACGATTGGTTATCTAATGGCTCGCTACCCCTAAAACAATTCTGTGACTCCTATGGGTTCACTCAACTTATAACTGAGCCAACTCACATCAACAAGAAAAATCCAATGAGAAGCACCCTTCTGGATGTCCTCCTTGTCAACAAACCACACTACTTTTCCCATGCCGGTATCCTTTCAGTGGATGTTAGTGACCACTGCCTTATAGCTGGCATAAGAACCATCACTAAACCACTATCTACATCAAAGTTTTCTACTAAAAGATCCAGATGGAACTTTGACCCTCTGGCCTACTTCAACGACCTAAAAAACTCTTTGCTCTGGCAGAGATTCTACCTGGCTAAATCAGTGGGTAACGCCTATGACGTTCTCCATGAAATCATAACCAGTGCCCTAAACAACCATGCTCCTTTCATTAAAGCATGAATAAAAACCGGAACCTGCCGTTGATTTTCAGCAGATCTGAAGAATGCCTTACTTGAAAGAGACCAACTATGGAAAAAGGCCTGGAAATCACATGCCGATGCAGACTAGTGTCTCTTCAGGACAGCTAGAAACGCCTGCACGAAACTGGTCAGAGAGGCCAAGGACATTTTTTATTAAAATGAATTGCTCTCTGCATCCAACTGCCCAACCAAATTCTGGTCCACCGTAAAGGAACTGTCTGGCCACTCTCCAGGTAGTGTGCTACCTTCCAAAATTACCGTTGATAATGTTACCATCAATGATAAATCTGAGATTCTTCAAGCTTTCAATGACCATTTTGCCACCGCAGGCATGGCGTTTGATAATGCACCAGTAAGTAGTCTCCGTCCGCAGGTCAACGCTGAGCCTCCAGAACCAAGTAACAAAAACATGATCTTCTCCTTTTCTCCAACCACCATAAAAGAAGTTGAAGACCTCCTACTACAGCTAGATACTAGAAAAAGCACAGGAGCCGACTCTTTCGACCCATACTTTCTGAAAATAGCATACCACATACTTGCCACACCTATATCACACCTATTCAACCTGTCCGTAGCCCACGGCTCTATCCCCACAGAATGGAAAACTGCTCATGTCATCCCTCTGTTTAAAGCAGGGGATCCCTGTGACCTAAATAACTATAAGCCAATCTATTTTCTACCCATACTTTCGAAAATGCTGGAAAAGTTGTGGATATACAGTTGAGATCATTCCTAGACAACTCTACATTGCTTAACCCTATGCAGTCCGGCTTTAGAGCAAAGCATAGTATAATCATGGCACTGGCTAAAGTCACTAACAACCGGCAACAGGATCTCGACAATAAAAAAAATGTTGTGCCATGTTCTTAGATCTCAGCAAGGCTTTCGACACTATTGACCACTGCCTGCTTCTCTCCACCTTAAAAACTATAGGCATGGACTCAATCTCATTGGAATGGTTCCAAGACTACCTCTCTGGTAGGCAGCAACAAATCAAGGCCAAAGGAGAGCTCTCGCCACTCAAACCAATAAAAAGAGGAGTTCCTCAGGGATCCATATTGGCCCTATACTGTTTGCCATCTGTATTAACAACTTGGACTTAGGCATCATGGAAGCCAGTATCCACTTGCTTGCTGATGATACGGTGCTCTATCTAAGCCGTGATTCTCCTGGAGCTGCCTGCGCTGAACTACAAACTGAATTCAATACACTGCAGCATCAGCTTCTCAGCAAAAAGCTACTGCTAAATGCAAAAAAAAAAAAAAAGGCCATGCTCTTCTCACCAACTAGCAATAGGGCTTACTCTGCTGCTGGAGGTACATTTCCTCCCATCACCACCTTACTAGGTGAAAATCTTGAGTTTGTGCCTAAATTCAAATATTTGGGTATATGGCTGGACAACAAACTCTCCTTTGTGGAGCACACAGAACTGATGAAAAAGCTTAGGCAGAGGCTTGGTCTTTTTTTCAGAATTAAACACCTCCTGACTGCATACGCAAAAAAACAGCTTGTTCGATCTACATTCCTCTCATTAATTGACTACGCCGACTTTATTTATGGCCAATGTCCTGTCTCACACCTTGCAAAACTGGATGTTCTGTACCATAGAGCATTGAGATTTATAACTGGCCTTCCATCCTCCACACATCACTGCTCTCTATACGCAGCCGTAGGGTGGCCTTCCCTTCAATACAGGCGGTGTAGAAATGCAGCCCTCTGGACACTTCGAGCCCTTACCAACAGACTTCCATACTACATTGTTGCCTGTCTCCCCTTGAGTCCAATCAGTAGCTATGCTCTAAGAAGCCACTCGCTAGTTTCCCTGACAATCCCAAGGATCAGTACCCGCTTTGGTAGGGCTGCCATAAGCTATGCTTTGCCCATGCTCTGGAATAGGATATAAAGATCGTTGAGACTTAGCTCCCCTGTCAGTATTACCATGTTTAAGACCATTTATGACAAAACGTTTGATGAAATCTGTAACTGTTTCCACAGTTCCTAGCAGTCTTACTGCCATTTCTCTCTCTCTATCCTTACTACCTCCAGCCTGTGACCTAAGTTCCTTTCTTCCACTATCAATTAGTTCACTATTCAGCTGCCATATTGGCCCTTAGCACCCTCTGTACCACATTTCCCATTCTACCCCCCCTCCTGCCACTCAAGCCTGAGATGCAGACACTGTTATGCGCTCCTCCGTAACCTAGGATCTTCCACCCAAGCCTGCAACCAGTCACTGAGGGCCGAAATGTAAATAATTGTCCTTTTCTACAAAGGTTTGAATAAGATAATACTACAAGTTCTGTCTCCATGGATGTTGTGAATGCCACAATAATGTTGTGTGATGTATATATTTTTGTACGTGAACCTTTGGAATGTATACTTTTTGCACCTACCATTTTATTGTAATCATTGTTTGTATCACTTTGTTCATTTTTGTATTCTGTACCTTTAGTCTGTGTATGTATAACTGTCCTTGCCAACAGCAGGTCCACCTTGTAAATGAGCTTGCTCAATGGCGACCGACTGGATAAATAAAGATTTGATTTGATTTAATTTGATTTGTATTAGCCCAAGTTTCTGGTGTGTCCCAGAACCCATGACCTTCCAATATTGCAGCAGACCCATAGGTGAACGTGCAACCTGCTAAGCCACTGGCACTGCCTAATCACAGTTTAGTAAATAATTATTATTTCCTCTGTGTACAAACATACTGATTCCAATTCCAAATTCTCCAGACTCAAACATGGAGGTCAGCATTGCCCAGCCTGACAATTACCTCTCTTCTTCCATGTCACTAGACTTCCACTGATAATTTTTACACTTAATATTCTTCAAATAGTGTAACCATTCTTGTGTCACTAATGTTCTTTCTTGGTATGTCTCATTAGATGTATTCATGTACATACAGAGTGTTAGTTTTAATTCAGCTTACATTTCCTACACGCCCTTTGCAGTAGTTCTGTATCTCAGCATAATTTTCAGTGCAGTATTTTCTCCAAATTCAGTTTCCTATACAGAATTATTCACATGATGCAACACATGTAAATGAGATTGCTTTCTCCTACTGGTCAACTGTTGTTATTACAATAACATCACTCTCAAGTCATGAAATAGGGAACTTTAGCTAGAATAGTAATGCTACCATTCAGTATTGTAGTCACCAAACTAAACCAAACCAAACTTTATTTATGTGGTGCCTTTCTTAAACCAAGGTGCTTTACAGACATTTTACAGTAAAACATATAGATTAAAATACAATTACAAGTATTTAAAATCAATTAAAATCATCTGGAAAGGCCTTCTGAAACAGATTAAGTCTTTAATTCTGACTTAAATCTCTCAACAATCAGGCATTCTCTCAACTGACAAGGTAGAAAATTCCACAGAGTAGGGGCTGCAAATGAAGAAGCACGAGCACCAGATGTCTTCAAACATACCCTGGGAATCTCTAGCAATCCCTTGTCGGCTGATCGAAGAGGCAGAGGGTGGTAGGGAGTCAAGAGATCTTGCAGGTAACTGGGTCCCAGTTCGTGTAGGGCTTTAAAAGTCAGAAGATCGACCTTAAAGGTGATCCACCAGTGAACTGCCTGTAACGTCTGTGCAGCACAGGTGTAATATGGTTGGTCCTAGATGTACCAGTCAGTAACCTGGCTGCTGCATTCTGCACTGTCTGCAGGAGGCGGATATCAACCCCAGGAAGCCCTAGGTAGAGGGCATCGCAGTAGTCAAGGTGAGTGGCAACAAAGGCATGGATCAATGTTGGAAGGTCATCTGGAGGAACCAGGTGTTTCACTTGGGTGATGTTTCTCAGATGGTAGAAAGAGGATTTGACAACTGCAGACACCTGAGATTTCAGGGTCAAGCCATTATCAAAAATAACACCCAAGTTACACACCTGGTCGGAGGTAGTGAGCTGGATGCCATCAAGCCATATGCCCGATGCCTGCCCAGCTCCCAAACCCACCCCCAGACGACCAGGGTCCATAACCAACACTTTAGTCTTGTCCAGATTCAGTCTCAGCCAGCTGGTGCTCATTCAGTCCTTCATCTCGGCGAGACAGTTGTTAAACAAAAAGAGTGCATCCCCCTGCTCAGGTAGAAAGGACAGATACAGCTGAGTATCATCTGCATAGCAGTGAAAACTCAAGCCGTATCACCTAATGATATCTCCTAATGGCAGCATATACACTGCAAACAGCATGGGTGCCAATATAAAGCCCTTCGTAACCCCACAGGACAGGGGAAGGGTGTCAGAAGAATAAATTCTGATGACCGCCCTCTGAGACCTGCCCATGGGGAAGGATCAAAATCATTCTAGGACTGTCCCCAACAGTCCACATAGAAGCCACAGGCACTCCAATAGCACACCATGGTCCACAGTGTCAAATGCTGCAGAGAGATCAAGAAGGACCAAGATGGTATGAGCCTTTCGATCCCTCACCTTTAGATCATTCAATACCCGAACAAGTGCAGTCTCAGTACTATTTCTCTTCCAAACTCCAGGCTGGAGAGCATCATAGACATTGTGGGTCACAAGATGATCATCCAGTTGCAAAGCAACCGCCTTCTCAATAACCTTCCTGACAAAAGGATGGTTAGAGACAGTTTTGTAGTTAGCTGGGCAGTCTGGATCCAAGGATGATTTTTTTAAGAGTGTTCGTACAACCACCTCCTTAGGGGGACCAGAAAGACACCCCTCTCCAAGGAACCCCAGACAATTTTAGCTAGGATCAGGCAGATAACATCTGTACAACCCACTAATAGGGGTATAGGGCCCAGATCCAAACTACAGCTGGTTGAGCGCAATGTTTGGATGATCTGCACAATGTCCATGAATTCTGGCTGGCCAAAGTCTACCAGACAGATTGAGTGTTCATCACCATTTGCTGACCTCCGCAGTCCCTCATAGGGAGAGTAGGACCAATGCCAGAGCGGACGCTGGCAACCTTATCTGCAAAGAATCAAGCAAACTCCTCTCATTTAACCTGTGAAAATGCCCTTCTGGGCTGAAGACAGACTGGATTGCACAGTCTGTCCACAGTCTGGAAGAGCTGAGCCAGTCAATTCCATGCAGCAGAAATCTCCCTGGACAGGAATATTGCCTTCTTACAGGTGATTTCTGATTGATATCCCTTATAATGTTCTATCAATCTAAGCCTGTCAGCATCCAGGCCTGACCTCCGACATACTCTCTCTAGCCTTCGACCAACTCTTCTCAGCTCCTTCAAAGAACCATCAAACCAAGGAGTCCTTGGGCAAAGAGTGAGTGGTCGAACACAAACTCAAGCAATCTTGTCCAGGGCTTCTCCCACTGCCCTATTATAGGCCAGTAGGAGATCCCCTGGACTCATGCATTCACTCAACAAACACTATAGGTCCAACACTGCCGATAGATCTTCTGGAGTAACACCCCTTAAAGGGTGATATTGGACCATCTCTGTAGGGGCAGGTCCATTTGGGGAGGCCTTGAAACTGAACCTTATGGTGTGATGGTCACACCAACTGACTAGTTCCACCCCCAAATCAGTTATCTCCATCCCCAGGTGGAATACCAGATCCAGTGAGTGACCTCCTATATGAAGTAATGTTTCAGAATTACCTTATGTCTTGTATTTTTGAATAATTCAATAAAGTACACTAAATTGCAAAAAAAAAAGAATAATAACACTACCAGATGTGCTTCAGATACAACTCCATAAGTTCACACTCATAGAAGACTCTTTTTTGTTTATTCTTTGGTAACCAGATAAGGCCCACTAGGCACAAGTGCCTGTTTTCAGGGGTGACCTAGGAGCAATGGGGTGGTTAAGTGACTTACTCAGAGTCACACAATATGCAAGTGGAGGTTGTGGGAGTCACATGTAGGTCTACTGGATGTACCAAGCTCATTCACAGCTTGTTACTCTAACCTCAAGGCTATACTGCTAGCTGTTACTTTCCAACTGGTGCCTTAGATTTTCCCCAGCTACACATGAGCTCAGTCATGATATGTCCACTATAAACATGGAGTTTCTGATGGAAGAATATCCAGGGAGGTGGGCTGAGATCAATGCTGTGGTGCCACTGTAATACATGTTCTGCATCCATCTATATCCTGATATTTTGTGGCCAATTACAATCATTAAATAAAGACTGGACATGACCTTGAACAAGGGACCTTTGAATCACTGTGGGACATTTGAATCACTGCAACAGTTCCTCCATCAGGTGAAAAAGGTACTCAACTAGACAAGCTAGTAGACAACTCAGTTGCTTTTGAATAGTCTGTTTTCATTCAGCAGGCAGGAAGCAGGAAAGGCAGTGTGGGGAGCAAAAGTGCAGAGAGAGGAAAGGATAGCCAAAGGGGTAGCTAAAGGGGATAAGACTTTCTTCAGGTACCTAAGTGAGAAGAGAAAAGCAAGGGAAGGCAGAGGGAGACTGCATAGAAGAGGATCAAGAAAAAGCTGACACCGTGAACAGGTACTACTGCTCAGTCTTCACAGTGAATGGAGAAGGGGATGGACCACCAGGAAGCAGCAGCAGGGGAAGGGAGATGGATGCAAGTTCATCTACTAGGAAAGAGTCATGAAAGTACTTGCAGCTCTAAAAGTGGACAAGGCTATTGGACCAAATGGAATACAGCCAAGGGCACTAAAGGAATTCAGGGGGTGCTAGCTGCTCCACTGAGAGCCTTATTCAACAGTTCACTGAAAACTGGCATGGATCCCGAGGACTGGAGGAGAGCAGATGTGGTTCCATTCCTTAAGGGCAACAACATGGAGGAGGCTACAAATTATGCATTTTCAGTCTCACATCAGTGGTGAGGAAATTAATGGAACCCCTGTTAAAAGAAAGGTTGGTAGAGTATCTTGAATCCAGTGGGTTACAATACCAAAGATAGCATGGATTCATGCAGTGGGGGTTATGCCAGATGAATCAGATTGATTTCTTTGACTGGGTGACCAGGGAAAAAGATCAGATGGGGGCAGTGGATGTAGCCTATCTGGACTTTAGCAAGGTCTTTAACATTGTGCCACACAGAAGACTGAAAATTGATAAAGAAATTGAGCAGCCTAGGGGTGGGATACAAAGTGGCAAACTGAATAAAGAACTGATTTACGAAGAGGGGCAGAGGGTGGTGTTTAACAACACTCAATTTAATGAGGGAAGAGTGACCAGTGGGGTGCCACCAGTCTCAGTACTGGGACCAGTCCTCTTCAATGTTTTCTTAAGTGACATTGCAGAGGAACTGGAAGGGATGCCTTTTTGCAAATGCCACTAAAATCTGTAATAGCGTGGACAAGCAGGAGGGGTGGAGAGAATGTGTAGGGACCTTGGGGAAACTTGAGGAGTTGTCAAGAGCATGACACTTGGGGTTCAATGCAAAATAGTACAAAATTATGCACCAAGGGCATAAGATCACAGTAGCTGAGTATAGGAAGGTGGAGGTACTGACAGTCACTAAGCAGGAAAGGGACCTTGAGGATATCATATCTGATGACTTCAAAGTGGCGGGGCAGTGTGACAAAGCAGTGGGTAGGGCCATTGGGAAGCTGGGATGCATAGGGAGAGCTATCTCCAATACGAGGTAGAAGGTGGTGGGGCCACTGTATAACTCACTTGTAAGACCCCACCTGGAGAATTAAGTCCAGTTCTTGAAGCTGCACCTCAGAAAGGACATAGAGAAAGTGGGGGCAGTACAGAGAAGGGCAGCTAAAATGGTACAGGGATTGAATCAAAAGCTGTATGAGGAGATATGTCTTTCAGTGGAGGAGCTTCCAACTTGCAACATTTTGCTTAAAAAATGGAAGATCTGTGACTTAGGTTGGGAAGATATTTTCTCTGATCCACACCTGACCAGTGTTGCTCAGTAATTTTGGTCACATAGTAGCCTACAAGATGCAGACAGAGGCAGATTGACTTCCACTGTCACCACGGACTGTACCTCCTGAGTTGTAAGGAACTGTATGCCTCAGCTATCCATAAAAAACAAGAACTTATCATTAACCAGGGAAAGAAGGAATCCTTGACTTGGACTCCTTCCACTCTTTTTTCTCTTCCTCCTGCACAGAGGAAAGGGAATGTCCTCCTCATCTCAGGGACTTTTTATTTTAATTTTAAGGTCAGAAACTACTTCCCAAATATCCCTGTAATTCTTGTCCTTGCCTAAAAAGGCAGGGTTGGGGTCTGCCTGCACATCTGTTAACACAGTCTAAGCATAACGCATCACACCTGGATGTGCTTGGAAGACCCCCCTGACCTGAGGGCAAGACTGGGGTTGAGTGTATCTGCTGGGATGTCCTGTGGGACATCAGGGCTCAAGCTCACTTAGGAGTCACAATAGTGATTTTCCTCACAATTCTGCTGCCACTGCCAAGTGAAAAAACAGGTGCTCCCTCTTTCCAGGTCATAGGACTGGCTAGGCGTGCAAAGCAACACAATGAGGGCAAGAGGAACGCATTGGAAGGGCCTCATCACCCTTGTTTTTCAGGTCTTACATAATTTCCTGATTAATGGTCTCGGATATTCATGGTGCCAGAGAGAGAATTTTTTTAAAACCATGTTCATTGGTGGCTGTGGGATTTAAACCCAGGTCTCCAGTGTCACAGCCTAGAGACTTAGCAACTGCACTACATTGCCTCCTATAATTGGATGCCAAATAGCAATTACTGAGGTAAAATTTAATAATTATCCATAATATCAGGACCTGGGCTAATGTTCTTCTGAGGAGGTTAAAAACTCTTTACTGAGCTGTGTACTGTGATTAGCACACAAAAAAGCATTAGTTAGACATGTGCGCTCATTAGCGGGTGTGCACAGGACATTATCATGTTTACGTGGGTGCACACACACCAGTAATCATGCAAGTGCAATAGCGCAATGCAACAGTATTACATAAGTGGAATAGCGTGATGCAACAGTATTTTGCAAATGTCAGCACGTGCGTCAAACAGAGGTGGGAAACCAATCTGAAGAGGAAGCATGTGCTCAGCCTAATGGCAATTGCACAAATGGAAAATCGAAGGAGTGTGGAGAGAAAAAAAAACACAAAAAAACTCTGAGGTACCCAACTGTCACACAATAACTGTACAAACACAAAAAAACACAGAACCTGGCACGGTGGGGGGGGGGAGGTGGAGAAGGAACCAATGCCAGAGCCAAGGGACCCCCACAGACACCCTACACACCCAGAAAAAATTTTTATTTGCACCTACCTATGGCACCTTTTTTTAATGGAGACCATTAAAACACCCTAAAAAGGCATAAGCAGCTCCCAATCCACACAGGGAATGAGAAGAAGGCAGATTATTCAATTTGAAAGCCACATCTTAACAGGCATGATTTTAGTTGAGGGGTGCTCCTTGCAAACAGGCAGCCTCAACCTGCAAGGCAGAATTACAGCCCCAAAGAAGTCTTGAATCTTGAAAATCTTGACAGAAGATTAAAGTAGCTGTCCCCTTTGAAGGGCACAGCTAAAATGGGGAGTTGCTGCTGATGGAATCCTCATCTGCCCAATATTCTAAAGCTTGGGCTGTGCCATTCTCTTGGTAAGGGTGCACTATACTCAGTTGTTATGATTACCCATTGACAATGTGGAGAACTACAGAATGAAGTTCTCGATTTGGGGCCTCAGACCAGCTTGAGGGACCTTTAGTCAAAATATCCAATACGGGTGTATCTTTAAATGAAAACAGTAGAGTCAAAACCTAAGCAAATGGAAACCCCGTTTATAGTAAAAATACCTTTTGTTTTCCACTGATGTAGTTACAAGCATTCTCCATTTAAACCTCTGAACAGCTTAAGTGACCTTAAGAATTTAATCAGTGACCCCAAAACAGACATATATTGAGATAATTTGCAGTCAGCTTTTGAGATGCTGAGGCAGAGAGATTTCCCAAGGGGTTATGTAGGTATAACATCCTTTGGATACTAAAAAGGAGCAGAAAAGAAATACATGCTCCAGATCATCTGTATCTCCTGATCTACAATTACAGAATGAGGATTATATAAGCTGGCCCACCATCATAGTGGCAAGGCTTCCATCTGTGGTGCTGACATCCCGGGTTCGGGGACGGACTCGGAAGTTGGAGGGCTGGCCAGGGGGAAAGGATTGAGCATCCTAATGACTGCTTTCCTTCTCTGGGGGAGAGGGACAGTGTCCGGCACAATGCAGACCTCTGGCGGAGGCTGGGGGTACCGCCACGGCTGGCACTACACATCAGGGGAGCGGGGTGGATGCTGGCATCATTGCATATTCCTGCCCCCAGGGAAAAATAGCAGCAAAAATTGATGGCCCCCACTTCCCTCGCCACTCCAGCTCAGACCATGGCCTGCAGGGGTGGGTCTCATGACCCCACCCTGTGTGGCAAGCAAGGGCTAGAGACTCATGTTTCCTGGGAAGGGGTGCCCACCTGGTGGCTCCACCTAGGGGAGGTAAGCCTGGGGACCGGGGGTGGCAAGCAGAATGGGGACCACAACCCCTGTGGGGGGGAAGAAGCTGGAAATTAAAAAGAATGGGGATTATACAGTATATTATTTCTCCTATTTTCATTATAAACGTGTTTACTTCTCTATAATTCTAATCTGAATCTTGTAACCAAGTTACGAGATTCTTTATCAGGTATTATACCAAGATAACCTTCTTTATTAAAACTCTGTTTAATAACCTTATATCTGATATGAATTTTGGAGCTATATATTCTTGGTTTTATGTGACAAGGGTGATTCCCTTATCTCACAGAACACAAACTGTGAACCAAAGAGCACCCAGCGCCAAAAGGGTGACCAAAACAAAATTGACCACCACAAACAGCAACAGTAGCTCACTGTTTCACTGAAAGCAATAATAAAATACTTTTTTTATGTGGAGTGCTGTGCCCCATGCACCCCCCAAATGAAAAGATTATCAACTACGGGGGGAAGGGCAGACTTAGAAAGAATTGAAACAAAAAAGCATTAAAGAAATTTGTCTTGCAACTGGACCCAAACCTGGGCCCACTAGCTCTATAGGCAGTGGCTCTAGGCACTACACCAAATGGCCAGCGTGGCAGGGCTTGGCACACACACTTTCCTATATCCTGCGTTAGCAAGTGTAGTGCACTGCTACACTCGCTATACAGGATATCTCAATCACTTGTGCCAGTTGCTCTAAATATAAGCAATATTGAGTCACTCATATTGAGCCACTCAATAATACTCGCTCATAACACTGTACACCATGGGCAGGATATTCAGAGCGGATGCACCAGGCGCAACAGGGATTTGCCAGTGCAAGTATGGAAATGCGCCATTGTGTGATATTCAGCAGGAGGCGGCTGCACAGTGCAACAAGGAATGTGCCGGAGTGCAACAGTAATGAATACATGCGCAACCGTAGGGGGTGGAACCATGAATAACATGCACAGTGCAATATTCAACAGCATGCGAAGTGCACAATAGTGGAGCAAGCGTAAGTTGCGCAACAGCGGAAATGAGCCAAAATAAAAGGGAGCAAGAAAGGAGAGGAAGAACGCACCACAGGGAAGCCACAGGTGGGAGCATGGAGACAGAGAGCCAGGGAGGAAAAACAGGAAGCAGGGCGCAGGACTGAGCAGGATCAGGACAGGGCCCACCAGAACTGTGCCAGAGTGAGGGTAGAAGTGGGCGTGCCCGTGCCAGTGTGCAGAAAAGGGTGTGAGAGTGCCACAGTAGACTAAGGGCAGTGGCAAGAGGCAAGACAGTCACAGGCAAACAGCTGGAGGTGAACCCAGTACAGGGGGAGCACCAGGAAAAGACAGCAGGGGGAACAGGACAACAGCCACCCGGGAGGGACACCAGCCAGGGACATGGCCAGTGCCACCTTCCAGATGGCTTCCAGATGGAGGCGGTAATGAGGGGTGTGAGAAGGCAGGCAGCAGGGAGGCATGGGCGTGGAAGGGTCCATCAGCGGTAAGCCCAGAACAGACAGTACCAAGCCTGCACCAGCTTCGAACAGTACTCTGACACAGAGATTGTGGGCCAGTACCACCTGAACTGGGTGATACTTTGGCAGCTCTGTGAGCTGTGCAGTGATGAGATGCAGGTACCCACATGACGGTGCCATGCTCTGTCAGTGGAGACAAAGGTGACAGCTGCCATATGCCTGCTCACCACGGGCACCTTCCAGAGACCAACAGAGGACATGACAGGCATAACCCAGTCAGCCGCGTCATGCCTGCTCACTCAGTTCCTCATCGAACTGCTGCCACATGCTGCAGAGTACATCCATTTCCCCAGTACACAGGCAGAGCACACAGCACACATGCAGGAGTTCCACAGGGTAGCACGGTTGCCTGGCGTGCTCGGGGCCATTGACTGCACCCATGTAGGCATCCACATGCCACCTGGCCCGGAGGGTGCAGCATACATAAACCACAAGGGATACCCTAGCATAAACTGCCAGGTAATGTGCGATGCCAGGAGGCGCATAACCTATGTCTGTGCCACGCACCCCGGGGGAGCACACAATGCCTTCATCTGGCACCAGTCTGCACTGTGCCACAAGTTTGAGAATGGGGACATCCCCACCTGCCATCTAGTAGGTGAGTATGCATATCACGCAGGACGACGTGAGAAGACGTGGGGGGTGTATAGTCAGAGGTGCCATGGGTACCGGCCATGTTGGCCCATGGCATAGTGATGCAGACCACCATTCTAATGTCCCCCCTGTACACACAGATGACAATGGTTACCCGCTATGGCCTTGGCAGCTCACACCATACCAGCACCCCACGACACCATCGCAGCTGCGGTACAATGAGGCACATGCCACAACATGGAATGTCATCGAATGGGTGTTCGGGCTGCTGAAGGCATGGTTCCAGTGCCTGGACACATCAGGTGGTGCCCTACAGTACAGCTCCTTGAAGGTCTGTGGGCTATTCCTCACCTGCTGTATCCTGCACAACATGGCCACCGACTGTGGGGTAGCCATAGAGGTCAAAGAGGGGGACAGCGGTGGGGACGATGAGGATGCCGGTCCAGCTGGTGAAGGGCAGCCACCCCCTGGGCGACGAGACCCCCGGCTGATCCGGATGGCACAGCATAACCGGGACACCATTACATAGGAGCACATAGGACAAAACAGGTAGGTCACGGGGCCATGCGCAACCACCAAGGGCAAGGGCACAGCCCACAGACAGACAGGGTAGGACACCAGGGGTGGACGGCGGTAAGGGAATGGGTCTGAGCGGGGCACCGCACACGGCGGCAGGGATGGGCAGGGCCGAACACGACAAGTGCACACACACACGCACACACACTACAACACATGCACAAGGGGAAAATGGCATGCCAACCCCAACAGCCACCCCCACACAGGACCACACACGACCATGCCCAGTGGCCATCACTGTGCGTGCCTCAGACACTGGGCACCATTGCACATTGGCGGACAGCACAACGTAGGCATCATCATGCACTCGCCATAGTGGCCAGCAGCCAGGAGGGTGTGCACAGGGACCGTGTATGTGCAGGGCTGGGTATCCCACCCATGCATCGCACAATGCACACCACAGTGCACATAGGGAAGTGGCAGACAGTGGCCACAGTGGGAGACAGGTCAGTCACATGGCACAGTACCACAGCAGCCACGGCTGTGTGGGTGGCCGAGTCCTGCCAGCCATGCCAGACTTACCAGTGGCCTCTTGGAGTGGCACCGATGGTCCTCCAGGGGTGACGCTGTGTGAACACGACCGTGTTCGTGCAGGGGTCTGCAGCCCACCAAACATGCCCGCGCCAGGCGTGCTCGGTATGCCCACAGCTGAACCCGGTGTCGACATAGCAGGTGTCACACGGCACCAGAAACGGGGGATGGACATGACACTGTGTGGTGTCTGCAGCAGCTGGGCACCAAACTGGGTGCCCAGTGTAGCCATGACAGTTGTCAATGCAGTGGTCTGCCTGTCAATGGCAGCGGTCACATCCGCCCGCTGCCGGGCCATCTCTGCCAGGAGCAATCCGTGGTTCCTGCTGCGTTGCTCGTCTGCCTGGCGCAGAACCGCAGTGAGTGCATCCACTGCCGTCATGAGCCGCATCTGCTGATCTACTGAAGCCTGGAGAAGATGGACGTGTTCTCAAAGGGGTCATCTGCTGGTCCGGCATGCTGTCCCTTGTGGTGTTCCTGGCCCTGCTGGCCAGCACCCTTTGATGTTGGGCACTGCACACCAGAGCCATGCCGGGGCATGTCCACACGTGGTGCACTGCCACCGCCCCCCAACACTGTCGCCCCATTGTCATTGGCCGACTGCTGGCACTGTCCCTCTGGCTGCCAGTCACCAGGGCTTACCGGTGCTGCCGCAGCAGCCGCATCAGCCCCACCACCCTGGACGCACACCAGTGCTGCCCCACTGCTGCATACAGGCACAGGCTGGAACTGGGTTGTTACGCAGGCAGCCATGGCGGCATCACCTGAGGTAATGCCCGTGCGGTTGCCTGCTGTGGGACCATCCTGTGTCCCACATGTATCACTGTCCGGGACATACAGTCCATCATCATCGGTACTGGTTCTGGCCCCAATCTGTGTCCCAGCATGCTGGAGACCATGGGAGATGTCACACAGGGACACAGGCAGGGCCTTGTCTGCACTCGCACCACCCACATCAGTCCAGACAGACGTGCTGGTATGCACTTGTCCGGTCCCTCAGACTCCTGTGGAGGTGGATGGGCAATCCTCCATGTCCAGGGCCTCCCCCTCGGTGGACACACCCACCACCGCTGCCCCATGTAGATGCTCAGGAGCTGGAAGGGAACACATTAGCATTAGTGGCTCCACCTCGCCCTGTGGCATGCCATCCACCACCCACACACTGACAGCACAGGACCTACCATGCAGTGATGGGCTGCCACCCATCTAGAAGCCACCACCAGGAATGCCCTCGTGGCACTGTACTGCATACTGCTGGCCACCCACTCCTCCTGTGGTGTCAGGCAGGGTACATCCAGCTGTTCCCCACCAGTGGCAGCACGTGCAGCCCTGATGGCAGCCACCTTGTCCTTGATCCACCTCCTGTCTGTGCCTACCTTCTTCTTGCACTCCTGCATGGACTGCTGGTGGCTGCCATGCTGGTTCATGGCACACGCCACCTCACCCCATGCCGCAGCACGGGCCTGTGGCATTCCCCGCTGTCCACTAAGCAGCAGTTCCTTGTCCAGATATGCCTCAAACAGGGCATCAGATTCAGCCCTGGTGAAGTTGGGCCTCGTCCTTCTCCCCCTTCCCTGTTCTTCCTCTTCCTCACACTCGGTCATGCTCGCGCCTGTGGGAATGACAGGTGTTACCTTGGACTGTGCAGTCCCATACAGCCCTCCCAAACCACATTTCCCACATCCCAACAGCATGCAATCCACCACAATGGACTGCAATACCTAACCAAGGCCTCTGCAGCCCCATGTCACATTTATATAGCACAACGCATGCAAATGAGGGCAGGTGCAACTGTAAGTGGATGCTAATGCAGCGGATGTGTCATGGAATGGCTAATGAGTTGATTTGCATAAGCTGACTGAATATCGCGCTGTTGCGCCTTGCGCAATGTAGGTGAGCGTGCTCAGGCTATGGCGCAGCACTGTGACATGCACAATCGGCATGGCATGGCGCATGCCTGGGATGCTGATGCCAATGCGTGCAGCGCTGCTGACTTGCTGTGCATGGAAGGCAGTGCAGGGCATGGCCACCACTGTGCCTGTGGTGTTAGTGCACTGTTTGCCTGTGTGGCACTCATGCCTTGGTGTGCTGTGGGCACCACGGTGCCACAGCACGGTAGGCCACTGCAGGGCATCACACTCAAGCACCCTACTGCGCTACACGCAGGGCGTCCCAAAAGCACTGTGGCGCACTGTGCCCGGACAGACCCTTGACCCTGCAGTCGACCTCTGCCCCCTAGGTGCCATGCATCCACATTGTTGCACCCCTATAATGCAGTCCAGTGACAGTGCAATAGGGACTGGCAGCGTAGTACCACGCTGCCTCCGCACGTGGGGCATGTGCACTACAGAGCGCCATTTTGTTTGCGGTTTGAACAACAAAATGCCAAGAACCAGAGCACAGGTCTGGAGTGCCATTGAATTGGCAAACTTGGTGGCCCCTGGTGGAGCCACATGCTGGTGCCCTTTTTGGGCAGGAACCCCTCCACAGGTCATGGACTGCTGTGTGGCAGGAGGTCTCAGAGAGCCTGGAGGAGGCAACTGGGATCAGCCGGTCAGTGAAGCAGTGTCGCCACAGCTATGGCAACCTCCAGCAGCGGGACCCTGACCTCCTGGGATGTCTGCAGTCATGCGCCTGGTGAGGCGCCATGCCACAGCCAGGTAGGTGCTCCATCCCATTCACTGGTAGTGTCTGTCTGTCTGGGTATTGCGGTGTGCATAAGGCCATGCTGCAGGGAGGTGGGGGCCGTCTAGTGGGGGTGGTGGTGGTGGGGGTGCATCATGACTGGGCTGTGCGGGCATTCACACACTGGGGGGGCTTTGTTACTGACCTGTACTGATGTCTCGCTCTCCATGTTTGCATCCTAGGCCCGGAGGAGTGCCGTAGGGCACATTTGGCATGGGAACAGGGAGAGCAGGCCGGAGTGTGGGTCCAGTGCATATGCAGCCGAGCCACGTTGGTGGGGCCATGGGCCAGCAGCACCCTGCTGGCCAGGATGCAGGTGAGTGCCATGTTTCCCCTTACATCTGTGCATGCTGGGTTGCAGGGGTGGTGGCGGGGTGTGGCCACCTGCACTTGGCCCCACTGCCATGCACGCCACACGGTGCACTCAACATTATTCTGTGGCACTGCATGTGTGGGTTGGTGTTGCAGGTGGGCTGTGCATGCACTGGGTCCATGGCTGTGCCACTGCCTTCACACTGCATAGCCATGCCACTGTACAGCCACGTTGGTGCTGTGCAGGACATGGGCGGTGGGTGTGTGCAGCATTCCACATGGCTATGGGTGCCTGGGTAGGTGGGTCTTGTGGGCGCGGACACTGTGGGTGGTCACATGCCATCACAGGGGTGTGGCCCATGGCTGTATGCCGTGCACATTGGGTGGGCTGCAGGGGTCTGGCCAGTCACACGTACTGAATCTGCTCCCTTGTCCTAGGTGGACAACGCTGGACTGCCCTTGAGCGGAACATACAGGAGCTTCTGCAGCTGTCCAGGGCTACTCTGGAGCTGCTCCAGGGAATTGATCGAGGAGACCGAAGGAGGTACAGGAGGTGCCACAGGGACCGGAGTGGGGAGAGAGGTCACTATTAGGCCCTACATTGCACATGTGCATTTCCCCCCTGGACTTACCCTCACACCCTTTCATCCCACTCCCTGATGTACACCCTTGCCCCATGCCCACCCCCACCTGGTTTGTGGCCCTTCCCCCCCACTTTGTACGTAGTTTTGTTTGTTGTGATGTTTGTACAGTTTACCCCTTTAATACACACTTGTTTGTAATGACAACTGTGGTGGTCTCTGATTTGCAGCGGGCATATGGTGCTTGGCTGCAGTGGTGTAGCGGCGCCGGGGTGGTGCAGGCCTGGGCATGTGTGTGTCCAGCAGGAACCCACTTATGGTGTGGGTGGGGGACTTGGTCTCTGTCTGTAGTATGTGTGTTGATCCCTGTGCACTGGATGCCTGTGTGCAGTGGTCCTTGGTGCATGTGCTGTGTCCCTGGCACCCCTGTCAGTATGTCCATGGCCTGTGTAGCTGGCCCCCTTGCATGTCTGTGGTACACATGGTCTGCTGGCATGTCATTGGTGGCTGTCCATGCCGGCCACCCTCTGGGCATGGCGCAATGGCGGCTTGCCTCCTGTCACTGGTTTGTTGCACGTCTGCCTCGGGTGACACTGTGGACTATGCTGTTGTTGTCCCCCCTCCATGCTGTTGCTGGTGTCTGTTGTGGTGTCTGTGTTCTGATGTCTGTCACTTATGCTTCAGCCTCATGCTGGTGGCAGATGGCTTCATGGTGCATGCGCAGGATGGCTGGTTCACCTGTGCCATGGTGGGGGTGCAGGCCATGGATACACAGCATCAGTGGACGCATGCCAGTGGCATTTGTTGCCCCGCTATTGTGGCCCTGTGTCGGGGTGCCCTTGGGTCAGGGTGGGTGTTTGTCCATGCCCTGTGTCACAGCCTGTGTGGCGCATGCCTACATGCACCACAGTGGGTGGCTGTGCTGTCTGTTGGGGCCAGTGCTGGGACAGGGTGTGTGCATGGGTGGGTGTGCGGGATGCTGTCCTGCTGGTGGTGGGGTCCAGGGCAGGTCTTGCTGCATGTGGGATCCCTTGGGTACTGATGCAGGGTCGACCTCTCTGCTGTGCCATGGGGGGGGCATGCAGGGTGGCATTGTGTCTGCAGTTGTTGCATCAGTGGCTGGCACCACCTGCTGCGGGGTGCTCACAGTGGGGCTGCCATGCATGGCTCCATGGTGCACAGGGTTGAATTGTCATGGTGGGGGTGGTGACATGTATTCGGTGCCATGCACTGTTGAGCGCTGCTTCTGGGCCAGGTGTCTGGGGATCGCTGTACAGGGTGTGCTCTGCATTGGTGGGATGGGGTGACACTGGGTGGCCGGCCCTCATTGTGTTGTGGTCACTGCTTGCCAGGGGGGGTGTGCTGGGGCACCGTGCCCCAGCTGTGGATTCGGTGCTGGTGTTCATGGGCTGGTGGTCCATCCAGCTCACCACTGGTTGTGCAGTTCATGGGGTGTGGGGGGGCACTGTCTGGCCTGCTGTGTGCACCTTCACCCATGGCTTCCATGGGTGGTGCACCCCTGCATCCTGTCCCTGTCCCTGCGCATCCCTGGTTGTGCTACTGCACATCTACTCTGCTCCACTGCACATCCCTGGTTGTGCTACTGCGCATTGGCCCTGCTCCACTGCACATCCCTTGTGCACCATGGTGCAGTTGGCACGATATTCAGCTGTGTTGTGCATGCGCACCTTGGCCTACGCTGTGTTTGAATATTGTGTGTGCTGCGCAGGGGCGCACTGCACTTGTGCCTGCTCCTGCTATTGCACTTCTTTCTGGTGCAGTCTGAATATCCCGCCCCATATTCTTTCCATGTCTGTTTGTACAGAAATATCCTTACATCTCTGCCTGATATCAACAACTAGTTGTTGTCTTGGAATTCTGTATATATCTATTAATATGTATCCTAAGCCTAACAGTAACAGTTTATTTTTAATGAACTCCGTGTACTGCATTTTAAACACCCCTAAGAGAATTTTTTTTCCTCTCCACAAAGTCTAGGGAGTCTATTATCACCTAAAAGTTGAAGAGCCATAATGAAAATTATAATTTTAGATACTGCCAAATACTCTTATTCTGACCAAGCTCACATCTCAAGATGGAAGAAAATTAGGCAGACACAGAAGAAATCAAATTTACTTATTATTATCTCTTAGGATGATAATCAACCTAAATCTCCTACTTCAACAGCATAAATTATAGCTGTGTGTATTTTAGCATTAATCTCCAATAAACATCCATTAATGGAGTGACATTGGAAATTTCTGATAAATCTTTTGGTTCTCGATATACAAGAAGACAGTTTTTGTTTAACGTTGTTTATTTGGAGTTTCCATGTAAAATTATTTGTGAAGTGTTCTCCCAGGTAGTCATAGTTATCTACTGTTGCCAAGGGTTTCCCTTTGAAATGTAAGTGATATTTATTTAATCTTGATACTCCAAAGATTACCATTTGTGTTTTTTGAGTGTTAATTTCTATATATTTTTTATTACAAAACTGGGAACATTTATTAAGTTTCCTCTGTAGTCAAAGTAAAGAAATTGCATATAAAACAATATCATTAGCATATGCTAATGATGCAATAGTCTTGTTTGTGATTTTTGAAGAGTGAAAATCAAGATCATAAAGGTTTTCTATAATCATGCTGATATATGCAGTAGATGAAACAGTAAAGGTGCTATTATACAGACATGTCTGACCACTAAGTTAGTTGTTATTTTATTGGCAAGACTTCCTAAAGAATATAGAATCCTACATCAGTTATCTTCATGAAGTCAGATCAATAAATACAAAAGGAATTTGTCTATTCCATATTTAGTTAAGACTGACCATAAGGTTTTATATGATCAACAGCCATGTGAAGGTCAACAAAACAGCAAAATAACTTGAGTTTCTTCATAATCACATATTTATTAAGTGTGACGGGACAAAACAATACTGCACTGCTGACCTTTTCCACCTAAATCCATTCTGTGGTTTATTTAATTCATTACTTTGTACCCATGCTTCTAATCTTTGCAATAGTATTCTGACAAATATTTTTTGAGTAGTATATATTAAACTTATTTGCCTGTACATTTGAGGGTCAGAAAATGGTCCCTTCTTATGAATAGGACATATGATATTTCTAGCCCAAAACTCTGGGAATGTTGAGTTCTGGATCATATAGTTATAAACAATATGTAGAACTGGCAACCGTCAGTCATAAGACGTGAAAAAGCAGAGTTATTAAATAAGTACTTTAGCTCGATATTCACAGAGGAGGAGGACAGTAGGGCACCTGAGCTAAAGCTGAGTGGGAAGGAGAGCAAATGGGTGGATCTGAGCCCGTTCACTGTGTATAGGGTTAAGGCAGAGCTAGATAGATTGAGAGTGGACAAGACAATGGGGCCCAGGGTGATCAGGGAATTGAAGCAGGAGTTGGCTGCACCCTTGACAAGGCTATTCAACTTGTCCCTGGATATGGGGAGAGTGCCAGAGGACTGGAAGAGGGCAGACATAGTGCCTTTACACAAGGGAGGTAGTAAGGAGATGAACGGGAACTACCGACCTGTCATCCTCACGTCAGTGGTGGGGAAGGTAATGGAGGCATTAATCAAGGAGGGGTGGTGGATTACCTGGAGGACAGTGGCTTGCAGCAGACAGCATGGCTTCACGAAGGGGAAGTCTTGCCAGACAAATCTAATTTAGTTCTTTGACTAGGTGGCTCAGGTGATTGAACGGGGGTGGGTAGGCGTGGCCTATCTGGACTTCAGTGAGGCCTTTGACACCATCCCCAGTAGGAGGCTGGTGAGCAAGATGGAAAGCCTGGGGTTGGGTGGGAAAATAACAAGCTGGGTGGAGACCTGGCTGTCAGGAAGAACTCAATGGCTGGTGCTAAACGGGGTGCACTCTGGGACAGTGAGAGTGAAGAGTGGAGTGCCACAGGGGTCAGTTTTGGGTCTGCTTCTCTTCAACATCTACATCAGTGATATTGCTGAAGGTTTGAGGAGGAGGGTGTGCCTATTTGCTGATGATACGAAAATATGCAATAGGATGGACACCCCAGGGGGTGAAGGGGGGGAATGGGAAATTGTTTAACCAGAAAAAGCACACTAAGCCAGAGCTTGTTTCCAGGTGCAACCTGGGAGCTCAAGGAAGTTAAGTGACTTGCTCAGGGTCACACAGTATGCAAGTGGAAGCTGTGGGATTCAAACCCAGGTCTGGTCTGCTGGATGTCACGAGATTTGTAGCTCAGAGCCTTAGACTACTGCGCTATACTGCCCTGGAGAACATGAAGGAGGACTTAAAGACACTTGAAAAATGGTCTGGGATGTGGCAGCTGAAATTTAATGCCAAGAAGTGTGCTGTGATGCACTTGGGAAGTAGGAACAGAAGAGTATGGTACACCCTAGGTGGGGAGGAAATTAAAGTAACAGATCAGGAGAGGGATCTAGGAATCATAGTCTCCACAAACCTTAAGGTAGGAATCCAATGTAGCAGAGCAGTGGGAAAGGCCAATGGAATGTTGGCATGCATAGGCAGGGGCATTACTAGGAGAAAGAGGGGGGTAATAATGCCCCTTTACAAAGCCATGGTGAGGCCGCACCTGGAGTATTGGGTTCAGTTCTGAAGGCCACATCTCCACAAGGATATGGATGTATTGGAGAGGGTTCAGAGAAGGGCAGCAAAGATGGTGCAGGGTATGCAAGGAAAGCCATATGAGCAGAGGTGTAAGGAGCTGGATCTGTACACGCTGGAGACGAGGAGGGAAAGGGGAAATGTGATTGAAACTTTTAAATATGTAATTGGGCTCAATAAAGTGGGAGAATAAGGTTGACTTAAGAGGATGGAGAGGGTGAAAACTAGAGGGCACAGCCTCAGACTGCAAGGAAAAAGGTACAGGAGCAATGTGAGAGGGCATTTCTTCACAGAAAGGGTGGTGGAGCCCTGTAACAGACTACCAGATAGAGTGGTGGGGTTAAATCAGTGAAAAAATTCAAGAGGGCTTGGAACAGGCATATGGGGCTGAGTATCAGGGGGAGGTGGGGGCTGGCAGAGAGGGGGAGGTGTAGGGGGAAAAAGGGCAGACTAGATGGGCCAGTATGGTCCTTTTCTGCCATCAAGCGTCTATGATTCTATAATATTTAATAACATCAGCAGTTATTCTATCTGGCCCAGGGGCCTTCTGTAATTTAGTTGAAATAATGGTCCAGAGAATTTCCACTTTAGAGAAATAAACTGGTATTGATTTATAGTATGATATAATATTTACTCTTAATTCGGTCACCACTGAAGGCTAATATTCTTCCTGTTCTTGATAATAGACTTTAGTAAAATATCCTTCCCACAGTCTGGATTGTACAAACAATTCTTTTGAATTGGCATAAAGATTACTTCCCTTGGCAACCAATAACCAGAATTCCTTATTGATTGTAACTGTCTAATATAACTGAGCCTGCAGTGATTTTTGATATGTTAATTTTTCTTCTTTTAATATTGAATTGTAATATTTTCTTTTTTTTATTTAAAAGGTGAAAGTCTCTCCTAGTTATGTTAATCCTTGTATGTCTTATTAATTTAGATAATGCCTTTTTTTCTGCCTACATCTGTTATTCAACTATCATTTTGTTATGTGTTTATTACAAAATGTATTACTATATAACAAGGGTGCTAGACATATCAATATAATGTTCCATATTTCCAATACTCCCTCTGGATCATTAGAGGACAAAATTACTTCTTGAAAAGTGCTTAGCTGTGAACGTCATAATACATGCTCTAAATTTTGTAAATTTTCTTATATCCACTTTATCCATTTCCCATTTACTATATTCATGATTTGATTAGTATGTGATTAAGTATTACTGAAAGGTAATGCATGGGTTAGTGTTTCAAGGAGGGGAGAGTGAGTTGATTTGGGTCTATCCAGGAGTTTATGATCTATTATTTTATGTAATCTATTAAGGCTTATTATGAATAAGTTAATCAATAAAAAAACATACGCATAAATAAAAAAACTAGAACCGTCCGCATCACTCTTGGAGCTACCATTAATCATAATTAAACCATGTTATGCCAAATGAGGAGCTGCCAATTTCCTTAATGCATTTAAGGTTTTATCACTGGACATCATAGTATTGGCTAACTATGGGTTAAATGTATTAATTTCTTGTTTATGTTCTGATGCAATTTGTGCCTCTGTTTGACATCTTGCATACAAGTCCCCAGCAAAAAAAAATAAAAAAAAATATTGAGTTCCTGTTTATGTTCCTATATATTGCATGCCCTTACAAAACTGATGCCATAATTCATTAAAGTTATGAGACTTTTTTGTAGGTAAATAAACATTTACAAAAACAGATTGATATAAACGTCTTGTATTTTTATTTCTTTTTTGCTAGGATATTATCAGAAATAATGTCAATCTTTTCCATTACAAGATTCTTCTATAACTTTATTGCCATAACTAAGCCTATTTGTGATCTTCCATATTGTAAATTTCTTTTGATTTTGATAAGGAATGGATTAATGGTATGCATGGGTAACATGAGCCAGCCATGTTTTTTGTAGCATAATTACAACAAGAACTCTAAAAAAATTCATACATTCATCATCAGAAAATTTGAAGGCTAAACCATCTATATTTCATGAAATAATATGTCAATTGACTGTATTATGTCAAGTATCTAAGGGTGTTTTTGAAGAAGGATCTCTATTTAAATATGTTAAGTAAGATGGCAAAGGGCTTCATCAGCAGGAGATTGAGATATTTCTTGATAATTTATTTCTGTTTTATGTTGCTGACAAGGATTTTGTAAATTTTATAGGTCAACTACATGAATACCTGCCAGCCTGGTGGTGCTGAAGGTTGAGATGCTGGATGCCACACCTCACACCACGCCAGTGACCTAGGTTCAGGAGTGAGCCCAGGTGCTGGGGGTCAACAGGGGAGGGAGATAGATCAAGCATCTGTAGGACAGCTCTCCTCTCCCTAGTGAGTAATCCAGGGTCTTCCTGGCACAGTAGAGACCCCCCCGGTGGAGACCGGAGGTACTACTAGCACAGGAACAAGAATCAGGGATGAGCATGGCGGGCATCTATGGGGTAGCCACATGCTGACACCATTGCATGGCTGCACTTGGGGGGCAAGCACAAGAAAAAATCTCTCTAGACCACCAGTGAGATGACAGTGGCCCCAGTGGAACACCCACATCCCAATGCTGACCCAAGTGTGCCTGGATCTCTCCATGGCTGACCCAATGACCAAAGGAAAGGCACCACACACTTAGGAGTTGACTGCCAGGGGGAGGGTGGAATCAGCTTGGGAGGTGATCCAGGGGTCAGGTCTGCCTAGGTCGTTTGGGGGAGAGAGCTTGGAAGAAGCTTGGGGTTCAGGCTGGTAGTTAGGGTTGTATCCAAGTGGGCACTCCTGAAGGATGCCCAGAGGTCTGGATGCATAAATAAATAAATAAAAATAAAAATACATGAATACCTATTAGATCTAATCATTCAGCTTTTATCAAGACATTCCATGCAAGCAGATTATTTTTAAAATAAAGATCTATATGAGATGTAGAATTATACTCCTGATACATTTTAATCCAAGAAACTGAATCTCTTTCCAAATGAATACCCAGAGATCTTGTAAGGAATTTGCATATGGATTTTTTGTTTTGTTTTTTCTATTGCTCTTTCTGGAAAAGTGACTACCCAAATATTGAGAGAGGTTTTGAAGTATTTATTCTGATTAATTCTAGCTACTCATCATGCATTTTAATTTGAATAGTATTGGTCAATGTATGTGTTAATGAGTTTAATCAATCCCCTCCTATGTTGGTCATTGGGAGGTATTTATATTTGTTGGGTCAACCCACTTTGTGTAACCTAATATCCATGTGGTTTTTGTTCTTCCATATTTTGGAAGCTGGTTCTATGTTCATAAAGGTACTACCACTTAAGTATTGCCCTTGTCTTTAATGCTAGGGAGGGGCTGTGGACATGGCCTACCTAGACTTTAGCAAGGCATTTGACACAGTTCCACACAAAAGATTAGTAGTCAAATTAACCAGCCTTGGAGTGGGTCCCAGGGTGGTAGTCTGGGTAAAACATTGGCTGAACAACAGGACACAGAAGGTAATTGTAAATGGAGTCCACTCTGAAGAAAGAGGGGTTACTAGTGGGGTACCGCAGAGTTCAGTATTGGGTCCAGTCCTTTTAATGTCTTTATAGTGACATTACAGAGGGACTGAAGGAAAAGTATGCCTCTTTGCAGATGACACAAAGATCTGCAACAGGGTTGATACACAAGGAGGCGTGGAAAGGATGAAAAGGACTTGGCAAGGTTGGAGGAATGGCGGAAGTATGGCAACTTAGATTCAGTGCAAAGAAGTGCAAAGTAATGCACCTGGGAAACAAAAACCCAGGGGAAGATTACACAATGGGGGGGGGAGGTAGTAACAATAACAAAAATGGAAAGGGACCTTGGGGTAATCATATCAGGTGACCTTAAGATTGGCAAGCAATGTGAGAAGGCAGTAGGGAGGGCTGGGGGGATAATGGGATGTATAGGGAGAGGCATCACCAGCAGAAAACAGGAAGTTGTTATCCCCCTGTAGAGACAGTTGGTGAGACCACATCTGGAGTACTGCGTCCAGTTCTGGAGACCCCATCTCCTCAAGGATATAGACAGGATGGAGGCAGTTCAGAGGAAGGCAACTAAAATGGTGCGGGGTCTGCAAGAGAAGCCATACGAGGAAAGGCTAAAGGAGCTTAATATGTATACCCTTGAGGAAAGGAGGGAGAGGGGGGACATGATAGAAACATTTAAGTACCTCAGTGGAATCAACAAAGTCCAAGAGGGTAGCATCTTTCAGAAAAAGAGATGTGCAAGAACAAGGGGACACAATTTGAAGATAGAGGGGGGATGGCTTAGGGGCAATGTGAGGAAGTATTTTTTCACAGAGAGGGTGGCTGATGCATGGAACAGCCTTCCTGAGGAGGTTGTGGGATCTAAAACTGTGGGAGAATTCAAGAATGCATGGGACAGACATAAGGCAATTTTTATGGGGGATAGGAAGAAATAGGCTGTTGGTTAATTAGGATCTGCATCTTATCCTCTAGGTAGGGAAATGGCAGACTAGGTGGGCCAAGCGGTACTTTTCTGCCGTCAAAGTCTATGTTTCTATGTTTCTATACTATTTTGCCTTTTAACTTGAAAAGTTTCCAGAGAATCAGATATCCTGAGCAAATATATTGTCTTTTCTTTTAAAGCCTTTCCTGGTTTTTCAGGGGTCCAAGGTATTCCTTTAACTTCCATGGTGACTTTAGTACTATTAGTTATTTCCTGGTCATTATTAAGCAGATCAAATATATTGATTTAACTAGAACAGGTGTGTCCATTGTTATTTCCAACAAATTAGCACATTCGCTGTTGTTCTTAATTGACATAACAATTTCTAATGATTTAATCAAGAGAAATATTGAGTTTATGTATACCTTATCATTAATTCTGAATGTATGAATCAGTTACTCTTTCTCCTTGTTAAGGTGCAATACATATTATATTTTTACTTTCAGTGTGTCTTGTGTTTCCTTATTTTCAAAAGGCAACCCATTTAAATGTAATAAGGCTAGATTATGTAATCCAACGATTACTTGATCTTTTCTGTTATTGGGCCGATCTAGAGTACCTTTATCCAATGCATTAATAGTGCACAGATTAGGCTAAATGATTTGTTTGTTAGTGTCCTCAAGCTTCTCTAATTCAGGGTTTCCGCTTCTGGATTTACAACATGTCTCTTTGGCCTTACGTATTGTGAATTGGAAAAAATTGTGACTTGCTCAATAATTTCTTGTAAATCTTGTTGAATTATTATTGCCCACCCATCTTGTTTTTTTTTCTTTCTAAAATTACCCTGTGTCCCAGTCAATTCTTTCTTAGCTTTTTTTACCAGTTTTGCCTGTTTATTTTTGATATGTTTCGTGATGTTTTTCTTCTTAAAAGACTTATTGATTTCAGTGATTATGGGTAATCCCCTTATTAAATGGCTGTGGTAAATTAATTTGAATACATTTATTTGCTGTTTCTCTCCCTTTGGGAGTAACTGTTTCTTTTTCATTCTTCTTGATATATGACCCATTCTCATATATCTCATATTTTTGTTGCAGGTGATCCTTCATCAATTTTTTTAATCATGAATTGATTTTCCATGACACTGGCACATAGGGCTAGCAGTTCCTCTTTCAAACTCATAGGCTCGCAAGAATAACGACATTAGCATTATATGGTTGTTCTATATAATTCAGTAATCTGTGGGATAAAACAGAGACAATAGGTTTATCAAGGATTGTTCAAATGATTTAGATTTGTTTTCATATTTTCCCTTTGTGCATTTGGGATATTGTGAGTTTTATCTGCAAATGGCTGACACAGGAAGCCCTGGGATGACATTTTTCATTTCTGGTGAGCAAGAAAGCATCTGAGATTCTAAATTTCCACTAATTAGTGATATATTAGATTCATTGCTAATTTGTAAGCTTGACAGTTTTTTCTTGATTAGCTTCTTCTAGCCATTAATTGTTTGGCCCAAATCAACCCTGCCTACTGCCCTGCCACTTTGAGGTCACCAAATATTATAACCCCTCAGATCTGGAAGAGGGGAGTAAACACAATAAATTGTAGTCAGGATTCCACAGAAATTAGAGTACAGTTTCTTCACTGTCAAGGGACTTGGACAATGTCAACCATGCCTCAAAGCTTGGTAAAGTTACTGGAGATATTTTTGTTGGCCTCTTCAAGGCCTTTGACTTGATGGATGGATCACAAGACATTACAAAGAAAACTGAGTGAGGTCAGTTTGGGAGTTAGAGCCCAGACATGGCTTAGTAGCTATCTGACTGGCAGAACTCAGAAGGCTATATTGAATGAGAATTTTTATTTTTTGGTTTTTATTTTATTGAAATCTAGGATTACTAATACCTTTGAGCAGGAACTGCTCGTTTACAAAGGTTCCACATTGAAGGAATGGGGCATATACATACATACAAAGATCAACATAATAATACATAGTTACACAATAAAAGAAGTAAGAGACTGAGGCTTAGGAAATTTCAGTAATTCAAAATGTGCCAAATGTTAGGTAGCATGACATACCAGCCAAGGGCAATCTTAGAAATAAGCACTGCAGTTGAGAGGGAAGGGGTTATGCAGGCAGGAAGGCCATTGTCAGAGGGTAGAGGTGAGGGTAAGAGCTCTAAAGGGGAGGGAGGGAAGGATAAAGTCAGAAAATGCCCGGGGAGGAAAGGGAGAGGGGGAAGGGGGTAGGCAGGAAGAAGGGGGCAAGGTGGGGAAAGGTAGCTGTCAAGACTGAAGTGGAGGGCAGTGAGCAGTGGGCCCCTGATTAGGTGAGGCAGTCACAATGACTAGTTGAAATGAGATGAAGTCAGAGTTGTCTCTTAAAAGAGCCAAGAGCAGCAGCAGTAAGAGCTTCTGTGATGAGAGTACTGTACCACTGTGGTGCTCTGTGGGCAAAGGCCCTCTGGCCCATGGTAGTCCGGCATCTGGGGACAAGGAAGGTTAGTTGTTGTGAACTTCTAGTTTGCTGGGTGCTGTGGTGGTCAATGAGGAGCTTTTCAATGCCCAGGGGCATGACCCCAAAGAGGACTTTTTTGGCTAAGAGACAGGTTTGATATTATATCCGGCTGATGAGAGGAAGCCATCCTGCCTGAGTGTACAGGTCATAAGTGTGTGTAAGTCGGTCAGCCCCAGTTAGCAGCCTGCACGCTTTGTTGAGTGCAACTGTAATTCTGTGGAGGGCAGAGGTGGAGGCAGAGCCATAAATTGCTAGCCCATAATCAATGATGGAGGTGACAGAGCTGTTGATAGCCAACCGGAGAGTGTCAGGAGTCATGCAGTGTTTGTGCCTGTAGAGCAGGCCTATACAGATGTTGGTGGCTTTGGCGACAGAATCTATGTGCCGATGGTAGGAGAGTGAGCTGTCCAATGTGACACCTAGGTATTTAAAATCAGGAACATGTTCAAGTAAGGTCCCTGTTTGGTTTAGGATGGTGAGGTCATGGGATTTGTACTTGTTCCTGGCATTGTAGAAGGTCATAACCTTTGTTTTGCTGTAGTTCATGACCAGTTTGTGTGACTTGAACCATTCTTCAATGAGCATGAATTCAAGCTGTAATTGTTTCTCGAGGAGCTCTGCATTTTGGTGGTTGGTGAACATGACTGTGTCATCGGTGTAGAGCAGTAATTTCTGGTGGCAGACACTGGGAAGGTCATTGAGGAAGAGGCTGAAGAGTAGTGGCCCCAGGATGGACCCCTGTGGGACTCCTGAAAGGACTGGCTTTTCTTCTGAGGTGACACCGGCAATCCTAACCCACTGGACCCTCTCCCCAAGGTAGCTTGAAAACCAGAGCAGCTTCATTGGAGAGCCCAATGTTTGATAATTGCTTGAGTAGGAGTGGGTGGTTCATAGTATCAAAGGCTTTTGTAAGGTCGATGAATACTGCCCCTACACAGTTTCCTTGATCGAGCGTGGTATGGATGAAGCCAGTGAATTCTAATAGTGCAGTGGTGGTACTGTGCCCTTTTCGGAAACCATGTTGCTCAGGACACTGGATGTCGCATTTTTCCAGGTACTTGACTAGTTGCTCTGAGGCGATGCGCTCCAGGGCCTTAGACAATGGAAGGAGGATGGAGATAAGTCTGTAGTTGGAGTGCAGTGATTTGTCTCCACTTTTGTGTACCAGTGTGATGGTCGCCTGTTTCCAGCGAGATGGGAACTGGGACGTCCTTAGTGATAGGTTGAGGACCTTTGTCAGGGATTCAAGGACTTCTTCAAGGACAAGTGCTAACAACTTCAACTTTTGAGAATTGCTTATAAAAAGGTGAATCCCTCAGGGTCCAGTACTAGGCCCACTAATATCTGTAGTGTGCTTAAGGGGCTTAGGTGGAAGCATCAGAAGTGTATACTATAATCTGTAAGCAGATGACATGGTGGTCTACACCTCTGATGTTTCATTGGAGGCAGTCGGCCTTTGATGGCTTCCAGTAATTTTTTTCAACCAGATCTCCATAAAGCTTAATGAAAACAGAGGCAATACAATCCTACTTGAAATTATCTGAAAATGAAAAATAAAAAAAGATAACAATTCATTGGTTATTCTCTCCAAAGAGGGAACTAGGATAGAGCAAGTGGAGTGATACAAATATTTGGGTTTTTGGATAGATACCCAGAGTTCAGGAAACTTACATGTCACGAAGCTCATAACTAGAATAGGAAAATGCTTGGAAGAACTATGTTGGACAATGGGTGCATGGATTTTGAGCTGAGATTACAAATAATACAAATACAAATATTATCCATTTTTGACTACACTGCTCTTGCTAATGAATTTTGTATGGAGGGCAGCTTACACAATCTGTACATACTGTTCAACAGGCTGGCATGTTTTGTTCAAAACAGCCTATATGGTACTTATAGTTATGTCTTGTATAATAAATTAGGTTGAACATCCCGGACCCTCACTGACAGATGTAGATTGCACAAAATGCTCTTTTCCCTTATAGGTATACAGAGCAAAGTTCCAGATTATTTAACTGAGAGGCTTGTCTTTAGGGGAAAGCAGGGATCCTTGAGAAGTGCATGTCTCTTGGAACTGGCATCCCTTCAGATGGCTACTGCAAGGGCCATGTACTTCTTTAGTTACTGGGTGCCTCAAGCATAGAATTCCCTACTGGAGCTATTCAGATTTCAAGGAAGAAGATCCCCTATTCTTAAACAGATAAAAACGTGGTTCCTGTCACTACCCCAAATGTAGGGAAGATGTGATGTAATTCCAATACCTGAAAATACATGGAAGTTCCCCGAAATACTGTATGTTTGAACACATTGAATATGACTGATTCAAGTTTATCTACATAATAATTGTTGTATGTATACTGTATACTAAGTTTTGCAACTTTTTGTGAGACTTATGTAGTGTAATTAAATAATTTTACTTGGTGATGTAACAGTGGCATTTATGTATGTATGTAGGGGTGCCATAGCAAATGAGTCTTGGCTCAATGACATATCCCAAAATAAACCTGAAACTTGAAAAACTTGAAACTTAACAGACCAGACTAAGACAATAGATCAACAGACCAGATTGAGACAACAGACGAACCTAACAGGCCAAACTGAGACAAGAGAGTTACCTAAACTATCAAACTGAAACAACAGACTTGCCTACAAAGAAACAAAAACATAAAAACATATACTGTAATTTTTTGACAAAAATGATCGTTTGGCCCATCAAGTCTGACCAGATGTTCCCAGCCTATTCTATCTCCACAGGCCCTAGCTAGTCTACAGTGATCCTCCCCCACCTCACACCACCTATTAACCAGTATTCTCCTGTGCCTATTCCATGCATGCTTGAAGCCCTCTACTGTTTTCACCTCCACTACCCCAGTTGGCAGACTGTTACAGAAATCTGCCACTCTTTCAGTGAAGTAGTGTTTCCTCACATCTCCCCTGAACTTCCCCCCTTCCAGCTTCATTCCATGCCCTCTTGCCTTGGTGTACTTTCTCATTTGAAACACACTCCCCTCCATTATTCTGTATACTCCTGTGAGGTACTTGTAGGTCTCTATCCTGTCCCTTTTCTCCCTTCTCTTCTCTTCTCTAGGGTATACATGTTGAGATCACTCAGTCCAGCCTCAGAGAATTTCTCATACAACCCTTGTACCATTTTAGCTGTCCTCCTGTGGACTGCCTCCACCCTATCTATATCCTTTCTGAGATGCAGCCTCCCGAACTGGACTCAGTACTACAGAGGGGTTCTCACCAATTGCCTATACAGTGGTAATACCACTTTCCTCCTGCTAGTGAGGCCTCACCCCATCATTCCCACTGGCCCTGCCTACTGCCTTGTCACACTGCCCTGCCACTTTGAGGTCACCAAATATTATAACCCCACCACATCTCTTTTTTCTGCTTAGTGACTATGAATACCTCCCTCTCCCCCATGTTGTACTAAACTACTGAGTTTCTATGCCCTAATTGCATGATTTTGCACTTCTTGGCATTGAACCCTAGTTGTCATACCCTTGACCACTCCTCAAGTTTCTAAGTTCCCTACACATTCTCTCCACCCCCTCCTGAGTATCCATCGTTGTACGGATTTTGGTGTCATCTGCAAAAAGCCATACCTTCCCTTCCACCTCTTCTTTAGTGCCACTTATGAAGACAATAAATAGGACCCATCCCAGTACTGAGCCCTGTGGCAACCTGCAGGTCATTTTCCCCTCATTAGAGTGTCTGCCGCTTACCTCCGCCCTCTATAACCTATCCATTAATCAGTTTTTTACCTAGTTTACATTTTGTATCCCACCCCTAGACTGTCCAATTTCCTTTATCTGTCTCCTATGTGGCTCAGTGTCAAAGGCCTTGCTAAAGTCCAAGTAGGCCAAGTCCACTGCCATTCCTTAATCTATTTTCTTGGTCATGCAGTTAAAGAAGTCAACCAGATTCCTCTGGCATGACCCCCCACCCCACCCCCATGAATCTATGCTGCCTTTGATCTTGCACTCCGCTGAATTCAAGATATTCAACTAGCCTTTCTTTTAACAGGGTTTCCATTAATTTTCACTCCACTGATGTGACTGGTCTTTGGTTGCTAGCCTCCTCCCCGATGCCCCTTTTATAAAATAGGATTACTAGCTCTCCTCTAGTCCTGCAGAACCACTCCTGTTTCAAGTGAGTTGTTGAATCAGAACAGCAGTTTTTTTAGCACCCCTGGGTTTATCCCATCCAGTCCATGGCCTTGTCCACTTTCAAGTTTATAAGTTCCTTAATGACTCATTTCTTTGTAAATGGATTTGTGTTTACTTCCCCTTCAAATGTTCCTGTTCTCCTTGGTGGTCTGCCCTCCTCCCCTCACCTTCATTGTAAAGACTGAGCAGAAGTACTGTACCTGTTGAAGTTTTTTCTGATCCTCCTCTGTGCAGTCATACTCTGCCATCTTCCTTATCCTCACTGTCTTTCCCCTTGCCTTCCTCTTTGCCATTGTGTACCTGAAGAATATCTTGTCCCCTTCTGCCACCCTTTGGCTATCTTTTCATAAGAACATAAGAAATTAGCCAGCAGAAGGAGCCCACTTGGTCTATCTTGTCTTCCTGAATTGTTTCAGGGTCCATGATTTACTCTTCCACTAGTGCCCCTGGCCCCCTCCATCCCCTTCCTTTCACTACTTTGATCCCATGACTTCCATTTGTGTTTGCCCCAGGCTTTTTTGAAGGATCCCATTATCTTAGCTGCCACTACCTCCTCTGGCAGCTCATTCCAGGCTGACACCACCCTCTCTGTAAAGAAGTGCTTCCTCATATCTCTCTTATATCTTCCTCCCATCAGCTTTAGGGTATGTTCTCTGGTAGTAGTGTTGTATCTCTTATTGAAGGGCTCCCCACACTCTACTTTGTTTATTTCCTTCAAGTACTTGAAGGACTCTATCATATCTCCCCTTTGCCTCTCCTCTAGGGAGTACATCCTTAGGGCCCCCAGTCTCTACTTGTATGACCAATCCTGCTGCCTCCTGATTATTTTAGTTGCTCTTCTCTGAACCCCCTCTATCATTTTAATGTCCTTTTTTAGGTATGGGTGCCAATACCTCACTACATATTCCAAATGTGGCCTTACCAGTGACCTATACAAAGGCAAAATAACCTCACTGTGCCTACTACTAAATCCCCTTGCAATATAGTCCAGCACCCTGTTCTCCTTCATCACTGCCTTTTTGCATTGAGTAGACTGTTTCAGATCACTAGTAATTACCACCTCTAGATCCTTTTCCTCTTCAGAAGCAGCCACTTGAACGTTTCCTATGTAGTACTCTACTCTTGGGTTCTTTGCCCTGATGTGCATCACTTGGCACTTTTTGGCATTGAACCTGAGCTGCCGCCTCCCTGACCATCTCTTCAGTCTGGCTATGTCCTCCCTCAACTCCTGTATCCTCTTATGGGTGTCCACCCTCCCACAGAACTTGGTGTCATCTGCGAGTAGGCACATTTTGCCCCAAATGCCGACCCCAATGTTGCTTATAAAGTTACTAAACAATACCGGGCCCAACACTGACCCCTGTGGAACCCCACTGATGACCTCCTTTGTACTGGAGGATTCTCCCCCTACCACAACCCTCTGTGTCCTTCCCCTCAACCAGTTTTCAACCCATCTTATTAATCTCTCCCCTACCCCTAGACTCCTCAGTTTTGCTATCAGCCATCTGTGTGGCACTGAATCGAAGGCCTTACTAAAGTCCAGATAAATGATGTCTACTGCCTGACCCTTGTCCACTGCCTTAGTGACCCAATTAAAGAACTCAACCAAGTTTATTTGACATGATCTGCCTGCCACAAATCTGTCTTGCTTTCTGTCCTGCTGACCATTTTCCTCTATGTACCTCACCAGCTCTTCCTTCAGAATGGTCTTCATAGGTTTACATGCTATCGAGGTCAAACTGACTGGCCTGTAGTTGCCCAAGTCCTCTTTGGGCTCACTCTTGTGCAGTGGCACTGTCTGCATTGTTCTTCATTCCTTTGGCACTAGTCCCAAATCAAGGAATCTATTGAATACAATTGTCAGTGGGCCTGCCAGTTTCTCAGCCAATTCCTTGAGTACCCTGGGGTGTACCTCATCTGGCCCTGGGGATTTATCCACCTTCAATGCCACCAGCCCCCTTCCTCTCTCTTTCACTCCCAATGACCCCTAAGAGGTCTACCCCAGCTCCCTCCTTTTCTATTAACACCTGTGGTAATGGTCCTTCTTTTTTCTTTCTTAAAGACAGAGCAGAAGTATTCATTTAATACTTCTGCCTTTGAACCATTTCCTCTGTTTGCATCTTTGCTTTCCTCACTGCTCTTCCTGCTTCCCTCTGTTTTACCTGGTACACCACCCTTCTTGCTTCCCTCTTTTTTATCTTGTACACCTTCCTATCCCTATCCCTTTGTGTTTCTTTGTACCTCCTAAACGCCACCCTTTTTTCTTTCACTTTTGTTGTCACTTCCCTACAATACCATAGTGGCATTTTTCTTTTTCCTGCTTTTGCTCACTTCCTTCATACAGAGGCTGGTTGCCTTCACTATGCCTTCTCTTAATTTTCTACACTGTTCTGTTTCTTTACCCCTCCCTGGCAATCTAACCCCTGCTAGGCTGCTTCTAAGGCAGTCTCCCATTTCTTGAAAATACATCCTCCTAATGGCCAGGACTCTTGTCCTCTTGTGGTTTACCTCTGCTCCATCTTAATGCTGAATCATACTGTAAGGTGATCACTGGTTCTCAGGGGACTGCCCACTGTGATGTCTGCAATACTGTCTCTCTTAGTCAGCACCAGGTCCAGTATTACCCCATCTCTAGTGGGTTTGCTGACTAGCTGCCTGAGAAATGTTCCCTACAAGGAGTCTAGGATTGCCCTGCTTTGAGCCAAAGCTGCAGAGAGAAGGTTCTGATCCACATCAGGCAGACTGAAGTCCCCTGCCACTAGCACCTCCACCTTTTTTGTCATTCTGCTGATGGTATCCCCTGGTGCCTTATCCAAATCCTCCCCCTTTGCTGGAGGTCTGTATATCACTGCAGTGTGAATAGTGGTCTTATCTACTTTCTGCAGAATGACCCACAGCACTTTCAGCCCTTCCTTTACCTCTAATTCATTTGTATTTCCATAGCCCTGATACTCTCCCTCACATATAGAACAACCCCACCTCCCCTCATCCCTTCCCTGTCTCTTCTAAACTAAAACTAGCCTGGTATGGCCATATCCCAGTCATGAATTTCAGTGCACCATGACTTAATTGTGGCCATTAGGTCCAGCTGTGCCATCACTATAATGGCCTCAAAGTGTGGAATTTTATTTCATAGATGCCTTGCTTTGGCGCACATGGCTATACAAAACTTTCCACCTCACAACCTGCAACCCCCCCCTTTTCTCCCCTCTTTCTGTCAGTGATGCTCCCTGAGACTCCTCCTCTCTGCACCATGCATTCAAGCAGCAGTTGAAGTTCCTGGTGTGGAATGCCCTATCCTTCCCTTGGCCATACATAGGTAGCACCTTGGCAAATGCTACTGTTCATGCTACTTGTTTAAAGCCCCTCCACAGTTACATGAATTGCTCCTGCACTGCCCCTAGTCCATCCCTCACCAGGTCATTAGTCCTTAGGTGGACAGTGACATCCAGCTCCCTCCCATGGTCTACTGCCCTAGAGATCTTTAGGATCCTCTCTCCATCAAACTGAGTCAAAGCACCAGGTAGGCACCTTAACCCCCTCTCACCCACCTCTTCCTTCTCCCAAGTCTATGCCCCTCACAACTGAGTCACCAACCAGCAGCTGCTTCCTCTTCTGCTCATGGCCTCTTCCTCCCTTTCTGGGGCCTCCCCTTCTGAGGACCCTAACATCCTCCTTTGCCGCATCAGGTGCCTCCTTCAAGCTGTCCTGTCCCACCAGAAGGGCAAAGGAATTTATAAGTGGTATAGGTTAAGGATTGTGTACCCAACCTACCACACTCAGACTCCCAGATTTCACCAAGGTCCAACCATCCTTCCACTATTTAGGCATCATCTGAGGCAAAGGTCGAAGACTCAGTGGCCCCTGGGTGGAGCAAGAGGTTCTCTTGATCCTTGCCAGCTTGGCTCAGAGTCCAGCGACTTCCACCCTCAGCCCAGAGTGATACATGCAAATGGGGCATCATCCCAGCCTCCAGAATGTATCCCAGAAGACCAAACTGAGATGATAGACCAATCAAACAGCCCAAACCAGGGCCAAAGACTTCACTAAATTCTCCTTAGAATTTCAGAAGGCCTTCAGAGGCATTGCATCTCTATTCCAATGTATGTCAGATCACTGCTGGATTTGACACAAAATGCACCTCAAAAATGACTCCTGCTAAATATGTGATGCATATGTAGCTGATTTTTCCATAAACCACTGAAACTGCTGCAAACTCATCTGAACCTTTGAAAATAGCATTTCAGACACACTTTTCATGATGTAGGCTGCTTCAGATACCAGCTGCTGTGCCTGCATCATGCTTACTGAAAATCCTGCCCTTCATGCATCTGAAAAAAGAAAAAAAAAAATCTGATGGCATGGCTTGAAGCACAGTGTTCTTAGACAGCAATAAGTATCACTTTTTCACTTGAAAAGAAACCACAGTAAATCATCTCATAAGAGAGTTTTTTTACTGTTATCCATTGTTTAGCTGCACTACATAAGTTCAGTCAGAAACTTCTGTAGCCCCAGCTGGAGGCTGTCACAGCAACTTGACATCTACAGTACAAACACACTGTACTGTAGATAGGCCTCTTTGACACTTAAATCCTGACAAAATTCCAAGGACATCAAGCCCTAGAAAATAAACTACACTGTGGATACTTCCCCAATTATAGCATCACTCAGCTACTGCATATGGCATGGTCAGGTCAAACCATTATATGCTGGGCAATCTGGATGAGACATTTACTGTCACAGTAACACACATATGTTAAGACAACCTTTATTTTACTGAAATATGTTCTTTCCATTCACATGCGCCTTTCTGAATTATTTACAGCATCCCATTCACTGGCTCTTCTAATACAAGATAGTAACGGCACCTGTTGCTTTGAACTATAGACTGAAGGGGCCTTTTTAATGAATCCCCAAGTGTCCCATCACCAACAGGGACTATATTTATCTTTTGAAACAACATATTTTCTCTGAACTGTCCAATTAGAACAGCCCTTTGGACAGGGTCAAATGGACCACCTTTGCCCTTCAAAAACAAGTCCAACCCGATCATCCCAAGAATCCCAAATAATCTAGCAATTAAAGACAGTTCTGTGAGTTGCCTTTGCTCAGACAGCTGTGCACCACAAGTCATCAGGTCCCCTAGATAATACTTCACACCTCGGCCTTGCAAATTGCCTTGTGCCCAAACAACGTTTGGAGGGATTTTCCAAAAGCACACTGGAGGCTAATTAATTTCTTCTTAGACTAAACACCTTTGACATCCCAAGGAAACAAGTCTAACAACCTGTGGACTACTGGCTTCATCACACACTTACCAATGCCCTTCAACTACAAAATCCACTCATCTGCTTGCTGTGTTATGTTCCCTGCAACTAAGTTAGTGGGCATCCCTGCTTGTGAGTCTCCTGCTTTTTTCTTCAAATGTTTGAGAGATGAATTTCAGATTTCTCAGAAAGGTGAGAGACTTATGTTGCTCGAAACTGAAAACCTGTTTATCCACAGGTCAAGTACAGAGCAGATGGGTGTATAGGTGACTTTCAAAACTGCTTTGCCAATGTAGATGTCCCAGTGTTACCCTAAAGAAGCAATCTATATCTGGCAAGGGTGAGATCGTAATCCAATCTACAGTACATGTTTCTCTGTCAGGGATGATTTACTAATATCATTGATCTGTGATTCCCCAGCAGGAACTGAGTTAAGATTACCATGCTTTTTTTTTCACATGTGAGCTCTGCTCAATTCCAACCCTGGTCTCTATTAAAGATTCCTCCTCCTCCTCCTCATTCACAGAATCACCCAGTTTAACTTTCCCTCATAAAAAAATGAAAGTAAGCAAACTGTCTCATATTTAAGTCATCAAAGGAAAGCATGGAAATAAATGGTCCATGGTGGTTCTATAATGCAATTAACAATTAAAGTCCAGGGTTTCTTTTTATCACTATACAAACTGCATTAATTCTCTAAAATAGTGCATCATACAACACTAAATAGTCTAATATTTAGTTTTTTTGGACAGTAATTATATTCTAACCTTGGCACAGCAATACTATGTTGTATTGTCTATGGTGTAAAAAAAAACAGCTATTTTGATACCTCATTGTCACTTTAGAATAAAAGTAGCAGAAACCAGCAGCAGTTAAGGTTAGCGGAGTTGGAGCATGTAAGAAAGTAAGGGAACAAGCAGTTTTCTCTGATCATGGTACAGAAGAGAAATATTTGCATTTGAGGTGATCGCAGGCAACCATTTGAGAATGTAATTGTTGCATTATCCGGCAGGCACTTGGCATCTGTGTTGATTTAAATCAGAATCCCAAACACACAATCTGGATTGAAATTTGCCATGTGGAATATTTTATTCAGCTACATGTCCTCTAAACGTAGGGATATGACTGACAAAATTCATTACTATTTAGAAAATAGATCTACATCTGTGGAGATTTGTATTTACCCATGCTTTATCTTTTCATTCATCCTCAGATTCATAATTCTCATCTTGCATCGGGGAAGCAGGTCAGGTTCATTCAAATGTCATAAAGGGAGCCTGATTCCTTTCAAACCATTGTCATGGCATTTCGTCAAGCATTTGAGCTCAAAATGGAAAATTACTGCAAACATATCACATCAGTTTTGCCCACACAAGACAGTTTTTTTTAAAAGAGAAAGTGCTTAGAAAGGATGCATATGTTAAAGACTGATGGTCTGGGGCTTTTAGATGCCTTGGTAAATATTTTGCCTGCTTTGAGTTTTTTCTTAACTGACCTTTTCATAATTTTATTTATATTTTGCCAACTGCTAGTAAAAAGGATGAATCGTTGTATTATAAAATCAGAAACTCTTTAGTTTCAAGGCTAGTAAAGTATTTTAATGGTAAACTACAAATCTGTTTTCAGATTTTTATCAAGGAATAATGTTTTCTACCACTTTCCAGCACCAAAATATTATGTATTTAATATAGGTATGTTATTTTTCATAACCTGAGATCTTTTGTTATGATATAGCAGGTGACATTTTCTACCTAACCAGATTTTACTTGTGAGGAAGAAAAGAAAAGCCAATTACTGTTTTAAAAAAAAATTTAAATCATAGAGATGGACCATGATAGTACAAATATATAAAAAGGTAAAATCTGTTGCTTTTGAAAAAGGTACAAAATATCTTTCATTTTTTTAAATACATTGGGCTGCCAAGAGGTAGGCAGTTTCTGACATCAGAATTCCAGAACTCTATTGAATTTCTTTTACTAGCATTATAAAAAACAAAGGTGAAAACCCACTTGTTTCACTGTACAACCAAATTTGTTACTATAAAAATTGAATGTACAGTAATTACTAACTCATTTAAGTACAATAAATAAAATAGTAGTCTCTCAGACATGAACATGAGCTCTTTGTGTGCCATTTTTATTTTGGACAGAGAAGTAGGTTGTTTACAATTAAACATTAAGTACTGATTTCACTATGGAATGCCGTATTGATGATATAAAGGTAGTGGAAGATAGAATTTATATTTTTTCCTTATATTTTAAAGATGCTTATACAATGGCAAGAACATTTCTAGAAAGTTGACTGGTCAGTGTGGCCTTGGACCAGTGATGTTATCTGACAGTAACATCACTGGATCAACTCCAAGTACACACATGACTTCATAACCTACATGAAATCCCTCTGTCAGACATATGAACTCCCTCTCTCACACAGCAGCACAGAAATCAATACAAAACTCACATCATGAACACACAGCAAACACTCTCCCACATTCCCAAATCTGCATTTGTTCTGAAATTCCCACTCAACATTCTAATTTCTTAAATTATTTTGACTTTTTTTGTGCTCCTCACTCTGTTTCTGTGTAAAGTAATAAAAAAACACAGTGGCTGTCATACCCCTATCCAAACCATGGTCCTGCAGGTGTGAGAACAGTTCTGCACCACAATCTTCACTGTTCGCACCAGCAGTATAAAAGGGCCACAGTGTTTACATTTTTTTTTTGTTTAAAAACTTTACAGAAACTGAAATGCTAATTGGCTTCTCAGTCCCCGTCCCCCCATATCAGTTTGCGATCATGGAAAACACATGCCCATTAAAAACACTACTCACTGAACAGAACAGTTGCACTATTCACTTGAAAGAAACAACCAAATATTCAGCTACTCTTGCATATATGGGGAGGATGGTGGCCTCCAACAATGCACAGGTAGATGTGGAAGAGAAGACTGTGACAAGGAGAAAGCTTTAGAAAGTGAAAGAGGACACACTATAAGTTGACTTGGATTGGGGATGGAGGGGTGGGTAAGGAGGCAGCAGGGAGAGGATCAGGGTGGAGATTTGTATCACTAAATGCTAGGAGCCTGGGGAACAAGATGGCTGAGTTGCAGGCATTGATGGCAGAAGGGGAGGTGGACATAGTTTCTATCACCAAGACATGGGCAACCCAAAACCACGACTGGGACTTAGCCATCTCAGGATTTAAATTATTCCAGAAGGAAAGAGAAAAGGGGAAGGGGGAGTGGCCATTTATGTAAGAGAAGGGATCAGATGTAATGGGGGGAGAGGGCATGTCAGAAGTCATTTGGCTGCAACTGCACACCCCAAAGGGGGCTAAGGTCCAATTAGGGGTTGTTTCTAGGCCTCCAACCCAGAAAGAGGACGTGGATAGAGAACTGGGGGAACAGCTAAGGAGACTCAGTGTCAAAGGGAGCACTGTGGTGGTGGGGGACTTTAATCTACCGTGGGTGGATTTGGAGCATCCCAGCTACCACATGCACCAGGGAGCAGATCCTCCTGGAAGCATTACAGGATGGCTTCTTGACCCAGAGGATAACAGTGCCGATGAGACAGGAGAACATTCTTGACCTGGTGTTAGAGGATGGGGAACATGTCTGGGATGTTCAATTGGTGGAACCACTGGTGGGTAGTGATCACCACACAGTGTGGTTCTCAATCAATCTGGGTAGGGAAGCAGCCACTTCAAAAACTAAGGTCCTGGACTTCAAAAGGGCATAATTTGGCAGGATGGGTCACATACTGGGAAGACACATAACTAGCATCCACCCAGACATGGATGCCAAATAGAAATGGGCGATCATCAAGCTAGGACTGACTGAATCCACTAAAGCCTGTGTCAAGAGCCAGTGTAAGAAATCCAGGACCAAAAAAAACAAGCTGGATGAGTAGAGAGATAGCGAAGAAGGTGAGGGATAAGAGGAATGCATTCTGAACCTACAAAAGAACCAATGGGGCAGAGGACAGGGAGGAATATGTGAGGAAATCCAGGGAAGTGAGCAGAATGGTAAGGGCTACAAAGGCAGCTAGGGAGTGGAGATTAGCACAGGGAATGAAAGAAGGGGAAAAGGATTTCTTCAGATATATCAGGGAGAAAAGGAAGAGCAGGGAACAAATCATAAGGATCAGGAATGGCAATGGGTGGGTAGAAAAGGGGGCTGAGAAGGCAGAAGTACTCAATGATTACTTCTGTTCAGTATTCACCAGGGAGAGAGATGAGCCCATACCTAAAGGCAAATGTGGGGTGGGTGGAGGGGAGAGGCAACCATGAATGGGGAAAATCATGGTGGAAAGGGTGTTGGAGGGTCTTAGGTCCTTGAGGGTGGACAAGGCACTTGGGCCAGATGGAGTTCATTCCAGGGTGCTAAGGGAGCTGCAGAGGTCCTGGCAGGGCCATTGGTGGACCCGTTCAACACCTCTCTGAATACCGGGTGTGTGCCCAGGAATGGAGGAAAGCACATGTGGTACCTCTCCATAAGAGTGGGCCCAAGGATGAGCTGGGGAACTACAGACCAGAGAGCCTTACCACAATTGCAGGAAAACTGATGGAGGCTATCCTTGTAAATGGAGTCCACTCTGAAGAAAGAGGGGTTATTAGTGGGGTACCGCAGGGTTCAGTACTGGGTCCAGTCCTTTTTAATGTCTTTATAAGTGACATTGCAGAGGGACTGGAAGGAAAAGTATGCCTCTTTGCAGATGACACAAAGATCTGCAACAGGGTTGGTACACAAGGAGGTGTAGAAAAGATGAGAGAAGGGACTTGACAAGGTTGGAGGAATGGTCGGAAGTATGGCAGCTAGGATTCAATGCAAAGAAGCGCATAATAATGCACCTGGGAAACAAAAACCCAGGGGAAGATTACACAATGGGGGGAGGTAGTTACAACAACAAAAAAGGAAAGGAACCTGGGGGTAATCATATCAGATGACCTTAAGGTTAACAAGCAATGTGAAAAGGCAGTAGGGAGGGCTGGGGGTATACTGGGATGTATAGGGAAAGGCATCACCAGCAGAAAACAGGAAGTTGTTATCCCTTTGTACAGACAGTTGGTGAGACCCCATCTGGAGTACTGCATCCAGTTCTGGAGACCCCAGCTCCGCAAGGACATAGACAGGATAGAGGCAGTCCATAGGAGGGCAACTAAAATGGTGCAGAATCCGCTAGAGAAGCCATACGAGGAGAGACTAAAGGAGTTTAATATGTATACCCTTGAGGAAAGGAGGGAGAGGGGAGACATGATAGAAACTTTTAAGTACCTCAGTGGAATCAACAAACTCCAAGAGGGCAACATCTTTCAGAAAAAGAGACGTGCAAGAACAAGGGGACACAATTTAAAGATGGGGGGGTGGTTCAGGGGCAATGTGAGGAAGTATTTTTCACAGAGAGGGTAGTGGACGCATGAAACAGCCTTCTTGAGGAGGTTGTGGGGTCTAAAACTGTGGGAGAATTCAAGAATGCATGGGATAGACAAGGCAATTCTTGTGGGGGGTAGAAAGAAATAGGCTGTTGGTTAACTAGGATCTGTGGCTTATCCTGTAGGTAGGGAAATGGGCAGACTTGGTGGGTCAAGTGGTCCTTATTTGCCATCAAAGTATATGTTTCTATGTTTCTATGGAAAGGCTGGTGCAATTTCTTGAGGATAACAATCTACAGGACAACAGGCAGCATGGGTTTGTCTCTGGCAGATCCTGCCAGACAAACTTAGTTGACTTTTTCTACTGGGTTATGAGGGCGCTAGACAGGGGCTGTATGGTGGATGTACTCTACCTGGATTTTAGCAAGGCCTTCGATTCAGTGCCACATGGTAGGTTGACCAGCAAGTTGAAAGGTCTGGGAATAGGGAGGAAATGAGTCAGATGGGTTGAAAACTAGCTGCAGGATAGATGGTAGAAGATAGTGGGGGGGGAGGCACCAGATCCCAGGGCAGTGACAAGTGGTTTCCCACAGGGCTCGGTACTAGTACCGGTCCTGTTAAACATTTTCATTGCAGACATCACAGTAGGGATCAAGAGTAAGATCAGTCTTTTCACAGACGACACCAAGATCTGTGCTGAGGTGGATGGGGAGAGGGGGGCAAAGTACTTCGGGAGGATTTGGCAAAATTGGAGGAATGGTCACAGACCTGGCAACTTGGGTTCAATGCCAATAAGTACAAAGTGATGCATTTGGGAGCCAGGAACCCAGGATACAGTTACTGGTTGGAAGGTGTCCAGTTATCCACATCCAATGAGGAGAAGGATCTGGGAGTGCTTGTGACCTGGAAAATGAACCACTTATCATAGTGCAGGAAGGCAGCAGCAAAGGCAAACAGGATGCTGGGGTGCATAGCAAGGGGGATTACCTCTAGGAGTAGTGAGGTCATATTGCCACTGTACAGGTCCCTGGTGAGGCCACACTTGGAGTACTGCATGTAATCCTGGTACCCCTACTTAAAAAGGGACATCAAACTGCTGGAGACGGTGCAGCACAGGGCAGCAAAGATGATCCTAGGGTTGGGGGACAGATCTTACGAGGAGGGACTGAGAGATCTCAACATGTATACCCTGGAGGATAGATGAGAGAGAGATGGGATATGATTGAGACCTTCAAGTACCTGAAGGGGATGAACAGAGTGGGCACAAGGTGTTTTTCAATCTTAAGGGTGGAAGGGAAACCATAGGGCACTCTCTAAAGTTGGAGGGGGGCAGATTCAAGAGGGAATTCAGGAGACACTATTTTGCCAAAAGGGTGGTAGCAGGGTGGAACTCACTGCCAGAGAAAGTTGTATCAGTCCAGACAGTGGGGTGCTTCAAGAGGGGGTTAGACAGATTCAAAGGGAGTACAAACCGGGAGGGGCAGGAGGGGCAGGGAGGGGAGGAAGGAAATGTGGGGGAGAGCTGCAGTCTAATGGACTGATGTGCTGCATACTTGAGCAGTCTAGATAGATTATAAGGCCTATATCTGCTGGCAATTTCATATGTTCATATGAGAGCTGTGAAGCCTGAGACATCAGGCTGCAGCAGCAGCACCACCTAGCGGAGAAATCAGAAACTGTGGACCATTTAAAAAAAACCCACCTGCATCAGAAAATTAAGAAAGAAAAATCTATTTAAAACATTTTTTTAACCTTTTTTTTCTTTCTTAATAAATAAGCCACTGTATAATAGCAATAAGGCACTCCAGGGATGTGAATTATAGTGTAATAAAAATGAGCCACTGTATAATTTCAATAGGACACTCCAGGGATGTGAGTTACTGTATCATAACGTAACTTCTCAGATGCTGAATGCACTCAGCCTGTGGCCTCATACTTCAGCCACTAGAGGCGTGACGTTGTTACACGATCATAAACACCCTGTTGTGCCTTATTGCTTAATTTACATATACAGTGGAACCCACTTAAATGCATACCCTTTTTACACAGAAAAAAATGTGCATTTAAGAGGACTGTGCAACTATCCAGACTGACATGTTTTCAGTTGAAAAGACTGAGCCTGAGCTCCATTTTTTTTTATTTTCTTTGTTTCTTAACTTATAAAAATAGAAAATCAAGTATAATATCAAATAAAATATATTGTCATATTTATATTTACGGGGGGGGGAGGGAATTTTGCATTTCCACATGCCTGCCTAGAGGTTTGGTGGTTTGATGCTCAAGCGAGATTTGCCATGAGACTAACTTGTCTCTTATTGGCCACTGAAGGATTGGTCCTAATGGTCAGAGTTGCTGAAGAGGTGTTCATTATGTAAAATGTTACTTTTTTATTTAGACTTGCACTGAATGGCACCAAACGTTAGTAAATGTGTCATACCAGACCCGTGCGGAGAAGTCATGAATGAAAGACCGCAACATTTGTTATACAGTACATAAGTGTATATAGCAGAGATTGCTCTTATACAGGAGTATGATGCCAAACTCATGTATAACTGAACATTTAGCTAACTGGGCTATATTAAGACTAACCAGGGATTGAAAATAATTAAAAGGAAGTGCTCTGTGCTCATGAATAAGCTTCAATAACAAAGGGTTCCACATTATTGAAATACAGGTTAGTAATTATAAAAAATAAAACAGGTATGATATACATAAACTGGTGCTGGAACTTGTGAATATATATTTAATTAAATTTGATATCCATTTATATTCAATGTTCTGAACTCGAATTTGGAGGTCTTCCTAGCTTATGAGAAACTTGTGACACTAATTTATATTACCAAGTGATTTTTCTTCCAAGCTACACTCACAATTATGTACATTTCATAACATTGAGGGGCCGCTGCTCTAAAGGCGTAAAAAGCATTTCCAGCCACGCCTTTGGCTGTGATGTTGATTTTAATTTTAGGAGGTGGCAGAGAGACTTATCTCAGTATGCTAGCACTTAACAGTACTATAGGTAAAAACAATGGCAATCCAGAAGGAATGAGCAGATATTGATTAAGTATTTAACTTTGGTGACCTTCCTTAGGAAATGCTGCAGTCTGTAAATCTGGGGATTGCTGGATACATCTGTGACTTTCCTTAATTGGCAAAGGGAAGCTACTGTTCATTTCCACTTTCATATCTCTTTTATCATATGATACTCTCATTCCGCCTTGGCAATAACGTCCTTGCAAAGGAGCACTTCAAATTCAGACTAAGACACTCCACCACTGCTGCCCTTCTGAAAGTTACAAATGATGTTGCAAATACACTGGGCTCTTGGGATCACACCAAAGTCATTTTCATAGACCTCAGAAGGGCATTTAACACTGTAGATGTTAAACTACTGCTCAGCAACTGGAAGCACATCAGACTCGAGTGGACTAACTCTTCATATACAACAGTAGTTTATGTTGGGATCACATTTGTTTACACTGTTTGCGAATTACCTCACTATAGTATTCACTAACATAAATTTTCACCTTAATGAGGATGACACAGTCCTATACACTAGCTCTAAATTTGAAGGAGACACATCAATAATAAATGACAGTGTGTCTTTGATAGTGTAGCAATAGATGTCTGCAAACAGGCTGCAAACCCAAAGTACTGATATTTTTAAATAAATGTAAAAACCATGCAGATGTTAATATATATATGACTGAAAGAGACTGCCTAGAAAAAGTCCAAAGTTTCAAGTAGCTGGGGGTATGGCTAAATCCCCATCTACCCTTTGATCACCATATGTAATACTGTATGTGGCATAAACAATGCAAAACTATTTCCATGTTCTGTAGACACAAGCACTGCCTTGATGTGAACCAGAAAAATGAGCCTGATGCAATGTCTTCTTCTCACCCTAGAGCACGTTTATATGGTCTATAGGATGTTATTTCAACCAACACTGCATAATCTAGCTGACATCTACAATCATGCATGCAGGTTTACACTGGATGAGTGTTGCACAACAAATTACTATTACTTATATGGGTCAGTTTACATTCTGGCTCTTAAGGATAGAAGAGAGTTGCACTGAGCTGGCCCAGTGGCACAAAGAGCTGAGGCTCCAAGCCTCACCTGCCAGTACCCTGGCAACCCGGATCAGGAGCAATCATGGGGCATCAGGAGTAGGCCAGGGAGAAGAGGACTGAGCTTCCAAGGGACAGCTCTCCTTCTCTGTGGAGGGGAGGACACTGGCCCCAGCTTTTGCCTGATCACTAACGGTGACTGGGATACAGGCAGTTGGGACAGCAATGCAGGGAATTGAACAGTGGCAGCCATTGATGTCCTGTGCATGGGAACATGCATAGGCACATCTGGACAGCATTGCACGTCCTCTCCTCCGATGTGAGGGAAAAGTGGAAAAATGGCTGGCAGTGGGGCAAGATGAAACCGACCCCTCTCAGGCTCCACACCAAAGCTACAGGGCCCTCTCCCAGAAACAAGATCCATTCTGTCAGCAAGTGGGAGCCTCCGACCCCCACCACAGCAGGCAAGTCATGAGAGAAGACTGGGATTGAGGTAAGTCCCTAGGACACTGGGTGAAGGGGCTGGGGGGGTCAGTGGAAGGAGCAGCCCACCCTACAACAGGGGAGAAAAGAGTTTTAAAAAAAAAGAAGAGAGTTGCACTGGGTGATGTCTATATCAAAATGAATTCAGGTTACATTCCCTGAGTACCTCAGTGGTCTGCTCACTTAGGTCATTTTTATTTACAGGCTAAGGTCATAGACAAAGGAAGCCCTGAATATCACCAAAATAAAGTGAATGAGAGATGAAAGACATTTAGCATTGTGATATACTAAAGTCAGAATGCAGAGTCAGACCACATGAAGTGTAGGGGCAGCATTTTATGTCGCCTTAACTCCAAAGAAGTCGAGTTGGAACTTTGTGTAGTCACATGATGGTGAAACTTTGCTGGTGAAGTGCAGTATACATTGCAAAATGCATGCCAGAGAGCCTGTCATATGAGTGATTTCCTGTCCAAAAGAATGGTCACTGGCTGCATGCTGCTGTAGAATCTTCCCCGCAGGGCTCTTGCTTGTGCGGTCACTAAGTGAGAGCTAATGGAGACAGATGTGTCACTTTGATTGCTGGACAAAGTCAATCAGATTAAACTGAAAACTCACGGTTACTGCAAAAGTACTTGCTGAGTTTCAGTGCTGAGACTTTGTAAAAGGGATTTAAGAATTTTTTTAGAGACAAAAACATTATTGTAACATATTTTGGAAGATTTTACTCCACTTATTCTTATCTTAGTACATCTGAGCCAAATCTAGAATGGGAGAGGAGAGTGACCTCCCAGTTTCATTTTTTTAACTAATGTTTTAGACATGCACTTTTTTTTCTAGTACTGATATTGGTTTTATGGTTTGCTAATCACTGATTATGAGTGCCCACTGGCCACTATACCTGTGATTTTGGAAGTAATGTGATTTATTTTGCCATCTTTTTTTAATATATAAAACAAATCTTTTAGGGCTACAGCAGAAAAAAAGTCCTAGTTATTTGGTAAATATGTGAAGAAATTGTCCTGTACCTCAGTGCTTAGGCAGAACGGGCTGAATTCACAAAGCTTTCAGAAGGTGCAAAACCTTCCCTAAGTCCCCAAAACTTCCGTAGCTATGGAAAAAAAGGAAAGAGTGTTCTAAGTGCTATTCACAAAAACCTCCGCAGCTGCGTAAAAAAACACTATGGATTGTGGAAAAAAGTGCAGCTGTGGAAGTCCCTGAGGAAAAAAGGGTATGAGAAAAGTAAGGCACAGCCCCTGAAAGGCTATTCTTAGCCAGTTTTTTTCTGCAGTTGTGGAAAAAATGTTACACACAGTGGAATGAGGTGTAACTCTCCCCCAGCAAACTGCAGTAGTGCCCTAACAATTGAAATCAATTAAGGTGGCGGTGAGGCACAGGTAATAGCATCCTAGATAGTATAGCAGTGGCTATTGTTACAGCAACAAAAGCACACATTGCCATGATATGGCAACAGGCAACAGCCACCGGACCCAGTGCAGCCCATGACGGAGCCCCACAGGCAGTAGAGCCTGGCCAGCCTGCAGCGAGTGCTACCCCTGCAGGCAACAGGAATGCCCCAGGGAGGGACATCCAGCTGTGACAGTCAGTTACTGTGGTGCCATGGTATTGCTGGTACCTGTGGTGCTGCAGTGGTCTTAGTTAAGGAACTGGTTGCTGGTCTCTTTGTGGGTGCTGTCAGCCTCATATTATGGCAGCAATGCTAATGTCTGCTGCTTCAGCTACTTGGTTGTACTATTGCTGTACCTCCTTAGCGATTTTCCCAGCTGCAGATCTGCAGCTGCAGATTCACAGCACTTGCAGGATTCCTGCAGCTGCGGGACTTTTTGCAAAATTCCCGCAGTTGCAGGATTTTCTTTGAGAATATCATGCAACTGCATTTCCGCAGTGCTGCAGGCTTTCTCCCCACAGCTGTGGGATTTTTGGCCTTCTTTGTGGAGCCTGCCCAACATCTTTTTTTAATATACATATTACATAAAAACAATATTTTGGGGCTGTGCTTGACAACAGTTCAAATTATTTGTGTAGGCCTGTGGAGCAATAATGCATCTTAACAAATACTTAAAAGATCACTGCAAAGCAAGCCCTTCCTCCTCAGGAGCCCGTTCCAATGTGCCTAGCTTCAATTACTATGAGTTTCCTCCTCCTCCTCCTCCTCCTCCTCCTCCTCTTTCTCTGGAGTCTACTCCACTGTGTCAAACATCAGTCACTACAAACTACTTCCTTCTCAGTACATGCTTCACAGGCATAATTATTTTAAACACTAACGAAATTCTATGTGGGAAGCTGTACTGGCTTTTTTATCAGTGACAGTAAATGTGTCAGACAACCATAAGTGTTTGAAACATCGGAAGCCTGCCTTTTAGGCTATGACATCTGCTAGCAATAATAAACATCTTGGAGAGGGATAATGATTGGTACTCTGCCATGTGGACTACTATAACTGCTGTTCTGCCAGCAACAATAAACATGCCAGATAAGCATAATTATTTTTTCAAATACTGGCCACCTGCCGTGTGGGCTGCTGTACCCAATAATCTGCCAGCAAAACTAAGTTAACATTTCTAACCGGTATATTTTTGGGTAGAAATCTTGGTGGCATACCGTTATGCTACCTGGGTCACTGGATCTGCTATTCTGTCAGCATCAATAAACATGTCAGACAGCATAATGTTTTAAGGCTGCAGTGGGATGAGCTCTGCAGTCCTCTTACTATCAGAAAAGGACTCGGGGACCTGATACCGAGTGAAGAACATGCATTTCCTGTCTCCTCCGTGGTCTGTAAAACACTCTGCATTCTCCATTGAGTGCAATAGAACAGCACTATTTTTCTTTTGTGGTCACGGTGGAACATGGCACAGTCTGCCATGTCAAAGAAGGCTGCTGAACTCTACTGCACATGTGCAACAACTTGCACATGCACAGTAATGGTCGGTGGCCATCTTGGACATGGTGGACTGTGCCATGTTCTGCAGTGACCTACATTTTCTTTTTTTTAATACATATTTTTCTTTCCCCCCACCTGACCCTCCCTCTCAACACCCACCACCCCACCCCACTGACCTGATCCTCCCTCTCAGCACCCCACCATAAACATAACAGTGACACTGGGGGTGCCCAATCCCCCAGTGTTGCAATAGCTATTCCTTTTCTTTTTCCTGTAAAAAGAAAAACATCCATCAATGTCTTTTCCACTGTTACCATCCCCCCACCTGGCCCTCCCACTCAGCCCTTACTTACCCACCAGGACTGCAATGCCATCATCTTCTGTGGACCAGAGACATGTCATCATTCTTCAAAGCTGGACCGCGAATTGAAGAAACAGGTATGCGGGTCAATGTATTTTAATGGGGTTTTGAATATAGTGGCATAACTTGGGAAATTTTGCATAATTTGGGCACAAATTTTCAGCATGCCTTTTTTGGGACCCCACCACATGAACAATTGAACTGTCATTAGGCAAATCCATCCTGAAAGGTGATTTCATGGTCACTGTGCAAAATCATCTTTCAGCAGGAGTTGAACATTTTCTCCACCCGTGTTCATGAAGTGGGGTTATAAGAAGGCTATGTGGAAAATTCAGTGTAAAAATATTAAAAAACAACAAAGTTATGAGTCTCCATTGGATGTTGCAAATGAAAGCTTGTAACTTTGGTAATTTTCAATATTTTTACCCCAAATTCACAACTCAGCCATATCTTCAAAACATGTTTTTACGTCCAGAAAGGTTATTTTGCAGTCCCTGTATGAAATCACCTTTCAGACAGGAGTTGAAAATTTTCTCTGCCCTTGTTCATGAGGTGGGGTCATAAGAAGGCTAGGTTATAAATCTGGTGTAAACATGTTTTTAAAAAGAACTTACAAGGATATGTTGAATTCTGCAAACACAGGCTCATAGGTTTGGTAATATTCAATATTCTTACCTCAGATTTTCAACATAGACATTTCTTTACAGCACCTCATGAATGTGACAGCTGTCATTTTTCAACTCCTACCCAAAATGTGTTTTTGCATCCCAAAAGGTGATTTTTGCAGTCGCTGCACAAAATCACATTTAAGCCAGGACACGAAAATTTTCTCTGCCCTTCTTCATGAGGCAGGATCATAACAAGGCTGAGTTGAAAATTTGGTGTACAAATATTTAAAAAAAATGTGACCCTACATTACAGTTTGTAAACGGAGGCTCATAACTTTGGTAATTTCAATATTTTTACTCCAAATTCCTCGATTGCAGCCCTATCAGCTCTGGCCAGAGTTTGTTTAAACAGTGATGGCCAGCACGTGTGGGGCACTGTATGTATCTACATTATCCTTACATCAAAATTAGGAGCCCTATCCCACCTAAGCTCACTTTCAATTCCAATCTCAACTACCAGCACTCAGAATGCACAGTGTCAGTGTTTGTGAATATTATCTGCATCTAAAAAACTCTTTTGAAACCTAGCTCACTTCTGAACATAGCTCAGAGAACTGAAACTGCACAAATATAAATGCTGTAAAATACTTTATATTAAACCCTTTTCACTTTCATCTCTCTTCCAATTACTCCTGGGAGCAATCTAAACACAAACTCAAAAAGTCATTGCAAAAAAAAATAGCTGCATCAAGTCCAATGCAGGCACACCCTATTCCTTCATCTAACAGGCAAAAACTGCACACTGTCATAGGGTTACATCACTGTTTTTCCTGCAGCATTATAACCATGTAATCAACCCTTTCCACTTGCCCAGCAATTCATCAGATGTGAGGTATCACTGACTTTACTGGCAAAGCATCTTGTGTAGTTTTGTATAGTGTACTATGTCTCAAATTTGGAAAAGGGTGGGTCACCCTATGAAGGGCAAAGTTTGTGGCTCTGCCACATCTACATCAGTGAAGGAATAAACATTTCTCTATTGTGTAACCAACTGTACATACTGTATATAAGCTAAGTGCCTTATGTAAAATTTGCTGCTGCTGCTTTTGCTTTTTTTAAAGCTGCTCTAGGACCCTCTTTAAAACTTGGTGATGCATATAAATGGGGCTACCCAATTAATTAAAAAAAAAATTTCAAATGTGAATTTTAAGAAGTTGCAGCACTTGTGGATGCCAGCCCTTACAGATATACAGTAATTGTATGAAATGTTTTCATACTGCATACATAAGACTACTCATGTGATATGCATGCTGCTAGCATGATTTAGACATTAAATTGGAGCCAATTGCATGGCTGTGGCATGCATGCAGCAAGCAAGTGTGGAAAGCATGCTTTTTATGTTAAATTAGAACAGATTGCATGCATGCAGCATGTGTTCAAAAAGAAATTGGTCACTCATTAGTGCGCACATAAAAGTTAAGTGACTTGCTCAGGATCACACCATATACTATACAAGTGGGGGTTGATGAGATTCAAACCCAGGTCTTCAGGTCTCCTGGTTTGCAGTTCAGTGCCTCTAACAACTAAGCTATACTGCCTGCACACATATGGCTTCCTTGTACTTCAATACAAATCTGCATATTATATATCTGCACGCATGCAGCATGCTTGTAGCCACTTTTATACTTTTCAGTTTTCTTGTCCTCTCTCAGCTGCACAGCTGAACTGTAGCATACATAACAATGGAAACACATGTGGTTCTTCTCACCCCCAATACACACACTTACCCACAAAACTACTTAATTACTTCTCTCTGGCATGTATTCCAACTACTGTCTCTCTATATTTTTGAATTCTTCCATGCAAACAGACTTTAAGTTGCAAACTCAACACCCACCCACATGGCCAGTTCCCGCCACCCATGCACACACACTGCAACAGGTGTGGCCATGCTGCTACAGACAACCCACCAAGTATAGATATAAGTTCAGAATCTCTTACCTGAGTACTAGGGAGCCAGAGGCAGGAGTCTTTAAGAGATGATGTCCATGGGTCAGAGTGCGGGGCCTAGCTGTGCCCCCTTAAAATGAATGGATTTATTTTTTATTACAATTTTATACATTATGATGGTGAGTTGGAGAATAATGAAGGATACTGTTCTATTAACAAGGTCCTTGTTAGTCGAGCAGTGGCCTTCATTAATCTCCAACTCTCCATCAATAATGTATAAAATTGTAATAAAAAAATACACCCATTTGTTTCAATGTTGCATGCCCCTTCAGTCTCCCTTGCCCTATGTCATAATGTACCTGAGTATGGTGATGTCGACATCAGCTTCACTGGGTAAGGGCATAAGCTTGACCATAGTGGGGCTCCAATAGTCTGTGCAAACCATACTGCTCAACTGTCCCTGAATGCAAGTGACAGCCCTCATTTTATCCCTAAAAACTGCTCTGCTCCTCATCCTTCCCTCATTGGAAATATGGTGCTCATACAGAGGATGTCCTGTAAATTTAAACTTTATGGCATGGGCACCATTTCAGGTTTCAGCATGTGGGAGCCAACAATCAGTGGAGGCCAGGTGCTAGTTATCCCCTAGGTGGCAAGCTCTAGAATGTCTGGAACATCTCTAAAAGGTAAAACTCACCTGTTGTTATTAAAAAGTGATATGCAAATCAGGAAATATTCAAATATGTAAGATTCATCTATCTATACCCCGGAGCAGTGCATCAGATGTGGGCTTAAACCCACCAAATTATTAACCCAATTTTTCCTGGCTGATGTTCTGAACTCCCCCAAAATGTATTTGTCACAATTTCTCTCCCTGACTCCATTCCATTCAATATCTATCCCATATGGGTCACAAAGCCTCCCACAGAAACAGAAAAGTGGAAAACACATCAATATTTTAGTCCTGCCTCCTTCTGCAGTCCCCCTTAAAAAAAATTATTTTTTACCTACATGGCCATCTGGCCAGAACCTACAGTCTTTTCCAGTGTGCTACCAACCCAGATTTCAGTCCGCTCCTCCTCCATCCTTCTGCTTGAAGTTGGATGCTAGAACCGATCATCCCAGGTTTCCAACGTGGTCTGCGACCAAGTCACGTCACTAACCAAACACACCCAACCTGTGTTGCTTGCTTCTTGCTTGGCTGCTGCCATGGCTACTGCTGCACTGCACTGATCAAGGCCTATGAAGGCCACCCACATCACTGTCACTGCTGCTAAAGGCCTAGCTTGCTGCTGAGAGGCCTGTGCTGCTTTTTTTTTGTGAGGTGAGCCTAGTAGAGTATGCAGGTAGATTAGTCTTGAGTTAGCTTCCAGCTCACCCCCTGTTCCTTCAGCCACCAGGTGAGATGGAGACTCACTAAGAGTAGACCAACAAACATATGCCACCACAGCACTGCTATTGAGAGTTCAGTGCTCACTGACTCCTCTAAGCTGTAGTGTGCAGCCTGTCGACTCTGTGGCAGGAAAGACAGTGTCGTAGTCACATGACTTATATGCTCTGGCTTGACTGGAGCTCCTCCATGTCATGTGTGATGGTGTCACCACTAATAGGTGGAGCGAGTGGACAACACAATACAGGCATAGTCAAGTCAGCAGTGCACCTGCAGCATGAGCACACACAGGCCAGGGGGGGCACTTATTGTGCAAAAAGATTAAATCCAAATTTTATGCCATTATTGCCACACCATAAGAACAACCTAGGCACAAATGTAGGGGGGGCACCCCCTACCCTTCTTAAATGGCACCCCTGCTTTATCGGAAAAATTTATTCTTTGGTATTGGTACAAGTAACTACAACAGTTTCCACTGTGTTCTGAGGTACTGTATCTCCATGTTTCAGGATGTGTCCTGATCATCGTGAGGGTTAGTGGCCCTCATTGTTCTTCATTTTGAGTGTCCATGTCCCTCATTTCAGTGACAACATGTGAGGTATGGTGCATGCTTCCAAAACCCTACTCAGCACAAAGAGTACTTAGCATGGCCATAGTGTATATACTCCATACAGAATAACAAAGGGAAAGTAAGTGAGCCGAATCAGTCGTGGAGAATCACATTTGTAGTGCTAAATATGCATAAGGGAATTTGCATGGCCCAAAACCAAAAGGTCAGGCTTCACAACACAGAGGCCCCTCTTCGCACATCTGGAATGGGGGATGTTGGCTGACTATATCCTAGCATTTAAAGCATTAAGCAAACAATACTTTACAATTAATGGAAATTCAATGGCAAAAATCAAAAGCCATTAAACAACTTGCAAAAGGATCAGAATTAATGAGTTTACTTCATTTTAATGGGAAATCAATGAAAATGTATTTTAATTGCTCTACTTGCTAGCAGTAGTATGAGAAATAGAAACTGATGAGTTTTTTAAATGAGATTTGCACCAGTTTAGTTGCTTCACACATGGCAAGCGTGCAACATGTGAACCTAATGTGATTTTAAAATTATGTTCACACCAGCTTAACTGCTGCACTCATGTCAAGCATGCAACATGTGAACCTGATGTGATTTTTAGATGATGTTCATACCTGCTCACCTGCTGCATATATGTCAAGCTTGTAGCACGTGAACCTGATTTGCTTTTTAGACCTGGTTTGCTTAGGCTCACTTTATGTATGCAAACTGCATGTAAACATTGCATAATTAAGCATGTAGCATGCATTCTGCATGTACACAGCACACACACATATTTCTGTAATGGAGAAGTAAACATAGAAATACAGAAACATAGAATTTGATGGCAAATAAGGACCTCTTGGCCCACCCAGTCATTCCATTTTTCCCTACCTACAGTATTACAGCAGACCGTACTTGATCTACAGTTCTTTCTCTCTCCCCTTTCCTTTCCACTATGGTTCCCTTGTACTTGTCCCATGCATTCTTGAACACACCGCTGTTTTTGTCTCCACCGCCTCCATTGGAAGGCTGTTACAGAAATCCACCACTCTTTCTTTGAAGATGTAGTTCCTCACATCTCTCCTGAATCTACCCCCCAGCTACGCAGTATGCCTTCTTGTTCTTGAGTACTTTTTTCTGAAAAATACTTCCCTCTTGTACCTTATTTATCCCCATGAAGTATGTAAAGTTCTCTATCATACTCCACTCTCCCTCCTCTTTTCCAGGGTGTACTTATTGAAGTCCTTTAGTCTCTCCTCATAGTGCTTTTGATGCAGAACCTGCACCATTTTAGTGTCCCTCCTCTGGACTGCCTCCACTCTGTCTGTGTCCTTCTGGAGATAGGGGGCTCAATTTTCAACGGTTGATGTAGGGCTTGCATCAAGCCCTGCATCAACCCCCTTCTGTGGTGCAGCAGCACTAAACTCTTTCAGTGCAGCTTCACCCAATTTTAGTACATCGGGCGCAGTTGCGACACTAACCACACTTTACAGCAGCTTGTGCCAAATATTTGTCTCAAGCCCCGTAGAAAAGGTCCACAGCATGCCACAAGTTAGACCGGGGAAGGGGGAGCTGGTCTAACTTGTGGTATTTGATGCACGTGAGTGAAAATCCTGCTCGGCTCCAGGAGAGTGCCACAAGCCCCATGTACTGTATGATCAGTGAACAAGAGACTTGCAGCATTCTCAGGATTTTGAAAATAGAGCCCGTGGTCTCCAGAACTGGACACAGTACTCTAGGTGGGGTCTTACCAGCGATCTATACAGAATCAACACCACCTCACTCTTTCTGCTGTTGATACTCCACCCTATGCACCCATGATCCCAGTATCCCACTAGTCCTCCTGATTGCCTTGTCACACAGTCTGGCCACCTTTAGGTCATCAGATATGATTACTCCAGATAGTCATTAATACCACTACACCCATTTTGTACTCCACCACTGCCTGTGTTTCTCTGCCTTAAGTGCATTATTTTGTACTTTTTCACATTGAAACCCAGCTGCCACACCACTAACCACTTCTCTAGATTTCTCAGGTCTCTGCTCTTCCTTTCCAACCCCAGAGTGTCCACCCTATTGCAGATTTTGGTATAAAAAAAAAGGAGGCAGACCTTCTGTTACAGCTTCTCTGCAACGTCACATATAAAGACATTAATGAAGATCAGCCCCAACAGTGCTCCCCGAGGCACCCCACTGGTTACCCCCCTTCCTTGGAGTGAACTCCATTTACCACCACCCCCCTCTGTCACCTATGCCCTAAGCAATTTCCTATCCAGTATACCACCTTTGGATCCACTCTTAAGCAACCCAGCTTGCTTACTCACCTCCTATGTGGAATGGCGCTGAATGCCTTACTGAAATATTGGTAGACCATGGTCATGGCTCCAACCTGATCAAATTATTTTGTCCTGCAGTCAAAGAAATCTATCAGATTCATTTGTTTCCACTGGTGTGAGGATCAGTGTGTTGTGTGGGAGAGACCTGCTCACAATATTATAAATGCAAAACCAAATTACCTCCCGCTCCCTCACAGTTCAATGAAGTAAGCAATCATGAGCAAGAAAAGGATATAAAGTCAATCCACATACTTTATTGGGTTCAAAGCTAACAACAGAACAGTGCTCAAGTCAGAAAATTCCTCAGCACTTCAGGCCATGCAAGCTGTTAATCAGGGTGCCAGTCTGAGATTGCTATGATTTACAGAAATATAAATCCTAGATTATTTTATAAACACAGCCGAATATTTTCCCTGATTGCTTCAATCAGAAACTATTTCTGAGCTTGATATAAGTACAGTATCATATAGTAGAAGTTTTTAAAGATCTCTTTATTTGAGTTTTTATGAAAGTTTTCCTTCTTTTGTGCTAAAACTAAGGTACAGACTGAAATAATTAGTACGTAAGTATCATTTTACTAAATCCTTACAGTAGTCAGTAGTGCATAAACTTTGCTGCAGAACTGAACATGATAAAGTGCTGGAGGGCTTTTAAGATTCACAATCGTTTCATGTTCCCAAAATATCAATGTACATAGCAATTAAAAAGTAGTTATATATATTAAAGTTTCTTCTGTGATGGTATGAGTCATCATATAAAACTCTTTCTGTCAATGAGTTTTATATTACTTGTTTCAAAGTTGTGAATATGTTGCTGTAACACTTTTTTAACCAAAGTTCTGCTAAAGTAGAAAAGGGCAAATGCTTTATTAAGAAAGACACTTATTAAACACAATATCCATGCGAAAAACGTATGAGTCATCCAGGTTACTAATTTAGATATCATATAGCCATCATACCACTTCAGTTTAAAAGAAACCCCTGCAGTAAGAATTAAGAAACTTACATCTCTCCAAGAAATGACAAACATTCAGCACAAGAGATTATGGTATTTGTGTCTGAACTGTTAATCTTTTTTATCTTAAAAACTATTTCTAACACCTGGGACCCATTTCTGTGAATGACTTCAACTGTACTAAATGACTATACATTCAGTAAAGTTTTATATATATATATAATATATATATATATATATATATATATATATTACACTGGAACAGTAGTGCCAGTATAGTTATGGTTGATAAAGAGTGTTTAATGTTAAAGGGCAATTTTTGGAGGCTTACAAAATTGTTGTGGTTCAAATGATTTGCATGAAATTTGGCTTGTGGCATTGTTGGGGTTAGGTCTGTTTGTCTGCTAAATCTGGTTGGAATACCTTTGGAATTTTTGAGATATGGAGTGTTGAAAAAACAGAGGGTTTTGTGGTTTGGGGCTTTTTTTTTTTTTTGCTCACCCGTATCTCAAAAATGACTTAACGTCGTTGGCTGAAATTCTCAGAGTAAAAAGCCTTGGCCTCACAGATGTGCATTTTGAAGATCTGGTGGACACATTCAAGAGTTATGACATGTTATATTTCCCATTATGTTCTACAGGAAAAAATAGATGCCAGGCATGAAATAGGATCATGTTTTGGGGAGGAGATGTTGGGAGAGGGATTGTGCATCAAACAACGATTGTATTTCACAGGGTGATACATCCTGTATCAAAGTAGAATGACAAATCCTGGTCCAAAGTAGAAACAAGAATAGCCACAGAAAGTTATTGTAAGTAGTGCTGTCCCCAAGAACCTGCACAGACAAGATTGTGCATGTGTATATGTGCGTTTTTGTGTCTGTCTCCATCTGAGTCACAACACAGATTTTTTTCGGCAGAGAGAGAGAGAGAGAGAATTTCTGTAAATGTGCAAGGTGCACACTAGCACTGTATAGGCACACATACATCTCACGCATCACCGTTAGCTGCCAGTATTTTGGTGCACCCTCTCCCCTATCTCCAGTACACTGCTTTGTTTTTTTTTATCCCCGAACCCAGAGACAAGAGGGTTTAATCCAAATGTGCCACAGTGCTGTAGTAGCGGTCGGTGCCTGAATTTAGCTGTGGCACCACCTCCCGCTGCCTGCCTATTCTCTGGTGTTATCATCAATCACCAACCACGGATCTGCATCCTCATTTCTGTAATTGATGCACAGTTCTGTTAGTGAACAACCAAACTCATGGTTTTCCTTTGTGTCCCCAGTAGCAGCAAATCAGCTGTACCCTTCCAGACAAGCCCAAGACCTTAGAAGTATTGGAAACAGTACCATGAGACTCGAAAATTTGGGGCTTGCTGTTGCTGTACTGTATTCCTTTGAAGGTTCCCAATGTCAAAAAATGAAGAATTCTTTTTAACTTAAAAAAGAAAACTGTCCCTCATTCTCGCCGCTGCCCATCCCCCATCCCCAATCTACCAGTGAGCACCCACCTCCCCTTACCCCCCATAGCCTATACTTACCTGTGGAGATCCTGCGCAGTCATCAGCTGTGGAGTAGAAGAACTCTGCACTCTTCAAAGCTAAACCGAGAACTGATGAATGCAGAATCCTGCCTCGATCTGCAATTTTAAATGCCTAATCCTGCACCAAAGTGCCATTTTTTGATGCAGAATCCTGCATCAAAGTGCATTGTACCTTACATAGTTCAGCTTTGAAGAGTGCAGTCATGTCCTGGTCTACTGGAGAAAACAGTGCATGATCTCCATAGGTAAGTATAGGGTAGGGGGTGAGAGAAGGTGTGTGCTCACTGGGAGGGTGGGGATGGGGGGGAGTCACCAGTGACGATGAAGGACAGTTTTTTTGGTTCAGATTAAAAACAAAAAAAATTGAGCAACAACCTACCTACACTATATACTGTTCAAAATGCATTGTTATCATTGGAAACAAAATACTCCCAAATCCCTTAGGGAATAGCTCAGTTTATTAGAATTCACTTAATGAGAGAGGCAATGACTTTATTCACTCCAGCTTTTTGAAATTCTGCCCCACAGCCAATCTGAAATTTAAAGAGCTACTGTATTGAGCTCTGTTCATTCCATGGATTAATAACTGGTTGACTAAAGAAAGTATTTATTCTATCTGTAATAAATCTGCTTGCCTTAATCTGAAGTGGGTGACCTCCAGTATTGGTATTATCCTTATATTCCATACAGTGCCATGTCAATTAATATGTCATTTGAAAAAAAATCCATTTCGTTCTCTCACTCAGTGCAGTCCCACTCACCACCCTAGCACTCTGGCCCCTTTGTGAGAAAAAATAAATCCCTCCCACTCCCTCCCTCTGTGCAGTCCCACCCACCATGCTCATACCCTGGTCCTGCAGTCAGGAAGTCAAAGGCTTGCCGCCTTCCCCCCGGCACTGCAAGACAGAAATCCTTGTAATAAAGAAAAGCATCCAACATTTTTTTAATCTGTAAACAAGAAAACAATCCCTCAACATGTCCCCATCCCTCTTTCCCATCCCAATCTTCCATCTGTGCACCCACCCCCCCTTACCCCCTTACCCCATATGTACCTTCATAAGTTGGCAGCTGTGAGCTTCTTTGGACACATCTACACTCTTCAACACCAAACCGCAAACTGAGGATTCAAAGTAAATGCCATATAATGGCTGTCAATAAGAATTTCAACTTATGTTGATATCTCAACCATTTTTAGTTTTTTTTTTCCCCAACACATTTTGAACATGAGGTTCTTGGGACCCCACCTCATGAACACTAGCACTGTCATTTAATTACTCATTCCCTAAAGGTGATTCTGCACAGTGACTATGAAATCACCTTTCCCGACTGAGTAACAAAATGGCAGTGCCATTGTTCATGAGGTGGAGTCCCAAAAAGCACATGTTAAAAATTTGATGAAAAAACACCTAAAAATAGCTGTGTTATGAGCGTGCATTGCACAGTTTCTATGCAGGCACATAACTTTGTTAATTTACAATATTTTCTCTCCAGATTTTCAACATTGCCATTTTTTCACACCACCTCATGAACAGTACAGCTGTCATTCTTCAAATCTGGTATGAAATGTTTTCACACCTGTGGTGCCCAATGCTATGGCTGCTGTGAGAAACTACCTTTTGGGAACAATGAACAAAATAATAGGGATGGTGTTCATGAGGTGGGGTCCCAAAGAGGCTATGTTGAAAATCTGCTGAAAAAACTCATAACAATGGCCAAGTCATGAGCAGTCATTGAAAATAAATTGTAGGGGCAGCCAAGGAGAACTTTCACATCCCAGAAACCCCAAATAAAAGTTTTAATTTTTATTTTTGTTCCTTGCATCAGTGTGTCTGTATGTACGTGGCAAGGGCAGGCTGCCAAATCAGTCTTTGGGGATGGCCCTCTGGTGTAGTGCTTGGATTTCTGCTTGCAATGCCAATAACCTGAGTTTGGGAATGGACTGGAAGCTGGAGTGCCAGCTGGAGGGAGAAGGAGCGAGCATCCTGTGGGAGACTGTTTTTTTTTTTTTAAACTTTTCATATGCGATGTGGCAGAGGCACCCCAGTGACACTGTGTGTGTTGAGACAGTCCACCCGATCCCAATAAAAAAGCTTTTTTTTATAATTTTTCAAAATGGAACACTCACTCACAGATCATGGAGGAGCCTGCGGAGGAGAGGAGTGGCTCAGTGGTAGGGTATGGAGCAGAGTGGTACTGAACAAGGGTGGGATGGTTTGTGCTCACTGCATAAAAAGTAAGGAAATTACATGCAAAAAACTACATTAATGTACTAGTTAGGGTTCATATCATGCCTTTCAAACTATGGAAATGTAGTATTAGGGTTTCCGACTTTAACACCCCATCCCACCCTCCCCCCTCCATCCAACTGTACCACCTATCCCACCCCTCCGACCTCCACACACCAACAGGCATTGGGGTACGCATTGGGGTCATTGGCCCTGATGCTCACCCCATTCCATAACTACATAACCTGAGATGGACCCTAACGCTCACACTATTGTTCTTTACTTTGTTTATCTGAGCTTAATTAGTTATGGAATGGGGTGAGCATTAGTGTCCATCTCAGGTTATATAGTTATGGAATGCCAAACTATCCAAAAAAAGGCAGTGTTATAAACATGCGTTGTGCAGTTTCTATGCATGCTTGTAACTTTGCCAATTTTTTATATTCTCACTCCAGATTTTCAACATTGCCATTCTTTCATGTCTCCTCATGAACAGTATAGCTGTCATTTCTCACATCCTGCCCAAAATGTGTTTTTGCACCTCTTGCACAGATTGGTGTGGTTGCTGTGTGAAATCAACTTTTGTGATTGATTAACAAAATCACAGTGCCAGTGTTCATGAGGGGATTTCCCAAAATGCTCATATTGAAAATTTGGTTAAAATATTCCCAAAACTGGCCATGTTATGAGCGTGTGTTTTGTGGTTTCTACGTGCACTCGTAACTTTGCCAATTTTTTATATTTTTCCTACTGATGTTCAAAATTACCCTTTTCCACACCTCCTCATACAGCTGTAATTTTTCACATCCTGCCCAAAACATGATTTCACTCCTGTGGTGCAGAATGGCACATTCATTGTGCAAACTCAGCTTTTGGGACAGATTAATGAAATGAAAGTGACATAGTTCATGAGGTGGGATCCCCAAAATGCCATGTTGAAAATTGGGTGAAAATTTCTAAAAATGCCTGAGTTACGTGTGTCCATTAAATTATGGCACCAGTGGTGCCATTCAGCACCTGTGGAGGTTTCAAAGTTATGATTACAACTACAGTGGAATTTTTTCAGTGGTTCCTATGGTTACTAAGATATTGCCAAATCAGTGTTACAAGGGTTACTTTTCATGACTATAGGACTGTGGTATGTCCGTACTTATGTGTAAGTGGGATCGCAGGGCCCAGAGGGGGTGGGGTGGTAGGATTGGTAACCCTAACATCTAATTTAACAGTTCTCTATGCTTTAATAAAAACCCTAACTGATGCATTAATGTAGCTTTTTGCTATATATATATATATATATATATATATATATATATATATTATATATATATATATATGTGTATATACACATACAGTGTGTGTGTGTGTATATATATATATATATATATATACATATATATTCATGGCAAAAAAATGTGTTTAGTGCATCAGTTAGGGTTAAAGCAACAGCAAAAGTGAGGAAATTCAACACTGGGGTTGAGCCTCTAACACCACCCACACACCCCATTCTCCACAGACTGACAGACACCAGGATGTGCCATGGGATCATGTGGCTCAACTCTCACCCCATTCCATGTGTAAACAGGTTGTCATGCTACAGTAAAGGAGAATGGGGTGAGAGTTAGGCCTCATGACCCCATGGCACACCCTGGCTTCTGTCAGTCTGTGGAGGATGGGGTGTGTGGTGTGGGGGGTTAGGGGCTCAACCCTAACATCTCATTTTCTCACTTTTGTTGCTTTAACCCTAACTAATGCATTAAACACATTTTTTCATGAATTTCCTTACTTTTTGAAAAAGTGTAATATAAGTAGTAAATAGCATGTGTTGGCTGGAGTGCAGGACCCACCACCAAGCTGTCCATTTCTGCCTAACAATATGCACCTGTGGGAGCGTGGGCCCTCTGGGCCCTACACTCTCACTTACACATAGCTACAGAGCCATATAGCAGCCCTATAGGGCAAGTAACCCTTGTAACATTAACTTGCTGACATCTCGGGAACTGTAGCAGTTAGAAAAAAAAATTCAAGTGTCATTATAATCGTAACAATGAACACTGCTCGTGCCATAGATCATCCAGATTCATATATTGCATCATTTCTGAGATACCACCAAAAAAACACAGTGGGTGGCACAATGTTATCCTATGGGGAAAATCTGAACTTTGTGATGGCATATTTATGGAACCGCTTAATTCCCCAACACCTAAACAGCATAATTCACACCTGTAGGGCATCCCCTCAATACACTGAAAATTTCTAGTAAAAAATCCAAACTGTTCATTAGCAATGCAATAGTAAAGTTTTTAAAATCCTGGTCCGCGTGGTAGCAAAATCCTTGACCACGAGCTTGTGGACTAGGATTTTGACAGCTCAAGGACTAGGATCATTAGCGAGTCATAGTCAAAGAATTTTTACATTTTAAAAAGCTATTTTTTGACCAAAATGAGCCAAACCAAAGGCATGGCTTTGTAGAGGGGGGTCACCCTGAACAAAACCCATGCCTCATTTGGCCCGAAAGTCACCCATAGAGAAAGCTACAACATTTGGTTTTGGAGAAAAATGGAAAAACAAGATGACAGCTCACAAACAAGGAATTTTCTGGCAGACCAGGATCCTAGTCCCTGAGCTATAAAATCCTTGACCATGAGCCCAATCTTTGTCTGAAAAAAAAAAACATATAAATCTTGGAGTGAACTGAGCATGCTCGGAACCCAAAAATTAAAAATTGTATAACTTTGGAATGGATTAATATTTTTTTTACCAAACCAGTGCTGGATTATTTCCTGACCCAATCTGTTTCTATATTTAAAATGTCAGACCAAAAGACCATGCAGTGTGGTCACAAAGTCATGGGCAAAAAGTACATCAAAAGTGGTGAAAAACACATTTTTTAGTATTTTGCTGCACAGAAACAGTAAGTCTGATCAAAACACAACTTGGTAAATCAAGATATCTACCATACCAGACCACATATTGCAAATTGTGTCAAATCTGTTGAATGATTGCAAAGTTATTAATGTGCAAAAATTTATGTTTAACGTTAAAGTGCCTTCTCAACCCTAACTATAAGCATGACTGTGCCTATATATATATGGGATATGCGGGGGTTGACTGTGTGATAACTCAATTATATGCTACAGCTGCTAGTGACCTCAAGTAACTTCATGAGTGGCTAAGCCATGAGTGATGGTTACGAGAGGTCACTAGCTACTGTTGCACATAAATGAGTTATCACACAGTCAATCCCCGCATATTCCATTCATGCAACAGGCTTTTTGGGGGGTTTATATCCATTTTCATGAAAACTGAGATATTTGCCATTTCGCCATTTGACTTTGCACGAGATTGGCATGATTTGCACAATTTGCACAATGTAATAGATAGGACTTTGCATGACTTTGAGTGTGGTCACTGTATGTATAAAAAAAAATGTATACATACAGTGACTCAGATAAATGGATTTATCACACAGTTTATCTCTAAACACCTGTTGCATATATATGTATATATATACATATATATAGGGGTGCGGTTGTGCCCCTATAGTTAGGGTTGAGTAGGCACTTCTAAGTTAAATTTGAAATTTTGCATGTTAATAACTTTGGACCAGTTCAACAGATTTGCATGATATTTGGTATGCGCGGTGGGGCACATTAGATCTCTTGATTTGCCAAATTTTGTTTTGGTCAGACTTATGTTTTTTTAACACCAAAAAGATGAAAAATGCACTTCTTGCCAGTTATGTGGGCAGTTTTTTAGATTTTGTGTGTGGTGCTGCTTAGCCATTGTGTGGTGTGGCGCTCTGTGACTTGGCTCATCTGAAAGAGAGAAGCTTTTTGTTTGGTGAAGAAATATTAATTGATTCAAAAGTTATTAAACTTTCAAGTTCCCATTATAAGTCAATGAGAAAATGTATATGGCTATTTTGCGAAAGAAGAATGGGATTTTGGCCATCTAGTCCCTCCTCATGATCAAAGAATTTGCAGGCTCACAATCAAAGAATCTTTGTTCACGAGAAATTCTTTGATTGCGACGCCCACCATCTTGTTTTCTTTTGTGGTCAGAAAAAATCCAATATCTCGGCTTGGGGTCACTCCTGAAGTAAAACTTGGATGGGTTTTACTCAGAGGGCTTTGCTCTATCGAGCCATGGCTGTGGTTTGTTTCAAAATGATCAAAAAATAGAGTTTTGAACTTTTTTAATTTTTGATCATGGCTTGCTAACAATCTTTGATGACAAGCCTGCAAATTCTTTGATCGTGAGATTCTCTGACCGCGATCTTTGATCGCAAGGGTGCGACTAGATGGCCAGTTGAAAAAATAAATTTTCTCAGCTCGGGGATGGGTTAATAACACAAATGAGGGTGGGTTTTGCTCAGGGGGCTTCATTCTATCAAGGCATGGCTGTGGTTTCATCTATTTTTGCCTAAAAATTGACTTTACAAATTTTTTATTCTTTGATCATGAGCATGCAAATCCTTTGTTCGTGAGCCTGCAAATTCTTTGATCACGAGATTCTTTGACCACAATCCTTGATTGCGAGGGCATGACTAGATGGCCAGTCAGCTCAGGAGTGGGTTATTAAGCCAAATGAGGGTGGGTTTTGCTCAGGAGGTTTAGTTCTATTGAGGCATTGCTGTGATTTCATTTACTTTTGTGTAAAAATTGACTTTCACCATTTTTTATTCTTTGATCATGGGCCTACAAATTCTTTGATCATGAGCCTGCAAATTCTTTGATCGTGATCTTTGATCATGAGGGAGGGACTAGATGGCCAGATTTGGAGGGACCAGATAGCCCAATTTTAACAATTTGTAAAATGAAATATCTTGGAAAACATTTGGTCTTGTCACTTGAAATTTGGAGGGTGTTAACAGGATGTCCTGTAGATGTCAATTGTGGTGTTTACATGTCAGACAGTATATTTTTTTGTGGAGATATTGCATGGCGCAGTTTACATTTTATGAACAGTGTTTTCCATTGTGGTCCTGGCATCAAATTTATATGGTAGCAATCCTTACTGCCATGGATGCACTTTTCAGTTGTTTGCTGCATAAAATGCAAACAGGTGCAGAATTCTGCAGAAATGTGCAAGTTGGTGGGAGCATAGGGCCTGAAGGGCCCGTCCTTCCACCAACTTGCATGACTTTCTACTTTTATATTCTTTCTCAAAAAGTAAGGACATTCTATGCAAAAAAACTTCATTAATGCATCATTTAGGGTTAAAACACAAAAAGTAAGGAAATGAAACATTTAAGGTTGCCCCCTCCCCTTCCCGTGGGCCTGCCCATCATCTCACAAGATTGACAGCTGACAGGGCGTGTCATTGGAGTTGTGAGGCCTAACTCTCACCCCATTCTTCTTTACTGTGGCTTGTGAATATGATTACACATGGAATGGGGTGAGATTTAGGCCTCACAACCCCAATGACACACCCTGTCAGCTGTCAATCTTGGGATGATTGGCAGGTTCATGGGGAGGGCAACCCAAAATGTTTCATTTCCTTACTTTTTGTGTTTTAACCCTAAATGATGCATTAACAAAGTTTTTTTTTTGCATAGAATATATATATATATATATATATATATATAGTATATATGTGTATATATATTTGCAGAGCAAAAGAATATCTGATAGATGTCAGATATGAAAGATTCACAAAATCCATGATATCAAAATTGCAACAGTGCTTTTGCCTGCAGAAGCACAGGTCCCTATGCAGACAGAAGTACTGTTGCAATGTGCGTATCATAGTTTCAGCAGTGAATCTAGATATTGTTCAAGGTGCCTGTGCTTATGCAATTGCAAATAGAAATACACGAAGGCAGCATTTCAGTGCAATTGCATTTGTGTCACCTGGAAACAGCTGTATGTTGTTTGTCTTACCTGATGATGTCTGTCTGTGGTTGGTTGTGTGGGCTTGTCCTTCTGCTGCTTGGGAGTGGGAAGCAAGGGTTGGAAACCCTAATGCCACATTTCCCTGCTTTTGTTGCTGTAAGTTACCCTCAGTGCTGCATTAACACAGTTTTTGCAATGGGTTTCCTTTTATGTAAGGTAGTGGAATGTACCACCATCCACACAGGTTTGACGAGATCGCTCTGACTAAGGAAGGCCCTGTACTTCCATGGGTGCAAAAATGCAGATGTGCAGGGCTCTTTGTGCCCTGAACCAAATGTGGCGCTAACAGTGTGGCTACAGATGCAGATGTGGGCCCTGCACCAAGTGAGGAGTCCATCCCATGGGCCCTGTACTTCCATGGCTAAGTGAGGAATCCATCTAGCTGTGGAAGTACAGAGCCTGCCAGGCCTTGCACTTCTATGTGGCTACAGATGCATATGTGCAGGGTCTTCTGGGCCCTGCATCAAATGAGGAATCTGTCTTGCTGTAGAAGGAGCCCTGTGCTTCTGTGTGGCTATAGAGGCAGAGGCATAGGGCCCAAATGTGGCATCCATCAAGTTGCAGAAGTGCAGAAAATATTTCAACAGTCAGTCAAAACTTGGTCATTTTACCATACTTTTAAAACCAAATTTTCAACATTGCTTTCTTATGACCCCACCACATGAACCTGGTATATGAAAATGTTCAAATCCCTGCAAAATCATAATTTCATGCCGAAGGTATAAAAACACATTTTTGTCAGGATTTGAAAAATTACAGCTGTCACATTCATGAAGTGATCTGAAAATATATCAGTGTTTTAAATTTGGGTCAAATATTGAAAATTACTGAACTTATGAATGAGCGTAGAAAAATTCCAATGTATGCTCATATTTTATTGTTTTTAAATATTTTGATGACAAGATCAACTGAGCTGAGTTATCACCCCACCTCATGAACTGAGGAAGTGAAAACTCTTAAACAAGGACTGTTGGGCTTCAGTAGGGCTGGGGATCATAATAGCCCCCTGCAATTGGGATCAGCCACAGAAGATGCCAGAGCAGAGTGCAGAGGGTTAGAAAGGCTCTGAAAAGGGATCCAAGCAGCTCAGAGCCACATCTCCCTCTCCTGATAGTAGCCAATCCCAGCAGCTACATTAAACACCAGGAAGCAGGAAGAAGAGGGCTTTAAATAGCCCATAACAAAGAGGTATAGCCAGAACAATGGCTGCAATGTTTCAGGAGGGCTAGGGGATTGGAACAGCCCTGTAATCAAGATCAGCCACAGAGGACACCAGGAGTAGAGAGTGGAGGGTTGAAAAGGCTCTGAAAAAGGAGCCAATCAGCTTAGAGTTGCACCCCCCTTCCCTGATGGCAGCCAAACCCAGTGGCTGCATCAAACACCTGGAAGCAGGAAAAAGAGGGCTTTAAATAGCCCAGCACAGAGAAGTATAGCCTTAACAAGGGATATTATGCTTCAGGAGGGAGGGGGATTGGAACAGCCCCCTGCAATCAGGGTCAACCACAGAAGACACTGGGAGCAGAGTGCGGAGGGTTAGGAAGGCTCTGAAAAAGAAGACAATTAACTCAGAGCTACACCTCCCTCTCCCAATGGCAGCCAATCCCAGCAGCTGCATTGAACACCATGAAGTGGGAAGAAGATGGATTTAAATAGCCAAAAATGGAGAGGTACAGCCAGAAAAAGGGTTGTTAAGCTTTAGGAGAGCAGCAAGATCAGAACAGCCCACTGCAATTGGGATCAACCACAGAAGATGCCAGGAGCAAAGCCCAGAAGGTTAGAAAGGCTCTGAAAAAGAAGCCAGTCAGCTCAGAGCTGTGCCTTCCTCCCCCAATAGCAGCCAGTCCCAGCAGCTGCATCGAACACCAGGAAGTAAGAAGAAGAGTGTTTTAAATAGCCCAGAACTGAGAGGGACAGCAAGAATAGGCTTCAAGAGGATTTAAACAGCCCACAGCAACTAGGATCAGCCACAGAAGACTCCAGGAGCACAACATGGAGGGTTAGACAGGCTCTGGAAAAGGAGACAATCAGCTCAGAGCCACACCTCCCTCCCTCCCCCAATGGCAGACAATCCCAGTGGCTGCATCAAATACCAGTAAGGACAAGCGCCTACTGTATATAAGGACTAGGCCTCCAATTAGGCCCCCACACTGTGTTCCCCTTGTGTGAAGGACCAACACACTAAGTACATTGGAGTATGCCCACCAGAGTCAGCCCAATGAGGCAGCCACAGCAGGTCACTCATAACTCAACAGGCAGGCAGGGAAACAATGAAGGAGTAAAGAAGGTGGAAGCAAGACACCAGGACATTCTACTTGACATCAGTGGTAAGCTTCCTGTTTAAACTCCTGTAACTACACACACACAGTAAGGAAGTGAGGAGGGTCAGGGGCATGCAGGAAATAGGGTAACAGGTGAAATAGCCTATCTAGGGTAGGAGCACCCTAGATAGGGTGGTTGGTAAATAAGTTTTGGCAGCCTGTGAGTGGGCCCCAAGGTGATAAGCTGGATCAGAAACTGGTTGAGTGACAGGACATACAGGGTGGTGGTAAATGGTGTTCAATCCGAGGAGAGGGAGTGACCAGTGGGGTTCCACAGGAATCAGTGCTGGGTCCAGTCATCTTTAATGTCTTCATAAGCAACATTGCAGAGGGGCTGGAGGGTAAGGTATCCAACTTCAAAGAAACTGTGGCACTCACTACCTCAAATTAGAATGGACACCGGAGGTAGGGTAAGGTAAGCCTCTTTGCAGATGACACTAAGATCTGCAACAGGATTGACACTGAATGAGAATCTAAACATGCTTGAATAGTGGTTGAGAGTGTGGCAACTAAGATTCAATGCAATGATGTGTGAAATCATCATTTGGGGCTCAGAAGTCCAAGGAAGGAGTACAAGATCGGGAGAGAGGTACTGATGGCAGCCAATCAAGAAAAGAACCTGGGGGTAATCATATATGATGATCTAAAGGTAACCAAATAATGTGAGAAGGCTGTGGGGAGAGCCAGTGGGATGCTAGGGTGCATAGGGAGAGGTATCACAAACAGAAAAAAGGAGATAATTATGCCACTGTACAGATCACTAGCGAGACCTCATCTGGAGTACTGTGTCCAGTTTTGGAGGCCACATCTCCAGAAGGACATAAACAAAATAGAGGCAGTTCAGAGAAGGGTAACAAATATAGTGCAAGGACTGCACCAAAAGTCATGTGAGGAAAGACTAGAGGACCTCAATATGTATTCCTTGGAGGAGAGGAGAGAGATGGGGGGATATGAGCAAGACATTTAAATACCTTAGGGGTATAAAGAAGGTACAGGAGGGTAGCATCTTTCAGAAAAGAAGGTGTACAAGAACAAGGGGGCACAATATGAATCTAGAGGGGGGTAGGCTCAGGGGTAAATTGAGGAAGCACATTTTCACAGAAAAAATAGTTGATACTTGGAGCAGGCCCCCTGTGGAGGTGGTGAGGGCAAAAAAGGTAGGGAAATTCAAAAATGCATGGCATAGACACAAGACTACTCTTACAGTAGGAAAGAGAGGGTAAGCAACAGATCAACTAGGTTCTGTGATATTGCATTAGGTAGGGAAAAGGGGAAGATTAGGTGGGTCACACGGTCCTTATCTGCCATCACCTTCTATGTTTCTATGAGTAAAAAAAAGGAATAAAGGAAAGCAAAAAAACAAACAAAAAAAGTCAGGGTAGCAGCGAGTTAGGGTCTGCAATTAGGTTGGGTATAGGTGAAACACATTATCTAGGGTAGGAGTAAAAAGGGTTTAAAGAGATCAAAACAAAAACAGACAGGGTAATGGTGAGTTAGTGTCTAGCAACAGTTTGGGCATAGGGGTTATCACCCTATCTAGGTTACAAGTAAAACAGAGTTTAGAGAGAGCAAAACAAAAGCAGGCTGAGTAATGGCAAGTTAGGAGTTAGGGTCCAGCAATAGGTGATGAGTAAAAAAAAAAACAGGACTAAAGGAAAGCAAAAAACAAACAAAAACAGGCAGGGTAGAGGTGAGTTAGGGTCAAGAAATAGTTTGGGTATAGGTGAAACATGCTATCTAAGGAAGGGGTAAAAAATTATCTAAAGGAAAACAGCAGAAACATGGGCAGAGTAGAACATAGATATGATGGGTGTGGTACAGTGCAGTGGCAATCTTCAGGGAGACTTTTTGGAGACTGTGGTGCTGCCAGATCTGCATGCACCTCTCTGGGTTGAGTGGGGAGATCACTAGACTCAAGGATGAGTTGGCTAGGATTCAGGGTGCTTCCTCCCTCACTCAGGGACCACCAAGTCTGCTACCTCAGCCTCAAAGGATCCCAAAGAGGAGAAGGAGCTGGACTACAGTGGGCTCGGGAAGGGTGAGGCCGGTGGGTCAGAGGCACATCCCCCACATGGTACCACTACACAATTCCTATGCCACCCTGGCATGGCAGGACTGTCTCATGGAGGCACCCACAGTAGTGACTAGGGAGGATGTGGGGGTTCTCAGTAGGAGGGTGGAAGGGAACCCCAGAGAAGGAGGAAGCAACTCCTCGTGGGGGACTGTATTGTTAGGGGGATAGATATGGGGACTGGAAGGGGGGAAGAGGGAGGTTAGGTGCCTACCCATTACCACTTCTCAGAGGGATGGGAAGCAGATTGTGGGAATTGCTAGGGCAGCAGAATGGGAGGGAGAACTGGATGTTATTGTCTACCTAGGGACCAATGACCTGGCTAGGGATGAGGCTAGGATAGTGCAGGACAAGTTCTGGGAGTTGGGGAGTGGTCTTAGGCAAGTAGCATGCTTAGTGACCTTTTCTGAGGTGCTACCTGTCTATGACAGGGGGATGGATAGGGCACTCCATACCAGGAACATCAACACATGGTTGAAGGGTTGAAGGAATTGTGAAGAGAGGAGGGGGTTTGGCTACATTGGGGACTGAGGTCCCACCTGGAGTGATGGGGGCCTATACAGGGGAGATCACCTGCATCCATCTGGGAGGGGAATTACAGTCCTCAATGAACAGTTTAAGAGTTACATTGGTGAGCATTTAAACTAGCGGAGGGGGATAGCAGAAGGAAAAGGTGGGATATAAACTGTCCCCCCAAATTGAAGATGGCAGTAGGAAGACTACTAAGGGAGAGGAATCCCAAAAGGTACCCAACAACAAAGGAAACAGAATGGTAGAAGTGACAAGAGATGGAAATGAGAGCAGAGGGGGTAAGTAGAGAAGGCAAAAGGGGACAGAGGATGTTGACAAACAGGGTGATAGCAGATTCTGGAAGACAATGTGTGCAAATCCTTGAAGTCTCGGAACAAAATCTCAGACCTAGATACTATTGTGACAGAGGCTGACCTGGACATTGTCGCCATTACTGAGTCATGGTACAATTAGAACCATGACTCTGTTCAGAAAGGACAGGGTAGAAAAGAAAGGGGAAGGAGTGGCTTTTCATTTGAGGGATAGCATTAAAGCTACTGAGATACAGGGAAGTCAGGGATGGGCGGAGGTACTGTGGGTCACCCTAGAAACAGGGAAGGGAGTCACTATTGGCACTGGCGTGATCTTCAGACATCCAGCAAGAGGGAGGGGGAGTTGGTTAAGGTGCTGGTGGAAGCCAACCAAAAGATGGCAAACAAGAGAGAGGTGCTACTGGTAGTGAAATTCAATCTACTGGATATAGATTAGAGTATCCCAGCTGCAGCAACAGCGAGGAGCAGGGACATCCTGGACTCCCTGCAGGGGGTGTTCCTTAGGCAAATAGTAAAAGAGCCCACTTGTGAGGGGCAATATGGGACCTTGTACTCACCAACAGGGACAGTGTTGCAGATGACACAGTGGGTGGCCACCTAGGGGCCAGTGATCACCGTAATGGTGTGGTTCAATATAAGTAGAGTGGCAGAATTGAACAACACAAGGGTAAGGGTCCTGGACTTCAGAATGGCCATTTTAAAAAGAAGGGAGAATGCCTCAGGGATGTCCTGACGGGGGGGGGGTTGACTTGGGGGAGTGGAGGAACAGTGGGCAAATCTAAAAGGAGGAACAGAGAAGGCGACAAACCTCTGTGTCGGACAAGTAAGAAAAAGCAAGAGGAAAAACAGACCTCTACGGTTCTCAAAAAAGGTGGCCAGGAAGGTAAGGGCAAAAAAGTTAGCATTCAGGCAGTATAAGGAGACACAGAGAGAGGAGGATAGAGAGGTATATCAGGAGAAACAGAGGAAGGCAAGGAAAGCAACTGGGAATGCAAAAGTGCAAACAGAGGAGAAAATAGCCCAAGCAGTACAGAAAGGGGACAAGGTATTTTTCAGGTATGTAGGCGAGAAGAGAAATACCAGAGAGGATAGTAGGGTTTAGGAGGGAAGGAGGTGAGTGCATGGAGGGAGACCAGGAAAAATCAGACATCATGAACAAATACTTTTGTTCAGTATTCACAGAGGAAGGGGAAGGTGAGGGACCACCGATAAAGGCCAGGAGCTTTGTAAGAATGAAGGTAGACACTAGTCCATTTACAGAGAAGAGCTTCCTGAAGGAACTCACAAATACAAAAGGAGACAAGGCAATGGGGTCAGATGGGGTCCATCCTAGGATATTGTGGGAGCTCAGGGAGGAGCTGGCTGCACCTCTGACAGCACAGTTCAACTACTCACAGGAGAATTCTTTTATGAAACATGAAAGAAGGTCAGCTCTCAAAAGAACTATGAGAAAAAATTAAGTCCCACTCTCTTCTTTTCTGAGCTGAGATTCTTCTTTCATGATACACACAAATGAAAAATGTCAGCTCATGAAAGAAGAATCGGGACCCTCAAGCTAGGATTTTAGGAGTGTCCCAGAACCACATTTTGGGGTCTTTTTTCAAAAAACAAACACCAGAATCTTGCTAAATGGGTCCCGGTTAGCTAGATTCATGTGTTTGATTCTCTCCAGAGTATAATTTATATTGGTTTTCAAATTTCTTTCTTTGTTTAAAATAAAAAACAAAATGGCTGCCATATGAAAGAAGAATTTGTCTTACAGAAGAATTTTGGCTCACAAAAGAAAATTCTTCTTTTATGAGAAGAATGCCAAGTACAAATTCTCTGTTCATATCGAACATATAAATGAAATACCCTACTGAGCATGCTTAGAACAGAAATTTCAAATCCTTATAACTTGAGAATGAATTTATATTTTTTCATCACACCAATGAAAGGTACCTTTCTAAGACAATCCCTTTCTACCCTGAAAATTTCAGAACAAAATTCTAAACCATCTGGGCTGCGGGGAAAACCAAAAAAACAAATAAAACACCCCATTTTTCCCACTCTTTGCACTATCTGGATCTCAGAATCTGGACATCTGACCCACAGAAAACCTACCAGATCAATGGAACTTGCACCGTAGACTGCACATGCAAACTTCTGTGTGCTTCCATTGAACAGGGGCAAAGCTATTAAGGTGCAAAGTTAGGGAGTTAACATTAAACACTTTACACATCTCTAACTGTTGGGGCACTACCATGCCCCTATAACGTATATGTATAGACTGGATATGCAGGGGGAGCTGTGTGATACATGATTTATGCATACAAGTATTGTTTGCCCTTTGGTGACTCATGAGTCACGTGAACCACAAGTGAAGTGTCTGAAGTCAAATAGCATCAGTATACACGAGTCATATATCACATAGGCTACCCCCTGCAGATTTCATTTATGCAATAGGAGAGGAGATGTGGTTAATTTGTTTAGGGTTTTTTTTGTATTTCTCTTTTAGATTTTACAATTCGGTTTCATTGGTGGGTTTATTTTGTTAAAGAGTACTATTGCTTTTTTCTTTCCTTGGTTGCTGTAACTGTCACTATGGACGCACCATCAGGGATTACACTGTGATGCCAGAATGTCACAGGTGATTGGTGGAGCTGTGGGAACTTCATAAAATTTGAAGAAACAATGACAGATCCTGTTAGCGAGAGAAGATTCAGTGAAGAAAATAGGTGGGGCGTGTGAATTGAAATGGCAGTTTTAGTTTATTTGTTTTGCTGTTGTGATTTATTTTTCCCTGTGAAATTTTGTGTGCAACGGAGTGAGCGGGCTGCCAGCTAAATGCAGGAATGGAGGTGTAAGTGGTTGGGCTACTGTGCAGGAGGAAGAAACGTGGCAACTTTGCAGTTCAGAAAGCAAAAGAAATTGATTTAAAAATAAGGTACACTTTTTCTTTCATATGTGGAGCAGTCAGGCCTGAGTGATAGACTGAGTGGTAGCTGCAAGGTGAACAGAGGAGGGTGGGAGGTGGAAAGTGGCAGCTTTGTATGTAAAGCATGGAACCTTTGTAAAAGAGCCCTGTGCTCAAAGGTAATTGTAATCCTAGAATTGAAATAAATAAAGAGTACCTTGTGAGGACGAGGGAAAGAGAAAGTAGATGTGGGTGGTGGGTGGGTAGGCAAGGGGCTAAAACGTAGAAACTGTGCACATAGACACAGATACTCAGATAAACTGATTTATGACAGTCCATTTATGTCTACCCATATTGCATATATATATATATATATATATATATATATATATACTGGTGTGGTAGCGCCAGTATAGTTCTGATTGATAAGGGTGTTTAATGTTAAAGGGCAATTTTTGGAGGCTTATAAGTTTGTTTTGGTTCAACTGATTTGCATGAAATGTAGCAAGTGGAATCACTGGGGAAGGGTCTCTTTGTGTGCTAAATTTGGTTGGAATACCTTTTGGAATTTTTGAGATATAGAATGTTGAAAAAACAGAGGGTTTGGGGCATTTTTTTTTTTTTTGCTCACCTGTATCTCAAAAACAGCTTAACGTTGTTGGCTGCACTTTCCAGGTAGAAAGCCTTGGCCTCACAGAGGTGCCTTTTTGAAGATTTGATGGGAAAATATTAATCTGTTCCAGAGTTACAACATGTTGAATTTCCCATTATGTTCTATGAGAATAAAATAGATGCCAGGCAGGAAATAGGATCTTCTTTGGGGGAGGAGCTGTTGGGAGAGGGATTGTGCATTGAACAATGATTGTATGTTGCAGGGTGATACATCCTTTATCGAAGCAGAATGACAACTCTTGATCTGGAGTAGAAACAAGAATAGCAACAGAAAGTTACTGTAAGTAGCGTTGTCCCCAAAAATCTGCACAGACAATGACTGTGCGTGTGTGAGTTTCTGTGTCTCTCTCCACCTGAGTTGCAAGCCGTATTTTTTGGGGGTAGAGAGAGGAGAGAGAATTTCTGTAAATGTGCAAGAAGCACACTAGCACTGTATAGGCACACATCCATCCTGTGGATCACCTCTAGCTGCCAGCATATTGGTGCACCTCCCATCTCCTGTACACTGCTTTATTTTGTTTTATACCCAAACCCAGAGACATACAGCCAATGAGCAAATGGTGGAAGAAGACAAGACAGTTTAATGCAAATGTGCCTCAGTGCTGTAGTAGCAGCTGGTGCCTGAATTTAGCTGTGGCACCTCCTCCTGCTGTCTGCCTATTCTCCGGTGCCATCATCAATCACCAACCACAGATCTGCATTCTCATTTCTGCAATTGATGCACAGTTCTCTTCGTGAGCAACCGAACCCACGGTTTTCCTTTGTGTCCTCAGTAGCAGCAAATCAGCCTTACTCTTCCAGACTAGCCCAAGGCCTTAGAAAAATCAGAGACAGTGCCATGAGGCTCGAAAACTTTGGGATTGTTGTTGCTGTACTATATTCCTTTGAGGGTTCCTGATGTCAGAAAATGAAGAATTTTTTTTAACCTGAAACAAAGAAAACTGTTCCTTGTTGTTGCTGCTGCCCCTTCCCATCCCCACTCTCCCAGTGAGCACCCACCTCCCCTTATCCGCCCCCCCCATACCTTATACTTACCTGTGGAGATCGACAGCCCATGACATAGGCATCGGCAATTGAGAGCTTACAATAATGGTGACTCAATCTTGGTGCATGCCGATGGGGCTACTGCTGAGGAAGGGCGACCGGATGGAGGAGTTGTGCACATATAGCGACAGGACGTCGCTATATGTATACTTGCATGGGAGGGAGCGAGAGTGACAGACAGAAAGAAGGGTTGGCCTGGCATGCTTGGTGTGGAACTGCTGAGCTGGCCCTGTAGCGTGGTGGGTGGGTGGCAGCCTAAAGCTGTGAGGGTTCCGGGTTCGGGTCTGGGTACGCCTACATTTTGTGCGCCTGGCCTGAAATTCTTTTTTCTCCACATTTTGCACCCCCCCAACATGCAGCCCCCTCAAGTTAAGAATCCTTTAGTTGGAGGGTATGGGGGCACAGCCCCCCCATGAACATTCAAAATCTAAGTCCACAGCACCGTTTTCTTGTGAGCCGAGGGTGTACATCGCCAAAATTTATTTTTGGTGATGTACACTTGCCCTGCTGCCGATCATGGTTGCTCTTTCATGATAATGACATAAATCCATGGAGATCCTGTGCTGCCATCTACTGTGGACCATGATGCCTCTGCACTCTTCAAAGCCAAACCAGGAACTGAAGAATGCAGAATCCTGCATTGATCTGCAATTTTAGATGCCAAATCCTGCATCTAACTGCCATTTTTTGAAGCAGAATCCTGCATTGAACTGGTATGTTAGATGCAGACTCCTGAATCGAAGTGCACTTTAACCTGCACAGTTCGGCTTTCAAGAGCACAGATGTGTCCTAGTCCAATGGAGATAACAGTGCATGATCTCCACAAGTAAGTATCAGGTGGGGGACAGTGCAAGGAGGTGGGTGCTCACTAGGAGAGTGCGGATGGGGGAGGGGGTCATCAGCATTGATGATGGACAGTTTTCTTTGTTTCAGATTAAAAATAAAAAAAATGAAGCGATAATAAACCTACACTATATACTGTTCAAAATACATTGTTATCATTGGAAAAAAAATACTCCCAAATCCCTTAGGGCATAGCTCAGTTTACTGGAATTCACTTAATGAGAGAGGCAATAACTTTGTCCACTCCAGCTTTCTGAAATTCTGCTCCCCAGCCAAGCTGAAATTTATAGAGCTACTGTATAGAGCTCTATTTGTTCCATGGATTAATAACTGGTAGACTAAAGAAAGTATTTATTCTATATGTAATAAAACTGCTTGTCTTAGTTTGAAATGGGTGACCTCTGGTATTGGTATTATCCTTATATTCCATACAGTGCCATGTCAATTAGTATGTGTCTTACACAACATCATATAAATGTATGTTTATAGAAGGCTATTGTGCATAAGTGTGTTTAGTTTAGGTTCCACAGAGGGCTGTCATTTTAAAAAATCTCTCACACTTCCTCCCTCCCTCCCTCCCTCCCTCCCTCTGTGCAGTCCCACCAGCCACTCTCGTACCCTGGCCCCTTTGTAAGACAAAATAAATCCCTCCCACTCCCTCCTTCTGTGCAGTCCCACCCACCACCCTCATACCCTGGTCCTGCTGTCAGGAAGTCAAAGGTTTGCCACCCCCCCAGCACTGTGGACAGAAATCCCTATAAAAAAAGAAAAGCATCCCACAACATTTGTTTTTAACCTGTAAACAAGAAAATGGTCCCTCATCGTATCCCCCATCCCCCTCTCCCATCCCAATCCTCCCTCTGCACACCCACCTCCCCGCACCCCCTTACCCATATGTACCTCTGGAGGTTGGCCGCTGCATTCTTCTCTGGACACATCTGCACTCTAAAAAGCCAAACCTCAAACTGAGGATTCAAGGTAAGTGCCATAATAATGGCTGCAATAAGAGTTTCAACTTATGTTGATATCTCTGCCATTTTTACTTTTTTTCACCAAATTTTGAAAATTGGGTTCTTGGGCCCCACCTCATGAACACTGGCACTGACATTTTGTTAATCTGTCCTGAAAAGTGATTCTGTGCAGTGACCGTGAAATCACCTTTCGCAACAGAGTAATGAAATGACAGTGCCAGTGTTCATGAGGTGGGGTCCCAAAAAGTCCATGTTTAAAATCTGGTGAACATTACAAGCATGCATTGTGCAATTTTTACGCAGGCACATAACTTTGGTAATTTACAATATTTTCTCTCCACATTTTCAACATTGCCATTTTTTCATACCACCTCATGAACAGTACAGCTGTCATTCTTCAAATCTGGTCTGAAATGTCTTCACACATGTGGGGCACAATGGCATGGTCGCTGTATGAAATAACCTTTTGGGACCAATGAACAAAATAACAGGGGCATTGTTAATGAGGTGGGGTCCAAAAGAGGCCATGTTGAAAATTTGGTGAAAAAACTCGTAACAATGGCCGAGTTACGAGTGGTTGTTAAAAATTGATTGGGGAGGTGGGGGGCAATGAGAAATTTCACAGTGCCAGAAACCCCAAATAAAAGCTTTTTTTTCTCCTCCTGGCATCAGTGTGTCTGTGTGTTCAGGGCAAGGACAGGCTGGCAAACTAAAACTTTGACTTGTGCCATTCAGAGGGGAGAGAGACACATTACAGGGGGAGTGAGGGGGCCCACCAGAAATTTAACAGTCTCAGAAATACAAAATACAACTGTCTCTTTTTCCCTGGCTTCAGTGTGTCTGTGTGTACAGTGCAAGGCAGGCTGCCAAATCAATCTTTGGGGATGGCCCACTGGTGCAGTGCTTGGATTTCCACTTTTAATGCCAATAACCCAAGTTCAGGAATGGACTGGGAGCTGGAGTGCCAGCCGGAGGGAGAAGGATCAAGCATCCTGGGGGAGGCTGTTTTTTTTTTCAACACCTGTTACATGCGATGTGGCAGAGGCACCCCAGTGACACTGTGTGTGTCAAGACAGCTCACCTGATCCCGATGAAAAAACTCTTTTTTTTATTTTTCAAAATGGGACACTCACTTACAGATCATGAAGGAGCCTGGGGAGGAAAGGAGAGGCTCAGTGGCAGGGTATGTAGCACAGTGGTACTGAACAGGGCCGGGATAGTTTGTGTTCACTTCATAAAAAGTAAGGAAATTAAATGCAAAAAACTACGTTAATGCACTAGTTATCATGCCTTTCAAAGTATGGAAATGTGGTGTTTGTGTTTCCAACCCTAACGCCCCACCCCACCCTTCTCCACCCAACTGTAAAACCCCATCCCACCCCTCCACACACCAACAGGTGTTGGGGTATGCATTGGGGTCATTGGCCCTGACGCTCACCCCATTCCATAACTACATAACCTGAGATGGACCCTAACGCTCACCCTATTGTTCTATACTTTGTTTATCTGAGCTTAATTAGTTATGCAATAGAGTGAGCATTAGGGTCCGTCTCAGGTTATGTAGTTAAGGAATGGAGTGAGCGTCAGGGCCAATGACTCCAACGCATAACCCAGTACCTGTTGGTGTGTGGAGGTTAGAGGGGTGCGATGGGGTGGTACAGTTGGGTAGGGGAGGGTGGAATGTAAGGGTTGGAAACCCTAGCACCACATTATCATACTTTGAAAGGCATGATATGAACCCTAACTAGTGCATTAATATAGTTATTTCATTTAATATTTATTATAGTTGCATGGTAGTGCAGCTATAGTTCAGGTTGGCAGGGCTGTTTAATGTTAAACCTCAGCCTTTGCACTTTAATAACATTGCATCCATTCAAGAGATTTGCACAAAATTTGTCATGACTTGTGGCTAGGGGAATGTCTCTTGACATGCTAAATTTCATGTCAATCCCTTTTGCGTTTTTTGAGATACAGAGTTAAAAAACAGAGGGTTTGCAGTTTTTGTCTGTTTTTTTGCTTACCTGTATCTCAAAAATGGGTTAACAGTATTGGTTGAAATTTTTAGGGTAGAAAGTCTTTGCCTCACATGTATTAATCCATTCCAAAGTTATTCAGTTGGGCATTTCCCATTATTTCCTATGGGAAAAATAGATGTCAGGCACGAAGAAGGATTGCATGCTTTTTTGATGCAGAATCCTGCATCGAACTATCACGTTAGATGCAGAATCCTGCATTAAGGTGCCATTTTTTGATGCAGAATCCTGCTTCAAAGTGCCATTTAAGGCATTGCGCCCTATTTATTTCATTGCTGATATCAGGGGGCCGAATCCCTGTGTTGGCATGGCAATACCACCCCCCACCAGTGTGGGACATAGGGAAGCTCATTCCCAGTATCCCCAAATAATTTAATTATTAATACAGTCTGACACCAGAATGCCCACTCACAGTGTCAGATAATGTGACCCCCATATGCCTCCCCCCAACACACACACACACACATATATGTGGTGCACTGGGAGCCCACCCAAGTGTGCTCAAATACATTTTTAAATCAGTCTTTCCAACTCCAGGATGCCCACTCCCAGTATCAGATGCCCCACCAGCCCAGTTTCTTTGCCGATGAGGGTGCCCAATCCCACTGTCGGCAGCATGTATACCTCCCAAAACTCATGCATTTTACCTGTAAAATAAAGAAAACCGTCCCCCAATGTCTTTTTTTCCTGTAAAAAAGAAAATGGTCCCTTGTCATCTCCCAGTCCCTTCTCCCTCATCCCCACCCTCCCACGAAGCACCCACCTCCCTTCACCCCCCCTTACCCTTACTTACCTCCAGAGGTCGAGAGCAGTGATCTTCTCCAGACCGGGGACACATCTGCACTCTTCAAAGCCAGACTGCGATCTGAGGAATCAAGGTAAGTCCTATAATGGGAGTCAATGGGGGGGGTCAACTTATGTTGATATCTCAGCCAATTGTAGGACTTTTGGCCCCAGATTTTCAACATGGGGTACTTGGGACCCCACCTCACGAACACTGTCACTGTCATTTCATTACTCGGTCCTGAAAGGGGATTTCATGGTCACTGCATGGAATTACCATTTGGGACGGATTAATGAAATGACAGTGCCACTGTTCATGAGGTGGGATCCCAAAAAGCCAATGCTGAAAATGTGGTGCAAAAATTCCAAAAAATGACTGCGTTACAAGCATGCATTGTGCAGTATCTATGCACACTCGCAACTTTGCCACTTTTTAATATTTTCAATCCAGATTTCCAACATTACCATTTTTAACACCTCATTATGAACAGTACAGCTGTTATTTTTCACATCCTGCCGGAAACTTGTTTTTGCACCTGTCATGCAGAATGGCATTGTAGCTGTCCAAAATCAAATTTTGGGATGGATTAACAAAATCACAGTGCTACTGTTCATAAGGAGAGGTCCCCAAAAGCCGATGTTGAAAATTTGGTGAAAAAAATACAAAAAGTCACCATGTTATGAGCATGCATTACACTGTTTCTATGCACACTCGTAACTTCCAAATTTGTCATGTTTTCACTCCAGATTTGCAACATTGGCATTCTTTCACACCTCCTCATGAACAGTGCAGCTTTCATTTTTCATGTCTTGCCTGAAATGTGTTTTAGCACTTGTTTCTCAGAATGGCACAGTCGCTGTATGAATTCAACTTTCATGATGGAGTGATGAAATCACAGTGCCACTGTTCATGAGGTGGGGTCACAAAAAGGCAATGTTGAAACTTTGGTGCAAAAATACTCCAAAATGACTGAGTTACATGCCGTTGATGAAATTTTGCCATGCACGCCTATAACTTTACCAAATTTTAATATTTTCACTCAGAATATTCAAGACTGCCATTTTTTCACACCACCTCATGAACAGTATAGATGTCATTTTTCAAATCCAGTAAAAATGTTTTCCTGCACCTGTGGCGCGTAATGGCGTTACAGTTGAGCAGAATTGCATTTTCTCTGGGATTTGAACATTTTCTGTACTGAGTACGTGAGATTAGGTGATAAGAAGGTTATGTTGAGCATTTCAGGTGAAACTTATTCGAGGTGGCACAGTTATGACTATTTGTTGCAATTGTTATGCCTGCTCGTAACATAAGGTGTAAGGTGTGGAAGCGCAGGGGCCTTGAATATTGTTTTCACAGCTACATACACCTCAAAAAGTAAGGAACTCAATTGCAAAAAACTTTGTTGACACATCAGTTAGGGTTGCAGTGACAAAAGTAGGGAAATGAGACATTACAGTTGAGTCCCTTACACCCCCACCCAACCCCTCCAGCACACACTACACCCACTCTCCACAGACCAACATACATTGGAGTGTACCTGGGGGTCGTTGGCCCTACATTTCTGCTAGAACATTTCTAACTAGGGGATAGCAGACAGATAGTTTATTAGAAGTGTAGGGTCTTCAAGGTAAATCAGGACCTTCAGTTAGGATAAAAACAAAAACACAGTAGTTAGTGTACTAGTCTGAGTTAGGGAAAGGGACCTGATAATCATCCTTGCAGTTAGCTGGCACAGAAGGATAGCTGTGAATTGGGGGATGGGGTGGCTTAAGCAGAAGTGAAGCAGTTGTCTGCATTTAGACTTCTCTAGCCTTCTTACAAGAGCACTATAAAAGGATTTCCTTCTAATGTCCCCTGCACGTTCGTGTCCAGTGAGCAGATGGAACAGTGAAGGAATGGAACAGGCACAACATTTGCATCTTAGGCAGCAGCAGGAATCAGCAGAAGAAAATGGAGAAGCAGGGACTCTGCCGTTCAACGAAGGCAATGCAACTGTTCATGCCTGTTGTTGCATTCACTTCTGGGAAGGGCAGAAGGTAAAAAGGTAGGCCCTAAATTGGGACTAGCAGCAGCACCTATGTAAGGTAACAGTATAAGCAAGGCCCCTAGAATTCTGTGGCTACAGGATTTTGTGCAGAACTTGCAGCCTTCCGCAGAATATCTGCAATGCTGCAGAATTCACTGTTCTTGGTGATTCTTTCTTAGTATTTCCAGTTTATCCATAACACATGGTTACCTTTCCCTCCTTTTATATCTAAAACCCCTCTATGCTCATCATGTGATGTTATCAGTGCTATCACATCATATATTAGCTAATGACAGGGCTGCATTCTGCCACAGAAATGAATAGTTACTTATCTACCAGAACTCCCACTCCCAGAGAAAGTGGCACAGCACACATCAGGTATGGTGATAGTTGCTCAGCCTGTGCTACAGCCTGATAACATTTTCAGTCGTAAGTTATTACACTAGGGCCAACTGAAATACTTGACAGTAGCATAGACCTGTTAACTCAGAACCTTATTTTGTACATATTTATTTGTGCCTTTAAGGTATAGGGATGCCGTCTGAAATGGATAACTGGTAAAATGAATTAACCAGTTGTTTTTTAAGAAAAATAAAGTAATTATGCCCAGAAAGGTGGAATAATAATGTACAGACCTTTTGAGCGAACAGATCTACTAAATGAATAATTGCATTGTACATATTTTAGCCAGGGTTATTGATTACATGTCATCACAAGTTGATAGAATTACCTAAAACGTTATGGTGAAATGTTGTGTGCAGGGCCAGCAGTTGGGCCAGCAGGTAGCATGTTGTGTTTCCATGTCAATGAGTCAGGTTCAGGAACAAGCTCTGGAAGGAGCTGGGCAGCAAATGGAAGGGGGAAGGGCCAACCCTGTAGCACTCCACTGCTCTGAGCCTGGGAAGGAATGGCACAGTGTTCTGTTACATGGGTGACACCTTGTGATGTGCTGGGGAGCCTTCTCTTACAAAGGGATTCACGTGCATGTCATGGCCTGATAAGGTTACATAGTGTGTCAGGAGAATAGGGTTAGCATAAAAAATTAGTCTTGTAATATCTTCTCTGTTCTGTTTATTCCACTTCCAAAGGGACCAGTATGAATGAGGATACAATTTCACAATCACAAAAAGGAAAAATGATGTTAAAGATTGCCTATAAATATATAAGTGATACACAGTGGGGACCTCACAAGTGGTGTAACCAGCATGAGTATATAGATAACTTATTTATCACATAAGATCCCATGTGCTTATTTCATTTATGCACTAAGATAGGACCTTAAGTGACAGGTTTTTTTAGCTTTTTAAAAAAACAAAATCTTTTCTAAAAGTCAGTGTTTTTTTTTAAACAATGTTACTGTGCAATCCCCATCCTGATTGCCATAGCCACTGCCATGGACATGAAGTCAGGATGACAATGTGATGCTGTGAAGTGGCAATTCATTGGTGCCGCAGAACATCCACAGAAATTACAAACCACCGCCACAGAAGTTTTGCGGCAAATGGTAATCCTGCCACAGAACTTGGTCCCAAAATGCCACAGAAAAGTAGGGGCCTTGAGTATAAGGGGAAGTACACTAGTTACAGGGAACACAAGTGGCAACACACAAAAAAGGGAAAGCTAGGAGCATTGCATCAGGGGTAAGGGTACATAAGTATTTCCAGGTAACACGGGGAGTGTAGAAGCTGGGAAAGCTAGGAGCGGTACAGTGTAAAGGCTGTGGGGCAGCATTTTTCAGACAGGCCTTCAGGAAACTGCACTTCTGCCCATTTTCTGTGTGCACCTCTCTGGGTTGAGGGAGAATGTTGCTAGACTCCAGGTTAAGTTAGCTAGAATTTGGGGAATCTCTTTCCCCACCCAGGAGCAACTAAGTCTGACACTGTTACCCCAGAGGATACCAGGAAGGAGGAATAGATGGACCACGGTGGGCTCTGGAGGGGTGGGGGTGGTGAGTAAGAGGCACATTCCTCAATGAGTATCACTATGAAATTCCTACGCTGCTCTGGAGAAGCAGGACTGCCATGAGGGGCCACCCATGGTAGTGGCGAGGGAGGATGTGGGGGTTTTCCAGAGTGAAGACCCTAAGAAAGGAGGAAGAGAACTCCAGAGGAGGAGGAAGCAACTTCAGGTGGGGGAATCGATTGTGAAGGGGATAGATTTGGGAATAGGAAAGAGAAGAGAGGGAGGTTAGGTGCCTATGTGGTGCCATGGCCAGAGGAATGGAAAGTGGAGCCAGAGGATTTATTTTTATTTATTTAGTTTTTGTTGACCGGGTAAGTGCAGTAGACAAATTCTGCCTATTTTCAGGCACTACCCCGGTGGGGGGGGTTACAGATGAATGCCAACTGACTTTGAACCAGATTAAGCTATTGGTGGTATTTTAGTGAATGGGGGAAAATTTGGCCAGGGCACTGGGGAAATTCCCCTACTCTTCAGAGGAGAATACTCTGTCCAAGATGGCAGACGCTTCTTTGCCTCCTGCAGAGCTGGCTGAGGGGACAGGAGACTTGGTCTCTGCTCCTGTCTCTGACTGTCTGGAGATCATTCTGAATAACGTTGAGGTTGTGAAGGACTCTGTTTTGCTTGCCTCTCAAGCTGCACCTGCTGCTAAGCCTGTTTCTCTTCGAGACCCTGCTGGAATTGCTTGCTCTACTACTTCTCTTGCTACAACAGAGGGACGGTTTTCTATAAGCTTCTACCCGTCTGATGTGGGTGACTGCACTGTTCATGAGCGCTTGGAAATGACGGATAGCCATTTTGTACTCATACGTTTCGACTTGTGCCAGAAATTTTTGAATACGTCGAGTGGCACGACTGGAGGAGACAGCACCTCTAGCTCGCTTGTGGGATATGTGGGGAACCCTGTACCGTCTTCTGAGCAGGCGGCCTTGACGGTGAGTCCGGTGCTGTCTGACGTTAGTAACAAGGCGCAGTCTTCTGCACAGCAACCGCTTGGGCATGTTTCTATGGATCCTGACTTAGTACCTGCTTTATCCCCTGTTTTGCAGCCTCCCTCATTAGCTATCTCCAGTGCTACAAACCCCATTTCTACCCCTACCTGGTCGGTGGAATCAACTTTACGAGGTGCAGGGTGGATTCAGGAGCCCAAGATAGGAAAGTGGGTCTCCGGTCCATCCCCAATTCGGTCCCCCCATCCAGAGGACTTCCTGGAAGACCAACAGCCGATGCAGGATGCTCAGGGCTCTTCTGACCCCTTGAGCTTGCCTGAGGAATTGCACTTTACACAAAATCCAGTTTTGAACATCAGGCAGGAGTCTACATTGGATGCCACCTCTTTTCAGGGTTATAAGGACACTACGGCTTCAGAGTCTGGTAAGCAGCCTTCAAAACAGGTGGAGCTGACTCGTTCATTTTCTTCATTGTTTAAACAACCAGTTCTAGCTGCAAAAAACCAGTTCTAGTTGCAAAATGTCATAACGCTGTAAGGCTTATCTATAAGGGGGGACTACCTAACCCTCCTGACCGTGTGTATGTGGCCCGGTCTCTGCTGAAGGATTCTTTGAAATTTTTCACCCACGAGATCTATGCCCTGATTCATGTATCAGGCGAAACCACCTTTGATGTGAGTTTTCAGATGTCTCGTGGACTAGATCATTTCTGGTCCAGATACTACGCCTTAAGAAACAATGCTTTATGGACCCCTTTTCAGGCCATCCACCTCTCCAAACCTGCCTTCAAGACCATCACGGATATGTTTCAGAATGAAGGTGTGGAGGTGTCTGATGTTGTGTATTGGCTGAAGCAACGCTGTATGGTGCAGGGCCATCCTGAAGCTATATTGGACACAGAAAATATTTGGACGGGGGCTGGAGGTTTCGGGTCATGTTACACACTAATGACTCTGGTCCAGTGCATCTACCTAATTCTTTTTTTTTAGGCCGTGATAGAGGGGTCCTGTTTTACCCGGGTCAGCCTAAGGCCTGTTATAGGTGTGGGGACCCCTCGCACCTGAGTAATGTGTGTGATAAGATGAAATGTCATAACTGTGGTGAGCTGGGTCATGTAGGGATTCATTGCCTGAATGTTAGCAGATGCAATCTTTGTGATGAGATGGACCATACGTTTCAAACCTGTCAATGGGCTGCCCATGCTCAGACAACTCATGATGGTGGGGTTGATCAATGCTTTGTGATTAACGCAAGCGCAAAAGGCTCGGCTTTGTGTCTCCTCAGCTGCCCCTGCTGCTGAGGCGCCGAACCCTGCTCGGAAGGCCCTTGTGCCTGTGCCACCCCAGGTCGCCACCCTTGAAAGCTGTTAATGTTGAACCCTTTCCATAGTAGAACCCCAGACATTGATGAATGTGCAGTCTGCTACGTCGGACTTTGACCACATCCCGGGTCCTAGTACTATGCCACCACCTAGTGAACCTACTACTGTCATGCGCTGAAGGTCAATGAGGACTATTCCTCGACCCTCGATGCCTCCTAAGATACCTTTATTGCCTCAGCCCATAGTCCTGTCGAACACCTTTGAGGTGCTTCAGATGACTTCTGATGACGCTGGAGGCGAGTCGGACTCCTCCTCTGTGGCGTCCTCCCTCCCTGATGGCACTACTGATTCAGAATTTCAGCTGGGTACAGGTCTTTCACAAAAACATAAAGAGAAAGTTAGGCTAAAAGGGAAAAATGTGGCTGGGAAACGAAAGTCGTGATGTTCTGTTGTATTTTCTATTTTGTATTATGGCGTAATTTGTTTGCCACACTATCAATGTTAATAGCATGATGCGTGTAGATAAAAGAAGGTTAGTGTTTTCCTTTTTGAGGCTTTTGCCATTAGGTATCTTTCTCTTGCAGGACACAAGACTCCACACAACACATGAGATTCGGCAAGCAACACATGACTGGCTTTTGGGCCCTTCGTTTTGGTCAATAGGCCAGCACCCCTGCTCGGGACTTGGCATTTTACTCAATGTGCCAGACTTCCGTCTCCTGAAACTGGTTGATTTAGCTCCTGGTAGAGCTCTAGTTTTAGATTTTGTTATTGGTAATTGCCCGTACCAGGCGATAAACATATATGCCCCCTAGATTAAGATGGCCCATATTGCCTTACTTTCTTTAATCCGCCCTTATCTCCATACTTCATTCCAACTAATATTTTCTGGAGATTTTAACTGTGGCCTAAGTCTCCAGGACAGGAGTTCATTTGCCACCACCAAAAAACTCTATTGTGATTCCCATGAATTAGGTAAATTGATACGTACTGTGCACTTGACTGATGCTTATTTTTCTTTTACAAAACTACATACCCCTACATTTCAAAAAGGCAAATTGGCAACATGTATTGATTTTGTTTTTCTATCACCTTCGATACCGATTGACTCTGCTTTGGTTCAAGCGGTAGCTTTCTCTGATCACAAAGTACTTTCTGTTGGAATAGGGTCAGTTGCCCCTTTTTGTAAGGGACCGGGATTATGGAAATGCAACACATCCCTGTTACAGGACAAGCTGTTTCTACGGTCTCTCCTATCTTTTCTTTTGGCTCGTAAGTCTGTGTTTATTTGCAGGGACACTGGTTTACCGGGATTGAGAAAGGGCATATTCCATTTTGCACATTAAAAAAACCGGTATTGTCACCGCTGTCTGCTAAGCCAAAATCCGGTTTTACCGGTGTTTGGTTGTGTGTACTTTATTTAACAATTTTTAACTCTGCTAACATGCATTTTAGCAATTTTGACCTCCACTATTGCACATCCTTCCATCCTTGTACCAATTTAAAGTTATTTTAGGTACAAGATGTGATGGCAGCAGCAACACTACAGCCCCCGTCCCTAAGGTGTGATGGAAGCAGTGCTACGGCCCCCATCCCTCTGGTGTGACAGAAGCAGCAGCACTATGGCCCCCATCCCTTAGGTGTGATGGCAGCAGTACTACGGTCATCATTCCTCATGTGAGATGGCAGTATCAGCACTATGGCCCCATCCCTCAGGTGGAACAGCAGCAGGCCTACATTCCCTATCCACCAGTGGTGATGGCAGAAGCACTACAGCCCCACCCTTCTGTGTGATGGCAGTAGCAACAATGCAGTACACATCCTCTGGGGTGATGGCAGTAGTGACAGCACTATGATCCCCTTCAACACTCACACTCACATGCACAAGTTACAAATGACTTGGCCTCTTTGCTTGTTAGAACTCAGATGTGAATTAATCTGAACCATCACTGCTAAGGTGGACTACCTTTGTTTTCCTATCTATAATTTAACTGCCTGAATTGTATATCTGCCTGTGACACTGCTGACCAGGGTTAGCGAACAGACTTGGGTGTTGGAGGGCCAGCTGGTGGGTGAAGGCTTGAGTGTCCAACAACCACTCCCTTCTCCTGGAGGAGGGTGGGTTCATAGCTCAGGTTTGCTGGTCCATGGTGGAGGCTAGAAGCACAACAACATGTCAGTCCTCACTGCAGGAGGAGTGTGATAGATGGAAGCTTGTGCATTGACATCATGTAGCCAGTCACGCTCCCAAGAAAATGGGAAAACACCCACTGGCCAACCGAAGGATGGCTGCTGGTCCCGCCATACACCAGACCCCAGACATGTGTCTGTTCTGACCCTGACATGCCCAGGATACACAGAATGCTTTTTGGGGCAACTCTCCTCCCCTGGTAGCCTCCCACAGGGATAGGGACCCTCTCAATGAAGGGTTACTTTGGGTTACCTGGTAGCACAGCAGTTAGGGTCAGTGGATAGTGGTTGGGACTCAGCAGTGGTGGTAGGGGGCCTTGGAAGGCCTGAAGGAGTGGCTGGCCAGGGGTAGGAGAAGCAAAAAAACTGCTTGAATTTGCTTCTTTGAAATAAAGTGTTTTCACCTAAAAATCCACTAAGTGATTAGAGGAGGACCTTCAAATGGATTCATGCATCCTCAGGCATGTGGATGTTTTTTCTACTTGGTGTCCATGAAAAGGGTGTCTCCCAGTTTTCATGTCTTTGTTCAGATGTGAATTAAGCACTACTCTGCCCACCAGCATCATACAGCCCCTTGGGTCTTACCTTGTTAAGTACTCTTAAATACTTAACATTTGCTTTTTGTTGAAGCAGTCTATCAGAAAAAAATGTTGTTGTCACAGAGACAGAACCTGAAGGTAGGAGAAAAGGTGCAAATGACCCAATTCACCTAAATGGGGTGCTAACTGTGAAGTCTTTTCATAAGTAGTAAGGCAGTTTCTTCTTAAAGAACATACTTTCATTCAGACTAGTTTTCATTCAAACAACTGAGGATTTTGGATGGCCCTACTGATTATAAGCTTGAATAAGTTAGTCGGTAACAGTGATCCTGCATTTATCAATCTACAGCTTAGATGCTTATATGCAAAGAATACAATACAAACCTGACTAAAGTCTAAAAACAAGCTTATAAAACATATCTGAATATTTACCTTTACCTATACAAAATCATTGCAGCCCAAGTGAAACTCAAGTAAATTACATGGTACTCTGACTACTATACTTTGATGTAGTAAACATATATTGGTATTTTTTTTTATATTCTTTGTAAAGCAGGTAAGGCCCACTAGGCAGAGCTGTCTGTTTTAAGAAGTGACCTAGAAGCACTTGGGAGGTTAAGTGACTTGCTTGGATGCAAGTGGAGGTTATGGGACTCAAACCCAAGTCTGCTGGAGGTACCCAGTTCAATCACCGTTTGTTACTCTAACCACTAGGCATGGGTGGTTAAACTGAATGGCTGATTACAACAAAGCAGTTCAGGGATTTTCTTACTGTTTCTATATGCAGCAAAGCAGAAAGAATGCAAAAAACAGCAGCATTCATTTTAAGATGCCGAAATCTAGGTCGGCCCGCTAGCACTGCAGTGGCACTATTGCTTGCAATGCTAGTGACCCAGGGTTAGAAGCAAACTCTGGTTGCTGGAGGTCTGGCCGGGGAGTAGGATCGAGCACCTGAGGGACTGCTCTCCTCCTCCCGGGAGGGTGGGCTGCAGGTCCTGCTTCTTTACCACCACTGGTGTGACCATGGATGGTGGTGCAATGGTGCTGCAGAGTGATCTGGAGGGGAGGACACTAGCCAGGATCTGGAGCAGTGACATGTCTCTATGTGAACTACCTTCTTGGATCTTTAGTGCCTATGCCCTCAGGGACAGAGACCAGAAAACCAGAAACAATCACCCCATATCGGCCACTGGAAAAAGGGACCCAGGTGCCCCAGACTTCATAATCAGGCTCCATGAGGGACCCACTGAGCTGCCTGACACACACTAAGGGAATGTGGAGGGGTGACCAATGGTCCCCTCCCTTCCCACCTGGGGGGGTACAACCCAGGCAGGATAGGGGCAGGTCCACAGGAGTTCCTGAGCATTACCTGGGGGTGAAGCTAGGGGATACCGATGCTGTGAGAAGGGAACACAGAAAGAGAAAATAAAAAAAATGTAAAAAGATACTGAAATCTTAGAGATTCTGTGCAGTGACATGCAATTTCCGTGAAGCACCGGTACAAGAATGCAAAATCCGCAAACCAAGCAGGATTCCATGATTGTTACCGGTGTTACCGGTAAAAATGGAAAACCAGGGTCCCTGTTTATTTGTTATGAAGACCCAGTACAATGGTGGTTTGATACGAAACATGCTTTAATTATTTTTCTGAAAAATTACAGTCGTAGGAAAAGTAGGAGAGACTATTTGGATTATTTAAAGAAAAGAGCACATGTACAATCTCTGCTGTCCATGGCACATATGACTGGGCAGGATTTTTCCCACCAAATTCAAGTAATCCAGAAGGATATGTTGTATTACCAGTCTTGTACGTCACGACAACTATATCATCAGCACAGATTTCATGAGACAGGGACACGAGAAGTTGTCTGCCCTTTTGAATCTAACTCCCGACAGGTTGCCCAGAAAACAATGCTGTGCCTTGCAAATTCTGCAGGGGCTTTATGTTCCGCACGTACTGATATCCAGCAGATTGTGACGGAACATACGACTGCGTTATTTTCCCCCCTTCCAGCTGTTACGGAAGACCCTGCCACCTTTTATGAGAATCTTGGTGTTCCATTCCCTTTGAAGTAGAGTGAGGCTGTGGCTTGTACTGCCATATCAGAGTCAGAGTTGACTGCGGCGATTTCCTCATTGCCCTTACGAAAAACTCCTGGTCCGGACGGTCTCCCGGCTGCTTTGTATAAGGTACTAAGTGACCAAATGGTCACTGAATTGACCTCTGTGTATAATTCCCTGCTCTGTAGCGAGTCAATACCATTGAACTTTATGAAAGGTGCTTTAATTTATGTTTACAAGCAGAGAGGTGACGTCCACTCTCTAGAGAATTGGCGCCCTCTCTGTATGTTAAATACTGACTTTAATATATTAATGAAAATTCTTGCAAAACGTTTGATTGGTATTGCTGAAACGGTTTTGCATCCTACCCAGTCGTGTTCTATACCTACCAGGCGAATCTCGGATCACCTGATTCTCCTACGGGAATTATTTTCCCATGGATTGGCGGGTCTAACCTCAGGTATTATAGTTTCAGTGGATCACAAGGCAGCATTTGATTCGGTTAACCACGACTTTCTGTGGACAGCGCTTCATTTTTTAAGTGTCCCAGATATCATGGTACAATGGTTGCGTATGTTGTACAGGACGGCTACGGTTGTTCCTGTTGTAAATGGTTGGGTGGGACCTATGATCCCTGTTAAAAGAGGTGTTCGTCAGGGTTGTCCTGTGAGTCCTCTACTATATGTCCTGTTTTTAGATGTCCTACTCCGCCGTTTGAATGTTCACCCTCAGATCCGTGCTATTACATGCTCTGCTATGCTTGCACCTTATAAGGCTATAGCATATGCTGATGACATTTGCTTCCTAGTGGCTGATGAAGCCTCGGTGACGGCCTCTTTACAAGAATGCTCCTTGTTCGGAAATTTATCATGAGCGTGTATAAACTGTGGTAAGAGTTTGGGTATAAGATTGGGATCCGTTGTAACCCAAAATAGCTGTATAGGCCCGCTGAGATTGGTGGAAGGCCCTATCCGTATATTGGGGGTATATTTCGGAACTTGAGATTCGGATTTTTACAATTGGGATGCTAAGTTGCAACAGGGTAGAATGAAAGTTACATCTTGGAATAGGGGGCAAATTGGAAAAAAGAAAAGGGTTTATCTGATAAAAACTTATTTGATATCTTTGTTTCTTTATTTGAGTTATGTATTTCCTGTACCGCAGCGTATGGAAATAGGGATTTTCAGCTTGTTCTTTCAGGCATTATGGGGGATTAGGCTGAATCCGATTAAACGGAATATCACTTATTTACCCATTGTGGAGGGTGGTGTGTGTATGGTAAATCCTTTGTTGTTTTTTTCCAGCATTTTTTTCACGGCAAATTTGAGGCCTTTCCTGATCAACTCTCAGAAAGGATGGGAAGCATGGTTTTATGATTCCTGTGGAGTTTGGTTCCACCAGTGGGAACATAACTCTTTACATGTGTTGCGTAACACTGAAGGTGTGCCACTATATGTGAAACATATGTTTCAACGTTTAAAGCAATGGCACGTATCACCTCAGATGCTTATTGCTCATACTCATAAAGCTCTATGCAAGTTACTTCTTTCTTCTGTCTGTGGGACTCAGTCCCCTTTTGTTAAATGTCTGGTCCAACATCTTTCTCCCCTTTTATCTTTGTTATGCTGTAAACGTGTTCCTGCACACATGTGGGACTTTCATTGGCTGTCTTGCAATGAAAGTATTAATGTTAAAGCCAACCATAAACACAAACAGCTTCAAGACAGATTATGCTCCAGACCTTTATGTAATGCTGCAATGGAAACGATATCTCATCTATTTTTTGAATGCTCTTTTATTCAACAGTGGTGGAATTTTTTGGCACAAAAATGGGCTATTCCAATTTTTGGGTCAGTATCCTTTCAGACAGTCATGTATGGTGTTTTTTCTCCACAATGGTCCTCTTGGCATCCGGATACTTTAAACCTTATTTTAGTTGTGATTAAGTGGAATGTTTGGATGGCAAGATGTCTGTTCACTCTACAGCAAAGAGACTGTACGTATTTGGAAATTGAAAATAAAATTGTGAAAGATTTAAAGGCCATATATGAATGTGAACGAACATTTCATTCGGAGTCTGCGCTGCTTGCCTTATGGAAAGTGCTTCCATGGATAACTGATTCTGATTCAGCTGTGACTTGATGGTTTCTTCCCAGCCTTACTTTTGTCTTATCTTTTTCTTTGAGGTTTGAATTTTGTGTAGCAATGTATTCTCTTTATGTACTGTTTTTCTTTTTTTTGGTTCTGTTTTGTTGTACGTTGCATAATATCTTGTTCTAATAAAACTTTCCCCTACTCTTTTCGAGAAGTGCCATGGGATCTCTAACATCCACCTGAACTACCACCAGAACAGGCAGATGGGACCTCGGTTTAACGTCTCATCCGAAAGATGACACCTCAGGAGTGCAGCACCCCACCCTCATGCTGCACTGCAGTGTCAGTATTAGGATATTAACCCAAGTGCCTGGTGTGGGGATGGAACCCACAGCATTCTGATCTCCCGGCCTCAGAGGCGAGTGTAGTACCTGCTGAGCCACTGACACTGATTGCTAGGACAGCAGGATGGGAGACTGATCTGGATGTCATTGTCCACCTGGGGACTAATGACCTGACTAGGGATGGGGTTGGGATAGTGCAGGGGAAAGTTAAAGGAGCTCTGGAGTGGCTTTTGCTGAGGTGCTGCCTGTCTATGACAGGGGGAAGGAGAGGGATCTCCACACCAAGACCTTCAATTCATGGTTCAAGGAATGGTGTAGAGAGGAGGGGAGGAGGGGGTTCCACTACATTGGGGGCTGGAAATCCACCTGGAGAGAGAAGGGCCTTTACAGGGGTGATGGCCTGCACCTATCTGGCAGGGGAACCACAGTTCTCAGTGGATGGTTTAGATGTTACTTTGATGAACATTTAAACCAGTCGAGGTGGGTGGTGTAAGAAATTGGGGAGGCAGTAACTGTCCCCCCACAGGCTGAAGAAAAAAGTAGGGTGAACCGCAGGGGAATGGAATACCCCAGGGTGGAATTTAATAAAGGAAGCAGGGCAGTAGAAAGGAAGGTGGATAGGAACACAGGCATTAAAAAGAGAGGGGGAAGGACAGAGGGCAAAAAAGCAAAGAAAGGAGGTAACAAACAGAGTGGTAACAAAATCTGGAAGGCCACGTATGCAAATGCTAGAAGTCTAAGAAATAGAATTCTGGACCTAGATGCCATAATGACAGAGGCTGACCTGGATATTGTGGCCATTACCAAGTCATGTTGCACTGAAAGCCAAGACTGGAACATGTCCATACCAGGCTATACTCTGTTCAGGAGGGACAGGGTGGTAAGAAAAGGAGGGGGGTGTGGTGCTTTATATGAGAGAAGGCATAAAAGCAACAGAGATCCAGGGAATACAGGAGGGAGCAGAGAAATCATGGGTCACCTTAGAGACAGGGAATGGATCATCTATTTGCACTGGCATAATCTACCAACCTCCAGCACTGGTGGGGTACTTCAAGCTGCTGGATGTAGACTGGAACCTCCCAGCTGCAGCTTCAGTTAGAAGCAGGGATATCCTGGACTCCCTGCAAGGGGCATTCCTCAGGCAACTAGTTGGTGAACTCATGTGGCAATACTGGACCTGGTATTCATTAACAGAGACAGTGTTACAGACATCAAGGTAGGAGGCCACTGGGGAACAGCAGTCACCGTATCATGTGGTTTAGTATAAGGACAGCTGTGTAACTGAACCACACAAGGGTGAGGGTCCTGTACTTCAGGAGGTCAGACTTTTAAAAGATGAGTGAATGCCTCAGGGATGACCACGTGGGGAAGGGGGCCTGAGTGGGGTGGAGGAACAGTGGCAAAACTAAAAAAGGCCCTATAAAGGCAACAAACCTCTGCATCAAATATAAAAATAGAAACACAGAAGTTGTGGACAAATAAAGACCCTTTGGCCCATGTAGTCTGCCCCTTTTCCCTGCCTACTGGCCACCGCAGACCCTTCAAGCAAGTGAGCAAAAGCAAGAGGAAGAAGAGACTGCTATGGTTCTCAAAAGAGGTGACGGAAAAGGTAAAGGCTAAAAGGGTAGCATTCAGAAGGCATCAGGAGACACAGAGGAAGGAGAATAGGGAGGTGTACCAGAGGAAACAGGAGGAAACTGGAAGAGCAGTAAGGAGTGCAAAGGTGCAAACTGAAGAGAGAGTAGCTCAGGCAGTGATGAAGGGGAACAAGCCATTTTTTAGGTATGTAAACAAAAGGAGAAAGACCAGGAGTGGGATCATGAGATTAAAAAGGGAAGGGGGACTGTGCAGAGGGGGACCAGGGAAAGGCAGACATCCTGAACAAATACTTTTGTTCAGTGTTCACAGAGGAAGGATAAGGGAGGGGCCACAAAAAAATGAATAGAAGCATTGGAGGGAGGGAGGGAGGTGGACACTGGTCCATTTTCAGAGGATTGTGCTGAAGGGACTCACTAATCTGAACGTGGACAAAGCAATGCAGCCAGATGGGGTACATCCAAGGGTACTGAGGGAACTCAGGGAGGTACTGGCTCTACCTCTGACTGTCATATTTAACAGCTTATTGAAAACAGGAGTGATTCCAGAGGACTGGAGGATGGTAGAGGTAGTCCCACTTCATTAAAATGGTGGCAAGGCAGAGACTGGCAATTGTAGGCCAGTCAGCCTAACTTCAGTGGTGGTAAAGTTAATGGAGTCACTGCTGAAGGAAATGATTGTGGAATATCTTGAATCCAGTGGGTTACAAGACCTTAGGCAGTATAGATTCTTGGGAGGTCACATCAAACAAATCTGATAGATTTCTTTGACTGGGTGACCAAGGAATTAGATCAGGATGGAGCAGTGGACATGGCTTACCTAGATTTCAGTAAGGCTTTCAACAGCATTCCACACAAGAGGCTAGTAAGTAAGCTGGGTAGCTTTGGAGTGGGTCCAAAGGTGATAAACTGGATAAGAAATTGGTTAGGCGATAGGTGACAGAGGGTGGTGGTAACCAGAATTCACTCAGAGAAAGGGAGGGTGACCAGTGGGGTGCCTCAGGGATCAGTGCTGGGACTGATCCTTTTTAATGTCTTTATAAGTAACATTGCAGAGGAGCTGGAAGGGAAGGTCTGCCTCTTTGCGGATTACACCAAAATCTGCAATATGGAGGATACTCTGGGTCGGGGGGGGGGAGAGGATGAGCAGAGACCTAAGAAAACTACAGGAGTAATCAAAGGTATAGCAGCTGGGGTTCAACACAAAAAAAGTGCAAAGTAATGCACTTGGGGCACAGAAACCCAGGGTCAGAGTACAAAACAGGAGGAGTGGTTCTGGTGACCACCAAGCAGGAAAGAGACCTGGGGATGATCATATTGGATTACCTAAATGTGGCCAGGTAGTGTTATATGGAAGTGGGGAGGGCTAGTGGGATTCTGGGGTGCATAGGGAGAGGAATCACCAGCAAAAAGAGGGAGGAGGTATAGCCTCTGTATTGCTCACTAGCAAGACCCCACCTAGTGTACTGTGTCCAGTTCTGGGGACCACTTCTTTGGAAGGACATGGACAGAGTGGAGGCTGTCCAGAGGACGGAAACTAAAATGGTGCAGGGTCTTTATCAGAAGCCCTATAAGGAGAGACTTGAGAACATTAGAAACATAGAAACATAGAAACACAGAATTTGACGGCAGATAAAGACCGTTTGGCCCACCCAGTCTGCCCATTTCCCTGCCTACTGGATAAGTTGCAGATCCTAGTTAACCAGCAGCCTACTTCTTCCTACTCCCACCCCCTAGAATTGCCTTATGACTGTCCCATGCATGCTTGAATTCCACCACTGTTTTTATATGTACATATACGATCCTGAAGAGAGGAGAGAGAGAGTGAGGATATAATAGAGACCTTTAAATAACTCACAGGGGCTACATAAGAACAAGAGTGAAGTATTTTTCAGAAGTAAAAGATACTCAACGACAAGGGGTATGATAGGAAGCTGGATGGAGGTAGATTCAGGAGAGATGTGATGAAGTACTTCTTCACAGAAAGAATGATGGATTCCTGGAACCGTGTTCCCGCAGAGGTGGTTGAGGCAAACACAGTGGTGGGTTCAAGAATGCATGGTACAAGCATAACATAATTTTTGGGAAAGGGAAGGGGGGTGGGTGAATGGGCTGGATATCAAGTAGGATCTGCGGTAATACTATAGGCAGGGAAAAATGGACAGACTAGGTAGGCCAAGTGGTCCTTATCTGCCGGCAAATTCTATATTTCTATGTAATTTTTTCCGCATCCACTCAAATTTTAAAAAGATTACCTTTTTGCAACATTTTCTTCAATTTAAGGCAGCTGGCACATATTGTTTTGTGCAGCTGTGGAACAATTCAATGCCTGGTATTACCTGGCACCAGTGGAAAGAAGGAAAAAGCCACCAACGCATACAAAATTCTGAAAATAACATTTTTGTAGGTGTAGGTAGTTTTCCCTGCACTAGGATGCTGTGCATAGGGATGTGGTCCCAGGGCCATGTCAGGCTTTTTTTTTAAATCTGGTCCCTAGTGCCACATTATTACAGTTGGCTAATGCTGAGCAATGTAAAAGGTGGTACCCTGACAATGGATAGTGCAGCTGAGAGTACGGTACCTCTGGCCAATCAGGATTCAATATTTCTAATGTACATTTCACAATAAAATACAGTAAAAGTTTACATGGGCAAGAAAACTGATTCCCTACTTTCAAGTTACTGTACTACAGGGTACCACATATGTTTATAACTTAACATAAGAACATCATTAACAGCTGTAAAAACTATAGGATATAGGACCTGTTTCCTGTGGGGATCACAGAGTTCTATGGTGTACTGTTACTACATAGCTCAGCTTGGGAGCACATCTACCTCTGGGCCAGAAAAATTGTGGGCTCTTGTCCCACACAGAACTGGGGCACCCCAGTGTGGTACTAGGGAGAATGCTATACTGCTAGGGTGTGCTGTCCTTCAGATGAGACATTAAACCAAAGAAACCAAAGTACCTTCTGCCTATCTCTGGTGCTGACCTGGCGGGAGTCCAGGTGGTGGTAAAAGAACCTGAGGCACTTTTCATAAGAGCTGGAGATTTTCCCTGGTGTCCTGGCCAACATTCCCCTTCTAATAAAACCAGTACATGCACTTGTCCAAGGCTGAGTGTGGGTGTTGATGTGCCAAATGGCTGTCACTACACCATTATAGTCACTTCACTACCAGTCTCGTATTGCTTGTAGAGCATTTTGGGATACCTTGTGAATGGAAAGTGCTATACAAATGCCGATGATTCTTCTTCTCTTTATCCTTCTCCTTTTGGGATGTACAGTACAATATGTCTGTGTGCCCATATCAACTCTGTGCACACAAAACAAATTAAACAGAGAGGTCAGTGGGGGTAATGAGACTCTCTTGACACCCCCTGACAAAGCTCCTGGAGGAAAACGTTTTTCAAGGGACTGAGAGGGTAAAGTATTGTGTACCTGCAGAATGTCTAGATACTTTGTTTTGTCTGCATTTTTGTCTGTATTTTGCACCTGCTTTGGTCACAGACCTTTGATGGAGGATTTTGCCTTACAGCCTTCTTTGCACTGATGAGATTGGCAAGTGACTTGTGATATTTGAGCAACAAACAACAATGCAAGTCTATGATATTCTGTAGTCTGCAGGTGCTTTCTGACAAGCTTTTAAATGAAGATGCTTTTTGGTGGGCATACCATGTTATTGCAAGGACATTTTCATAAACATACCTATTGTGTTGTATGCTCTTAGTCACTTACATAGTGACTGTGTTTAGAGCTCTCTTCCTAAATGATTCTACTTAGCACAATCTGGAGAACTTGCATTGCTCACAACTCTTACATCTGCAGATGGTTTACAAAACAGTAGAAAAAACATGTTAACACCTCTGTTTTTTAACATATATTTTATTCTGGCTTACACCTTTATTGGTTGTTTCAGTCCAGTTATTATGTTGACAGATGCTGACTTCACAGTTGATGTAAGGTTCACGTACCATAACAGCTGAAATGGCATTTGAACTCTCACGCTCCAGAGCTCATCCCATTTATCACAAAGCTAGTGTACACTGGTGGGACAATGTAGAGAAGCTTACACCATGTGCCCCCTACCTTGTGTTGTACCTGCTGTGTGGATAAATGTAAGCATTTGACCTCCAGTGCTGCTAATCTTGCTCCTGTGTACGCACTAGAAACTCCCAATACAACCTAAAAAGCAAAGATATTTGGTCAGGATATTCAAAGTGGTTGAATGCAGACACAGTAGCCTGATCCACCTGCATCCACATTCTACCGGTCCTGCCCACCCTGTTTTCAAAGGGCAGTTGTTGTTTTTTTTTGCAACAGAAGGTTATGATATGTGGTGGTCTACATCGTAAACTGATGTAGACTAGGCTGTGTGCCATATCTGGGATGCAATGTGGCAGTTCTCAGTGGTCTAAAAGTGTAGATTTAAGTCCACTTTGAAAATAGGGCTGACAGACTTGAGATGGATTCATTTTGAAAATCCTACCCATTTGTGTCTAAGCAAAATTGTCACTAAACTAGTGTCTGAAAAGCTAACCTACTATAAAGTGAAAGGGGAAATTGTTTAACCAGGAAAGGCACACTAAGCCGGAGCTTGTTTCCAGGTGCAACCTGGGAGCACAAGGAAGTTAAGTGACTTGCTCAGGGTCACACAGTATGTAAGTGGGGGCTGATGGGGTTCAAACCCAGGTCCCCAGGTTTGCTGCTCAGTGCCCTAAACCACTACACTATACTGCCTCCTTAGCTGTATAACATGTTTGTAACAAAAACAATCCTACTGATTAAGATAAAAATCTTTTATGACTGCAAATGAACAAATATTCTTGAGGGAAGCAGACAGTACAAGGGCCCCAAACTGTATACCCCAAGCAATAGAGTTCCAAAGTCACTCATAGGTTAATAGTGATGTGCACAGTTGGAAAAATGTGCTTTGCAAATTAATTCACAAATTCACTGCAATTCACAAAGTTAATCCACCTTGCAAAGTGTCAATTCTCAGTACATGAATAACTTCACAAACTGTGAATTTAATAACTTCTTTGGTGACGTGGGGCCCACAGACAAAGTTTGCAATCTAGTATGTAAGTGGAGCTCACAAGGTACTGAAAATGAGCAGTATGCCATGTGGAGCCTGTGTTGAGTGTAGTTTTCTGAAGGGAGAGCTGGAGAAAAACAGGTCCCTGCTTGTCTGACCAAATAAACCTTTAACATCAATCCAAAAATGGAGTCATTTGAAATGCAGTTACTTATGAAAAGATCTAGGAGACCTTGTGCAGCTAGATTAATGTTGGATGTTTCTGGTTTTGCTGATTTATTTAGTTTAAAGTAGTGGCTTTGTTTTGTCTAGAGGAGCACTACTGTGTGGGGAGGGGGAGATGTTTCTGTTAGCAAGGGAGCCCAGAAATATCAATGACTTTTAGCCTTTCTTACTGTGAGTACATCTGTGTGCAGCAGATATCTCATATTTGTTTTCATCAGTCTTTTTGTTAATTATTTCGGTCTGTGGTCTTTGATTTCTCATTTTATTTCTGTAGTACAGTTTGGTATGGTTAAGTGAAGTATTGTATCAGTCTCTTTCTATATTAGTTGCAGTTATTTTGTGCAGTTCTTAAAGTGTTAGTTTCTTTCTATATTAGTTGTAGCTATTTTGTGTAGTTCTTAAAGTGACAGTGTTCTGTCACTTACAGTAACTTGTTAATTACCCCTGCTGCATGTGCCTTGTTAATCCCTGTCATGTGAAAATAAAAATTAAATAAAAATGTTGGTGTGGTTTTACTCTGGTTACTATTAGCTCAGTAAACTATTTAGTTCAGATCACACTGCCAATCCCTTAGGGAAGGTGTTGCCTGCTACTGCTGTTTAGTTGTACTGTACTTCAGTTTTTTTTTTTTATGTTTTCCTCACGTTATAATAAATTGAAATATATAAAATGACTGGGAAGAGACACGTAACTAAAGGGAGCAGTGCCAGGGAGGCAGAAAAGAAGTGTGCAAGTCCTGTAGGGCAAAAGGGTGTTACAGCTAAAAAACTACATCTTCAGCAGCAGCATCTATGGTAAAAGTGTATAAAGTTGAGAGAACTTCACTTCACCAGAAGCTGGGCAACTTTGCAAAGTTCAACAGTGCTGATTTTGGAATGTTTTTTGCCAGACGATGTGGCACTTTTTTCCATGAAGTGACTAAACTTCACTGGCGAAGTTGGCAGAAACAAAATGTAATTTGCGGTGAAAAAACATTGCAGAGTCGGTGAAGTCAAGGTTGGTGATGCCAAAAAGAACTTTGCGAAGCTTCTCGAAGTTTGACATTTTGCAACGTTGTGTCAACTTCACCAACAAAGTTTACCTTCTCTGCATCTCTAATCTATGGTCTCCAGGGTCAGTAGTAGTAATGGAATAGTTGGCAGCAGAGGTGATGGCATCAGTGTAGCCAAATATTTCTTGGCCACATCTGTGGCATCCATGCTAATGGAGGCTAGATGAGGCAGTGACAAGAGAAGCAGTCCGAGAGGTAACAAGACTCCTGGCTCAGGCACAGTGGCCGAGGAACAGGTTGTTGGTGTCCCTATAACTCCTGGTACTGCTGGCGCTGAGCCTGATCTTGCCAATAGTTTCACATTCCCAAATGAATGTGGTGCTTGACCATGAGGCAGAGCCTGAGGATGGAGATCTGACAATCAAAAATGACTACACTAAAAATTGTATCTCCAACTAAAGATGATGAGAGGGAGACAGTCTCGGGAAAGTGAAGATGAGGAGGACAGAGCGCAAGAGGAGGATATAAGCTGTGGTAAGGATGATGATTTGGATTCCCTATGGGAACTAAAACAGAAAAAGATAAAGGGTGATGTTGTTGAACATGTGGGGATTTGCACACCAGTATGTCATACAACTACCAACTTCCCCCCCTCATTACCATAACAGTTGTTCCTTTTAGCAGTGCTGAGTAGGGCTGTGTTATTCTGTATTTGGGAAAAAGGCATTTGGTCACCTACAAAAAAAAAAAACAGAAACAACCCTCCTCACTCCTTCCCCAGCTCCAAATGAGCTAAAATGTAAACACCATCACCCTATCCTTCAGCAGTAGCCCCACTGCATCTTCCACTCCCCCAGCACCCATTTGTTATACAGATATCCACCATCTTTAATGTAAAGTGCTAGTTTACTCTTAAAAAATCTATGTCTCCCCCCCCCCACAAGCAGCCCACTCCCTCAACCCAACAGCACACAATTCTTGATATGAGCTGGGCAAGGTGACCACCTCAACCCACCCTCCTCCATGGTCGGCTGCCTTCTCATGAATGAAAGAGCTGCTGTGTGAGGGGGCATAAATTACATCTCTTTAAGAGCAAACTAGCACTTTATATTAAAGATGGCAGTCGGCCATGGAGGTAGGAGGGTTGAGCTTTTCACCCATTGTAGTAGTAGTAGTATCACAGAATCCCAGAAGTGTACGAGTCAGAAGCCAGAGTCCAATTGGACTCGACCAAACTTTCTTACCCTGAAAAGGCACATTTTCTATTTCCCATGTATTCATCTAAAGATGCCTTAAAGCTCTCAACAGTAGAGCCAGATACTTCACTACTCAGAAGCCTGAAGTAGTAGTAGTATTTTATTCATGAGACATGAACAGGTACATATCCCTTGAGCTAGTGCTCATTTTCAAGGGACACCTTGGCAACAGAGGATATTACATAGTTTCTTAGTTACAGGGTTACATAGTTACATATTTACATGAATTGCATAGTTTACATGGTTGCATAGATTACATAGTTTTCATGATTGTGTAGTTCATTTACGTACAGTGATAGATCATTGGGGAATTTAATTATGATTTTAATAAATATTAATAAATATAACAAATTCTGGATGCTGGTGGGAAGAACAGTGTGACAGGGCTGTTGATAGAGGGTGGGGAATTGGGTTTACATTTTACTCGTTTTTATAGGGCTAGGGAAAAGGGTGATGGGCTGTTTATTTTTTTATTTATTTTTATTTTGCAGGTGGCTGAATACTCTTTCCTGAATATTTGGGAGCCCTACTGTTCGTGGTGTTCAGGAAATAGTATTCGGACCTTCATAGCCATAGTGTTTAGCCCATTACACCGCATGTGTTACCCAGTGTTGAACTGCATAAATCTCCAAACAAAAACAAACATTTCCACTCCTCCCCATCCCACTTCCAGTACCACGTAAAATCAAGGGGTACAAAATTCCTAACTTTGTATTTTTATATATTGGACCCAGTTAATGAAACATAGAAACATAACATCTGTTGGCAGGAAAGGACTTCTTAGCTCACTCAGTCTGCCCAGATGGTCCCTGTCTAGTCTGACTCCACATGTCCTAACAGGTCTCTGACAAACCTCCCTCCTCCCTGCTTGGTTACTAATATTCCCTTGTGTCTATCTCAAGCATGCTTGAAGCCTCTTACTGTTTTCATCTCCACCACTTCCATGGGCAATCTATTCCAGGCATCCATCACTCTTTCATTGAAGTAGTACTTCTTCATATTCCTCTTAATCCCTCCCACCAGCTTCATAGCATGTCTTCTTGTCCTGGTTCTCTTGCTTGCTTGAAAGAAACTCCCTCCTGTACCTTGTTCACCCCCATGAGGTACTTGTTGGTCTCTATCATGTGCCCTCTCTCTTGCCTGTCTCCTAGAGTGTACTTGTTGAGACCCCTCAGTCTCTCCTCATAGGGCCTTTGATGCAACCCCTGCACCATTTTGGTTGTCCTTTTGTGGACAGCCTACACCTTGTCTATGTCCTTTCCAAAACACATCCTCCTGAACTGGACACAGTACTCCAGCTGGGGTCTCACCAGTGAGCAATACAGTGGAAACACCACCTCCTTCCTCCTGCAGGAGATGCCTCTCCCTACGCATCCCACTGGCCCTACCCACTACTTTGTCACACTGTCCTGACACTTTGAGTTTTCTCAGATATGATAACACCAAGGTCTCTTTCCTGCTTAGTGACTGTCAGTACCTCACTTTCCATCCTATACTCAGCTCCTGTGTTCCTATGCCCTAGGTGCATGATTTCGCACATTTTGGCATTGAACCCCAGCTTCCATTCCCCTGACCACTTTTCAAGTTTCACAACTCCATACATATTTTTTCACCCCTCCTGAGTATAAACACTATTACAGATTTTGGTGTCATCTGCAAAAAGGCATGTCTTCCCTTCTAGTTCTTCTGAAACATTTGCTATCTGTCAGCTGTGTTAAGCACAGGTTAGTTGGGGGAAAAAAGGGCAGCCACATAGGCACTGGTAGTCAACACATACAGCTGAAATCTGGGCACCTGCTATGCTGGACTCGGCACCAAAAGGAAGCCGGTGCAGGGGGGCCCTCTCCATTATCGTCTACATTTGTCAAGGCATCCAGAAGTAACAGTGAAACAGTCTCAGTGGAGGGAGGGTTGACTGAGGATGACTACTACAGAAATGAGAAGAGGTCTGTGGGAGTCCCTAGTAATGGTTATAGCAGCAGTGATGGGTTGAGTACTAGTACCCAGAGGTACCAAACCACAGTAACCCCAGTGCAGAAAACACCCCAAATCATTGCTTTCATTTGAGCAGCACCTATGAATCCCAGGACTCAAATACTACCCCACCAGCCATGCTGCCATGCCAAGTCAAGCTGTTTGGTATCCCAGCAACCAAAAAGGTCCAACCTACACTGCACAGCTAGTCTGAGCATCATGCCAGATACCCATCCAATGCAGCAGCAGTCAAAATGCTTGCAACTGATATGTTGCCATTATCTTTTACTAGGGTTTATTAGGATGTACAAGGCAGAAGCACACCATCAGGCCCATCATGGATGCCCCTGCACTTCTCTGTAGTTTGAAAATACATGCTTACCTGATAGCATTAACTGAGCTACACTACTCTTAAATATGATTTTGTTCCTTGATTCAGTTATGAGTTGAGGCAGAAGGTTTCACACTCTGTCTACCCTCTGGCTATAGAGTCCTCCCTGTTTATTTCTTTTGGCTATATTTACTAGTAGTAGTAGTAGTATTTTTATTTATTTATGGTGCCCTTCCCCTGAGGCCTAGGGTGCCAGTACAAAGAGGAAATAGCAAAAAATAAGCACCCCAATACATAATAATGAACATTAGTACATAGTAATACAAATTAAAAACCCTACACCCACCAAGGGGGGGCTCTCTCAGTGCCTTTGGTTAAGAATTCCTAAGCAACAGGCTCTGTCCCTGGACATTTTAAGTCTGGTGCTGTGGACAACCAGGAGACTCTCCTCAGCAGAACGAAGGGGATGAGTGAGAAGATAAGGATGTAGGAGCACACACACAGGTAGCCCATACCCAGGCCGTGTAGGGTCTTATAGGTTAGCAAAGCAACTTTATATGAGATACACCATGTAACTGGCAGCCTGTGAAGTTCCTGCAGTACAGGAGTAATGTGACTCATGCTCAGAATGCTGGTCAACAACCTTGCAGCCACATTCCGCACTAACTGCAGGCATCGCAACTTATCTCCAGTGACCCCAAGGTAGAGGGAATTACAGTAATTGAGACAAGATGTCACAAAGGAATGTACTAGGGAGGACAAGTCTTCAGGGAGGGATACAGGAACAAATCCAGCTAATATTTCTAAGATGGTAGAAGTCATTCCAGATGACTGTTGATACCTAAGCCTTGAATGTCAGTTCTTTGTCCAGAATGACACCCAGATTCTTCACCTTTTTTGGCAGCGTCAACCCTGGAGGTACTGAGACAAAGCCACATTTCCCTCAATGCCAGTCCCCCCCCCCTCAGGCTCAGTCACTAGTACTTCAGTTTTGTCTGGGTTGAGTCTCAGCCAGCTTAATGCCATCCAGCCCTACATCTCAAGCCAAACACTGGTTCATCACATGCACCGCTTCCCAGTCCCAGGGCAGAAAATACAGATAGAGCAGAGTGTCATCAGCATAGCAGTGAAACCCAACTCCATACTGCATAATGATCCCACCCAGGGGCAACATATACACCAAAAACAGCATGGGCGAGAGGGGCCAACCCTTGGGGTACACCACAAGTCCATTGGGTGAGACAAGAAATTACCCATCACAACTGTCTGAGACCTGCCCCTGAGGTAGGACTGAAACCAGCTAATAACTTTGCTGGTGAGTCCAACATACTCCCTGAGTCGATCCAATAAAAGCCCATGATCAACTGAGTCAAAACACTGAGGAGAGATCCAGGAGAACAAGAACTGACCACTCTCCTCTATCCCTTGCACTGAGCAAGTCATTATGGACCATGACCAGTGCTGTCTCAGTACTGAACTTTGACCGAAATCCCAACTGGAGAGGCTCATATGTCGAAAATCACCAAGCGAGCCTCCAGCTGCAACAAAACAACCTTCTCAATCATTTTGCCTAAAAAAGGCAGGTTATAGACAGACCTGCAGTTTGCCAGGATATCTGGGTACAGTGTCATTTTTTTCAAAAGAGGCTCACCAACTCATTTTCAGTGCTGCAGGGAAGATCTTATCCAACAAGGAACACTGAATAATCCCAGAGAAGACTGGGCCCAGCTACTCAGCTGCTCAACACAGCCCACCAAGAGTCATGTTGGGCCTGGCTACAGTTCACAGTATGTTGGTAACAGCCCTAGGATCCCCTCTACGAAATCCTGAGTCATTACTGACTGAAACTCCTCCCATGACCACTGACTGCTGTTATAATATCCAGTCCTGCTAGTTGATGACTGCCCAGTAGAAGAGATACCGGCCCTAATAGAGGCACCGTGTCCAAGACGAACTGAGAAAACTCCTCACATTTCATGAATGAAGCAGCCATCATGGGCTCCAGACAGACTGAATGTAAAAGCCTGACCACCACTTGAAAAAGCTGAGCTGGTCAGTTCCTCCCAGGCACAATCTTCCTGGACAGAAATTCTGCCTTCTTATGAGAGATTGCCCTTTGATACTCATCATAGTAAGTATTCAAAGCAAGTTTGTCCTCCTGGGCCTCAGACCACCTCCAATGCCACTCCAGCCTCTGCCTTTTTGCTTTCATCACCCTTAGCTTGCCATCAAACCATGGCCAGCCATGGTGTGAAACCAATGGGTGAACACGGACTGGTGCTATGAAGTCTGAGGCCACATCGAGGGCTCTGTTATGGGCCATCACTGCTTCCTCTGTACCCTTATCATAAGCCACTGTCATATCTTAAGTGTCCAGTACTAGTAGGAGTCCATCAGGACTCAGCCCTCTCAAAGGGCAGTGTATGACCACCTCCACAATGGGTGAACTGCAAAGAGGTGCCCTGAACTCAAAACTGATGGCGCAATGATCCAACCAACTAATCTGATCAGTCCTGAGGTTCTCCACCTCAAGCACCTTGTGAAATACCAGGTCCAATGCATGTCCATGTTGATGAGTTGCAGTAGCAACTGCTTGTGCCAAGTCCAGCGCTGTCATATGCTGGAGGAAATTCTGTCCAAAACGTAAGAGATCATTGTCAATACGGGCATTGAAATTGCCAACTGTGACCCATCTTGGTGATTCCAACACCCTGTCGGCCATGAACTCCATGATCTCCAGCAAGCAGCCCCCCTCTTACCTGGGTAGTCAGTATATAAGGAGGACTCCACACCCGGTACCTGGACCCTCATGCATGGACATGCACTCAAAAGACAAAGTATCCCCCACTGGGTGCACCACCATGTTCATCTCAGATCTAAAGAAGATGGCTACCCTTCCTCCACTGATATCTTTCCTTGGGTAGTGCACTGTGGAGAAACTGGCAGGGATAGCTGCCTCCAAAATTGGACCAGCATCGTCATCCAACCAGGTTTCCATGAAGCATGCCAGATCAACCAAGGAATGAGAAACAAAATCTGCAATAATAGCTGTCTTATTCCTCATCAATCCGGTATTACAAACCACTCCCTAAAGAGGACGAGTGGTGATGGCTGGTCCATCAGCTTCCTGTCCACTCAGTCAGGTGGAAAATCAGGAGATGGGGTTTAAACATCTCTGACCTGACTCCAATCCCCATCTAACCCCAGGGCATCTCCTAGTCCTTACCATCCACATCCCACAAGTAGCCCTCCTGCATCACCTTTTGGTAATCCTCAGCCCCCTGCATCAACAGTATACCTTTGCAGGCAAGGGAGATCTCAGAAGGGATGCAATTCACACAATAAGGATGAGGGGTAGCTGAGCCTTTGTGACTACTCAGGATCACACATTGTTAACAATCCCACTAAACCTAACAAATTAGACCACTTCCCCTGACACAACCTCAAACTCCAATCAACCTCTCCACCCCCAAACAGTCACACCAAATACACACATCAATATACCAGTTAAATAAACCACACACAACCCAATTCACTTCAATATAACAACAGTCAGATATTTCTAAAAATCCATAATTACCAGAATAAAAACAGTAAATCAATAAAATTAATAGTAAGGCAAGAAGCCCCCACTTCAATGTATAAATTGCAATTGAAGTCTAAGTAATGTGTCCAGAATTAAATATTACATTTAGTCCTCTTAACTGAGTTTATTGAAAAGGGTAATGCTCCACACTCCCACTGTGTGCACTCCCCACTGAAAGCAGTACAAAATAGTTTCCTTCTGGCTCAGTCCTGACACATAGCAAGATTTACATGTCCAGCTTACAAGCTGCCATGGAGAATTAAACGTCCAACAATATTAAGTGCAAACGACAGAGTGTCATTAATAAAGACATAAAAATACACTTTAATGCTCACTGCACACAGTGCACTTCCAGTGGTTTCACGAACTGGTCCAGACTCAGGGCGGCCTCCCTCAGTGTCCACAGTCCCTGCAAGCTGGTCCTGGCACTTTACCAACTGGAGTACAGAAACCTTTTCTGGGCCAGCTTGTCACTGGCTCACCAGACCACCAAAACATCTGTCCCAGCAGTTCTCTGTGGATCCTCATAGACCACTTCCGCTATAAACACTGCTCTCAGCACCTTCACCACTTCAGTCAATTTCAAGACAAATTCCCTGCGTAAGACAGGTAACAAGCACCATGCAGGTTATGGTGGCAGATAGAGAGGATGGCAGTATATAATTACTGGTGACAGGTGAACAAGAACGGCAGGAGCAAAAGCAAATTTGGGGCTGGCAGTGTAGTCTAGAGGTTAGAATAATGAGCTGTGAATGAGCTTGGTACGTGCAGACCTCGGTTTGATTCTCATAGCCTCCACTAGCATACTGTGTGACTCTGAGCAAGTAACTTAACCATCCCAAACCTCCCAGGTCGCCTCTGAAAACAGGCATTTGTGCCTAGTGGGCCTTACCTGATTAACAAAGAATAAATAAATAAATTAATAAATACATTTTAAGATTAGCAGCTAAGCAGTATCCAGGAGGTGTCACGCGCCCCTGGCCTCCTAACCTCGGGTAGTCTGGTAGGACCGCCTGTTCACAGAGAGGATCCTCCTATTCAGGAACTTGTGAGCAAGAGTAAGGGTTCAGGAAGCCTTCCCAACCTTCCTTTTCCCAGTGGGAGGGTGGAGTACAATTTTAAGCAACAAAACCGTGGATGAAGACTGGGACTACATACAAAACATCATCATTTCTGTTATGAATAAACATGTGAGACATGTTAAAAATATAATTACAAAGGAATAAAACCAAAATGGCTTCATAAGGGTATCATAAAACTTAAAAAGAAGAAAAACAAGGCCTATGGCATTTATAAAAAAAAAAGTTGAAACTGGGAAAAATTCAAAATAATTCAAAAAAACTTGCAAAAATAAAATTAAGAAAGCAAAGCATTATCATGAAAAAAATAGTGGCATCAACAAATAAAAATAATGGTTCACTGTCAAAATCGCACATTCATAATCATGCTCTCACTTTAAGCACGTCTTAATTAGTGGCTGTACAAAATAGCGTTAAGATATTATAGCAATCCCATTTACCTCACGATCATGAACCCAAACCTACTATTGCAATCACAGGACAGTATGCAACAAACACATAAGGGCACAAGTTAACAATCAGGGACAAGATATTCAAAGCTCTCCAACCGGCGCAAATCTGTTGAGCTGGAATAGTGCTGGATTTGCACCAGGGTGCAATATTTAAAAGACCTAATAGTGCTGGCGCTGTGTGATGGTGCCAGCGCTACTAGGAAATGTATGCAGGGGGTGGGGGTGAGGGGAGTGGCCAAGAATGCTGGTGCAGCGGCATATTCAAATGTATAGCACAGCGCTACAGGACACAGTGGCACCTGTAGTGCAGCACCAAATACCACCTACCATAAGCTTGCTGTAGTGCGGCGGTGTACACCCCCATGATCCCCGACCCCCCTAACAGCATAAATGAACCAGTTTCCCTGGAAGTCTAGTTGGTCCCATCATGATTCCCGACCCCCGTAACACCATAAATGAACCATTGTCCCTGGTAATCTAATGGGTCCCCCCATCATAATTCCTGACCCCTGTAACAGCATAAATTAACTACTTTCCCTGGTAGTCTAGTGGCCCCCCACCCAGCAGTGATGGCCCCCATTCCTCCCAATAACTTCTCACAAATGGAGCTGGTGACTGGCTCAGCCCTCCTCTTACCACCATGGTTGACAGCTGACTGAGGTATAAATGAGCTGTACTGTAATGAATGAGCCCATTCATTACAGTACTGCTCATTCGTACCTCAGTCGGCGGCCAGCCGTGCTGGTGAGAGGAGGGCTGAGCTGGTCGCTGGCTCCATTCATGGGAAGTTATTGGAAGGAGTGGGAGCCATCACAGCCGGGTGGGGGGCCACTAGACTACCAGGAAAAATGGTTAATTTACACTGTTATGGGGGTCGGGAATCATGATGGGGGGAACCCACAAGACTGCCAGGGAAAATGGTTCATTTATGGTGTTATGGGGGTCGGGACTCCTGATGGGGGGTACCCACCAGACTACCAAGGAAAATGGTTAATTTGCACTGTTACAGAGATCAGAAATCATGATGAGGGGATCCACTACACTACCAGTGAAAATGGTTCATTTACAGTGTTACGGGGGTCGGGAATCGTGATGGGGGAACCCACTAGACTACCAGGGAAAATGGTTAATTTACGCTGTTACGAGGGTCTGGGAATCATGATGGGGACACTAGACTACCAGGGAGTTTGACACCTATGGGAACTGAGCCTTGACAGCCCAGACAAACTGCTTGGCCTACCTAGTCTTCCCAGTCCCCTACATTATTGATCTGTTGTGAATCCTAGTTTACCTACAGCCTACGTCCTCCCCCCCTTGCCTCATGCCTGTTCCATGCATTTGTGACACACCCCACTGTTATTGCACCCATGACTGCAGTGGGGTGCCACTGTTAGTGTTGGGGGGCTGTCTTCCAGTGCTCATTTGGACACAGGTAGTACATATTGTATATATATATATACTGTTCTGTACTGCTTGCAGTGCTGCATGGCTGAAGTGTATGCATCGTTTCAGCCTGCCAGCACCCATATCCTGCAGCATCCAGCCTGAACATCCATTCTGACCAACAGGGATGCTGTGAGCTCACCTTGACCTGCAGCGTCCAGCCTGTACTTCCATTCTGACCAAAAGGTGGAGCTGTGTGCTCCATGCAGTAGCACCAGGCAAACTGCATGGTAATGTATGTTAAGCAGCTCATAATGAGATGCAAATGTGCCTGTTTGCCCACGGATTACCTAAGTAGGCTCATTTGCATGAGAGCTTTGAATATAGCACACGTTTGCCCCAGGCTAACCAGTTTGCACCAGGCTATTGTGTTAGCACTATGCAATCAGGTTAGCCTCGGGCAAATATAACTTCAGCATACCACAGTTCTGCAGCGTGTGGCTTACATTGTTGTTTGCAGTAGATGTGAGACATCTCTGTGCAATCACACACAGTGTTCTCCACCTGCAACACTGGTTTGCTCCAGAGTCTACTGAGCTGCAGTTGCAGTTTGCACTTCCCTATTGCTATATTAAGTGCTGTCTTATTCGTGGGCTATTTTTGCCCTGCACTTCCAGCCCAGTTTGCCCGGCTTCCTTAGCATGCTATATTCAACAGGATTAGCACCGGGCTATTCCTTTTGAATATGGCAGGCTATTTGGTCAGGACAATTTTTGCATGCCTGGCAGAGCTAATTTAGCCCCAGGGCAAAGTTTTGAATATCTGGCTCCATGTCACTTATCAATTTATACAGTGAACTACAGTGACCTTTACTTTGTTATATCCAACCCTAATTGCCTTGGTCCAATCCAGTTTCCATCTTAATTGGTGCTTGCAAGCTACAAAACCACTGCATAGTTGCACCATGTCAGATACCACGAACAGCCGGATAACCAGTACAATGGCAGTACACTTTATCAAGAGCCAAAAGGACAGATAATTAGCTGTGCTGAATGGTTTTCTTTACCGATGGGAAAGGGTCACTACTGAGAAATCATATTATATATGCCTGGAATACGATAAGAGGCATTGCTCTGTGCACCTGCATCTCAAAGGGGATAGTGTGTTGAAAATCATAGGCTCACATAATCATGTCTCAGACCCAGCCCAAGTTGCACTGAAGGATGCAGTGGCATCAGTGAAGGACCATGAAGAATGTACTGGGAAACAGCACACCAGATTGTTGCTGATGCAATGTCTCAGCTGCCTCCGTCGGTATCATCGCAACTGCCTGCAATGTCACTGTTAAAGAGGACAATGCTCAGGAACAGAAGGGTCACTGCACACCCTCCACTGCAGCCTGCAGATGCTGCTGCACTGGTAATACCACCTGACTTTGTGCAAACTGTAAAGAGAGAAAACTTCCTGGTTTATGATTCTGGTCTTTGTCCTGACAGAATTTTGATATTTTCAACTACCCAGGACATGCAAGACCTAAAGAGTAGCAGCCACTGGTTTGCAGATGGGACATTTAAGTGCTGCCCAAGCATTTTTGCACAATTGTATACCATACATGCAGTAAGGTACTGTACTGTAGTGCCACTGATTTACATCCTGATGGGGAACAGAACAGCAGCAACTTATGGAAAAGTTTTTACTGCACTGCAAAATCTTTGTGGGCTGTTGTAGTCTAAAATAATTCTAATAGACTTGAAGCTGGGAGCCATAAAAGCATTTCAACAGGCATTTCCTCATGCAAAAATGAGAGATTGTTTCTTTCACATGTGCCAGGCTGTTTGGCATAAAGTCCAGCAACTGTCAGATGTTTGTGGCCCATATACCACTGATACTAATTTCACCCTGCATATTATGCTTTTACATGCTCTTGCTACATGCCAGTTGATTATGTGATTAATACAAATGGATTTCTTTCAAACTAATGGGGACCTTCTAACTAGCTTCACTGACTACTTTGAAGACACGTGGTTGGGTCGACCCTTAGCCAGAGGTGGTTGGAGGCACCCAATGTTCCCAGTGCCACTATGGAACTGCTTTGAAGCAATAAGGGATGATTTGCCCAGAACTGTGAATGCGGTACAGGCTTGGCACCATAAATGCAACCATTTTGTGGTAGCACTCCATCCCTCAATCTGGAAATGTTTTGATTTTCTGAAAACAGAACAACACATGAACACAATGATGATGGAACAATTGGTTGCTGGTTCTGTTGTCACCAAGGTCAGAAGGAAATATAAGGATACTGATAAGAGAGTAGCAGGAATTGTTGCAGAGTACCACGCATGCCCAAGGAGTGAATATCTTAGGGGAATTGAGTACAATTTTCAACTCCAGGCATAAATAGCAAAAACAAGAGCTTAGATAGATAGATATTGGAGTTCACTATTTTTCTTTGGGTTCTTTGGGTTCAATAGACCTAGTAGCCCACGTATTTTGGGAATAAAGGAATAAAGTTTACCTTTTAGATCGGTTCACAGTGGAAGTGCAGTGGAAGTCCAGTAATGTTTACATGTGGAAACTGTGGTGAAGGGCAGAAATGCAAAGAACACTGAGAGCTCCATACCGTACTACACATTCCAGATATGTGAATGATTCATTCACATATCTGGACCGTGTAATCACGGTATAAACTACCCTAATGAACCAATGGGTGTGCAGCCCTACTGAGCTGTCAGTCGGAGGCGGCGACGGGCGGCGTGGCGTGGGGAAAGGCCACCCGAGCAGGCTGACGGGGGAGCGGGCGGTGGGGCCCAGTGGGCGGTGGGGAGGGGGCACACTAGACCACTAGGATAATAGGAAGTTTTTTATGTTTACAGATGCCCGCGATCGGGCAGCGATTGGTCCACTGGACCACCATGGATATTGGATGGGGGGGGGTTTATTATACTGATGTCCGTGATCGGGCACATAGTGGTCCACTGGACCACCAGGGATATTAGACAAGGATTTTTTTTTTAGACAAATGCCCGCAATCGGGAACATAGCGGTCCACAGGACCACTAGGGATATAGGACGAGGGAGTTAATTTAACCAGATGCCTGCGATCAGGCAGCACTCGGTCCACTGGACCACCAGGAATATTGGAGGGGGGGTTTATTTACACAGATGCCCATGATGGGGCATAGGGGGGCGCCGCCAGGTGGCAGGAACTTTCCGGTGGCCACGCTGGGCAGCAGCTGCCGTGTTGCACCCTGCAATGTGGCAGCTCACCTGTGGGTGGCCATCATGTGTTCCTTTTTTTTTGGGCTCAACTTTGTGCAGGCGCAAGTAGGGGTTGCGCATGCATGGCTCTGCACATCCCGGGCTGAATAACGGGTTGTGCAGGTTATGCATGGACACGTCCCCCCTACCTGTGCCTGCCTACATTACTGATGCACTCTGGCACATCAGGATTTGTGCGGCACACTTTTTACCTTTTGAATATCGTGCCGGGGAGCATCAGTGGGTTGTGCATGGCGCAACACTGTTGCGCCATGCGCAACCCTTTTGAATATCTGGGCCCATAAGTTTAACATAAACTTAAATGGCAGAGGGAACATATCTGCTTAATATATATATATATATATAGAGGAGGCAGAGGGGTCTGTATGAATTTTCAAGACCTAAATGTAAAGAGAGAGATATGGGTGGGGGGAGTTATAGGTTGAGAAAAGAAAAGCAAAGCTAAACTGTTATTATGGTTTTCTCAAAAGGGCAGTTTAAACCTAGTGAATTTTTTAAAAACTCTTGTTTAGTTATTTTTCTAAAATATCTTTCATTCTGTTAAATAAGGGAGGTCTGAAATATCTTGTTGCTGTTTTGTAAGCTCAAACACCTGCTAGAAGCTGTTAAGTCTCCTATATTTGTGTTAGTATTTTAAAATGAAATGTACCTTGTAGTTTAGGTCACTTTTTTAATGCTCTTGTACAGAACACAGGCATTTCTGTTTTACCTATAAGAAGATTTAATAAGTTCTTACTGATATTTGCTTACTTCAAAATGCAGTTTTACCTTGCTTGAATACTTCAATTTTACATTGTTAACTTTTAACAGGTACCCACCTTCTCTTTTAATTCTCTGTTCCCACCTTTCTAAATATTCTCTGTTGCTCTTTACTGTGGATCCCGTTTTTACCACTATTCTTACAGAATGTATGCCTTGAGTATTTTCACAATCGCCATTATCCAGAATGCCACTGCATCTCTCTAAAGGAAGCTGCTTTTCTGTGCAGCAAGGAAGGGGCCGAGCCACAGATATTCATGTCCTAGAGGAATGTGATGATGTCACAAGTGACATCTCTTGTAGCTCGGTCCTTTTAAAGGAAAACTACACTTTTGCCAAGAGGTTTGCTCACAAAAGTGAGCGTTTGTGTAGTCCCCCTTCCTATGTTACTTTACATTTGTTTTTTAATAGTGGTCTGAGTGACTTTGTTGGCACAAGACTGCAAGATTTATATACTGATTGGAGTTCTTTGTGATTTATTTTCAGCTTGTAAAAAGTTCTGATGAAGGGGCAGTGTATCCTGAAACATATGTCAATAATATTGAAAAACTGATAGTTCAAGTTCAAGTTCAAGTTTATTGCAGGAAAACTCCATTGAGCAAGCTCATTCACAAGGAGGTCCTGTGACATAAACACTTAAAGTACAAACACAGATAGGTAATAACAGTATATACATGAAATGCACGTTACATGATACAGGCTGGATATATATACAAAGGGTACCACATAGGGTGACGCGGGTGGTAAACATTGATATGAGACAGGAAGCGACTTACAGGTTGCATACTGATAAATGAAACATGATGACTGTGTGTGCAATACATATACAGTATTTTGGCAGCTAGAGCAAACAACAGTCTACAACTGATATGGGGGGGAGGAGTGATTTGATAGAGTAGCAGTGGAGCGTAAGCAAAGATAAAGCCAGGAGTAGAAGGGGAAGGGAAAGCAGTTAATATGACAAATCAATTATACCTTACCAGTGGATAGATATGGCAAACATGGGGAAGGAAGAGACTTAATGACAGTTACAGGTGTCTTTTATTTTGGCTGAACTTAGCGATTTGTAGAAGTTTATTGAAACTGTGCTAGTTAGTTTCAGTACGGTTTGTAATTGGTTCAAATGGAGGGAAGGGCATATGCAATAGCACGTTTACCAAAGGAAGTCCAGGGCCCTGGTATGTCAAGCATAATAAAGTCAGATTTTCTTAACGAGTATGCACTATGTGAGATACTAATAAGGAAGAGAGATAGCTTGGCAATTTCTGCAGGAGCAGTTTAAGAGTCCATAGCCCAGCATGGAGCAGGCATCTAGTAGTAAGGGATGTCCAACCAACAGCTGCATATAAGTCACAGTGGTGCGAACGGTAAGGGGAGATGGTAATGAACCGTAATGCACGGTGATAAAGGATGTCCAGTTTACTTAGATTTGCAAGAGTGGTGGAGAAATAGATTACATCACCATAGTCGAGTAGGGGGAGAAAAGTGGCCTGTACAAGCTTGTTTCGAGTTTCAAGGGGAAAAGGGCCTATTTCTGTAGAAGAAACCTAACCTTGCTTTTAACCTTCTAGAGACATCTTCGACGTGGTCACTGAAAGATAATTTATTGTCGATCCAGATACCTAGATATTTAAATTTGGTTACAACTTCCAGAGGCTCGCTTAGCGTGGTGACAATGAAGTCTTGGGCAAGGGTATTGGGGGCCTGAGACAGCACTGCGGAGAATATCATCGCTTTAGTCTTCTTAGCATTGAGCAGAAGCTTTGCCTTTATTAGATTATGCTCCAGTTGCAAAGTCCACTTGAAGCACTCCCTTGACTTCAGATAACGATGAGCCAGAAGTATACAGCACAGTATCATCTGCAAAAGTGCAGATTGGACGTAGATATGTTAGCATCTAAGTCATTAATGTACAGAGAAAACAAGATAGGGCCTAAGATGGATCCTTGGGGACTCCTCTGCAACTGGCAAGGCAGCAGAAAAAGCCTTCCGCTTTACTTTTGGAATCTTCCAGTTAGGTAGCTAGAGAACCACTGGGTGGTATGGTATGTGGCACCCAACTTTGCAAGGCAATTGACTAATAGTTTGTGATCAACAGTATCAAAAGCTTTGCTGAGGTCCAAAAAGACTGCACCAGTTACCTTCTTAGCATCTATAGCAGAGATCCAATCATTGGTTACTTTTGCTAGTGCAGTGATTGTGCTATGATTAGCCCGGAAGCCAGATTGAGCTGGGTTAATGAGAGAGAAGGTTTCCAAGTGAGATTTTAACTGAATATGGATCAGTTTTTCGAGAACTTTAGAAAGGATCGGCAATGTGGAGATAGGCCTATAGTTGTTTACATCGCATGGGTCACCAGATTTAAATAGAGGGAGGATATTTGCTGATTTCCAGAAGGACGACACAGTAGCAGATGTAATGGAAAGATTGAAGATGTGGAGAATTGGAGCAGTGAGATGGACATAGCCTCACCTTAGGAAAAAGGGTTCCAAGCCATCGTCCCCTGTGCTTTTTTTGGTGTCTAAGTTAAGAAGAGAATCTTCTACTTCCTTATAAGTTATCTCGCGCAGTTGGAAGGGGCTGGGTGCAGGACTAGATGTGGCAGGAGGGTATGCTGGCTCACCGCAGCACCAGCATAAGGTGACGAGATAAAGCTAATCCAGCTGTGGCAAAGTGGGAGTTAAGTTCCTCCAGGATTAGGGACTTGTTTTTCACAATCTTGCCACTTGCAACTATCTTTGTTGGGACAGAGGGGGCCATGGGCCATCCTTCTATAGCTTTGATAGTCTTCCATATTTTATGAGGGTTACCTTTAGCTTGTTCGAGAGTAGAAATATAATAGTTAGCTTTAGCAGAGCAAAGTTTTTTCACACAGTTATTCCTGGCTGTTCTAAAGGTCTGCCAATCTGAAGATTCTTTGGAATGTCTAGCTTTAGCCCAGAGCTTATCTTGAGCTATAAGGGCTGCCTTGAGATCCGAGGTGAACCAGAAGTTGGAATTGTTCCGTACCCTTACTTTGATGAAAGGGGCATGCTTATTTATTATTGTAGTGAGTTTGTCATTAAGGATGCAAGCTGCCTTGTTGACATCTTTGGCTAGGTAAAGATCTTGCCATCTGATCATGCTCAGGTCAGATAGGAAGTTTACTGCACTGAATTTGCGAAAGGATCTTTTTGTTATAAAGATGGGTTGCGGTCGGGCCTTAATTTGAGATCTTATGCAAGCAACAATTACATGATCGCCATGTCGCTAGAAACACTGCCAAATGAGATATTTTGTGTGGATGGGTGGTTAGTACCACATCTAGAATGGAACTGTTAGCAGTATTTAGAGTGTTGTTCCTAGTAGGTTCACTGACTAATTGCCCAAGACCTAGCTTGTCACAAAGGGATTTGAGGCCGTGTGATTTAGGTGACAGCCAGTCCATATTTAGAGCTCCTAGAAATATTGTTTCAGTTTTTGCATCTACGAACATGGATTTCAAAAGATTAAGGACTTCATTACCACCAGACGGGGGTCTATAGCCACCTAGGATAGTGATACATTCCGAGGAGGGGAGATGAAGGTTCAGCGAAACTAACTCAAATTCCTGGGCTAGAGATTTGCAACTAATATTGGTGACCAAGTACTTAGATTTGGCATAGATAACCACACCCCCGCCTCTAGACTCTCTATCTGCTCTAAATAAATTGTAGCCCTGCAGTGATATTTGTTGATCAGTGTTCGTCTTTTTTAACCATGACTCAGTAATTATACAAGAGTATAAGAGTAAAAAAGACATTATATGAAGGAAAGTTGGTTTTATTCCTCATTACAGCATGTCTCTAGGGGTAGAAGTTTCCTTACAATGATACGTTTATAGTTCGGAAGTACCTGGAGAGCTAAAATCCTGTCTGGGCTTGGTTGCACTAGTGGTCAGAAAGTTATTTTAAACCACTGGAAAGATCATAAACTTCTTTCTTATACAGAATGGAGGCAAGAGATTTTAATGAGTCTTAGATTGGAGAAAACACTAACTAGTCTTAAACATAATTTACCTTTGTTCCAGAGTAAGTGGGGAAGCTCTATGAATTAATTACTTCTCAATAGACTATGTCTGGCACCTCCATAGTAATAGCAATTCAATATTATTGTTGATTTGAACTTTAATTATTTTCCCTTAATTTAATCTTGTAGCCTGGCTACTATAATAGAACACCAGCAGCATGTTTTCTTTAGGCTTTCTTGAGTTCAATAAGTACAACTTATGACTTGAGTTTTTAGGGTCTCAAGTGATTTAACAGAGGGGTATGAGGGAGTGGGTTATTAAATACAGTTTAGATTGTTATTTTGTGAACTGCTTTTCACTTTTAATGGTTATCTTATGATGTGTTTGAACTTGTATATTTCTTTTTTGTTAGCCTTGCTTGTTATAAATACTATGTACTGTTGTTTGGTTATATTGCAAATAATAAAGAATATAAAATATGAAAAAAAATAGTTAGCTATTGCATCTGAGGAGGGAGTTATTTCGTCCCAGTAGAGGCTAGCATAGTAACTGTGAAATGCCTGCTGGGTAGCTTCAGGCTCCACTGTTCATGTTTTAGTGATGGGGTGTCATACTTTAGAGTCAGTAGATTAAGCTCATCTCTGTTGCAATCGATAAGCAGAAATGTTTGTGGTTCTAGCCACCCCCTCCTTTACAATATTTACAGCACAGGAATCTAAGGGCCATTTCCATTTTTTGATTCTCTTGAATTTTACTTCTGACCTGAGTCAGGTCAGCCACTATGGTTCTATTTCCTTGCCTGTGGAGATAATGGAGATCATTTAGTTTCTGTTGAAAATCCTGCACTTGGGTGTCTCTAGTGTTTTGGGGTTTTTTTGTAAGTGGGATGCATATTTAATTATGTCTCCCCTTTGTACCATTTTAAGGGAATCCCCCAATATAGCTGCAGATACCTGTGCCATATTGTTTTCTTATAGTATTTGAGATACCTAACTGCCATTTGAGGTTTAAACTCAGAGATGTTCAGAAGTGAGTTATTAGCCCGGATTGTCTGGTGACAGCTGCTGAGGTGGGGTTTAGGTGTCCATTGGATGCCTCCCACCTAGGGAAGGGGGGCACCTCCTTCCACTGCATGACCACCCCCTGGTGACCCAGGGAGAGGATTGTCATGTAGGAAGGAACAAATTGTCCCTTTGGGGTGGTCTTACATTGGCACATACCCACTCATCTGGCAGTTGGAGCGGAGGTGTCTCATGACCAGAGTGGGGCCAGCAGGGGAGCACTGAACATGGGGCAGGGCTCACCTGCCCTTCCAACTGCCCCGGTAGGCATCTCACCAAAGCCACCTCTCAGGACCACATGCCCTGGGGCGAGGGGAGGAAAAGGTAATAAAGTCCCCAGCAGCTCCAGGCAGATGAAGCTGCCCTGCTCCGCCCCCCCACAACAGCAGGGTTACTTGACTCCTCCCACACCTCACTGGCAGCAACCCATGGGCCCCAACTGTCAAGTGAATTATGTTCCTCCTGGTTAAAGGGGGGACTGGGGGAGTCCCACCCATGGGGGATAAGCCATGGGTTACAGTCAAGGTACTTGGAAGGTTGTTTAGCAAAAGCTGGTGTTGTGCTGGATCTTCTGGGACATCACATGGTGGGTGAAGGGCTTGAGCAGGTGGAAGGAGATTCTGGTAGCTGGTGAGGTGAAAATGGGGACAAAAGCAGAAAGTAAACAAAAAAAAAGAAGTCAGTTATTGACTCTCCATAGAGATGTTCCTTTCTTGTTTCCTAGGGCCACTTCCAGTCTGAGAGTAGCATGATCAGATAGCAATATTGGAAGTACAGTAAAGTATAGTATTTTTTGTGGTCATATGGACATGCTCTTGGGATAACAGGCACCAGTCAGTTCCAATGCAAATATTGTGGGGAGCTGAATAATGTGTGTAGGATCTAACAGTGGGGCGAAGGTGACACTAAGTGTCTATCCAGCCTTGTCCCCAGAAGTAGAACCAAGTGGTGCATTGTGCTTCAGTGTGTCACAGGAGCCATGAGTTACTGGTGTCTCTGTTGCCAAGAATCATATTAAAGTCTCCACCTGAAATTTAAATGCTTGACTGAATAGCAGTTATTTTTCTGTATTACCATCTAATGAAGTTAGGTGGAAAACTAGGAGGTATATACAGTATGAGCTCGCTAATTTAAATTCTTGTCCCTTGTAAAACCCTTTTATAATGGCTAGGCATCCCTGGGTATCAGTTTCTGAGAATACAGACTGAAAGGAGGTCTGTCTGGGGACCAGTGCTGCTGTCCCTCTTTTTTTCCCTGATAGACAGAAGGCTGCTACCACCATACTGTAGCCAAATTGAGTCAATTTATCATATTTTTCTTGTGTTAAATGTGTATCTCTTGTAGGTGTACAAAGGCTGGTTTCTGTCTTTTTATGGCAGCTAATACTTTAGTGGGCTATTGAGCGCATTAATATTATAGGCATAAACAATGGTGTTAATAGGAGCAGCCATAATTAGATTGTCCAGTTACTCCCTCACACAGTGATATCTCTCTCTCTCTCTCTTCTTTAGTAAATATTAAAACAAAGCCCAGGTTGTTGTTTTTTTTTTTTTTTTTGCATAGCAATAACATCTCCTCAGGGCTCTTTCATACAAAACATCTCCTTCTGCAAGAGCCTAGCACAGTTAAGTGAAAAATGAGCAGCACTCAAAAACATATACAAAACATTACAACAAATGAAAATAACAAGAACAAATAACTATAACACCATGAAACAACATTCTCACTTTGCTCAACAGATGGTTGTGGGAGACTGAATGAACACATGTACAGCTCAATCTGAGGAGAAAATACCGTTCTGTGAGAAGGTAGGCCCCCGGTCCAGATCTAGGGATCTGAATTGTCCTGCATGATGGAGCTGCCCAGATTGGGGGAGAGTGCACAGAATGCAAGTACTTGTAGGTGTAATGGGAGATATGGGCCCTTTTTTTGATTACCTTTTAAATTGTTTTACAACAGCTGAAGAAAAAAGGAGACAAGAAAACAGATAGCATATGATGATGAAAATGAGAATGATGAGTCTTGAATTAAGGAGTGTAGAGAGAATAGGGATATGGCCTGGGGCCAGAGACACCACCACCAAACAGTCACACCAGCCCCTCGAGAATGCTCCATTGGATTTGGAGCAACACCTCCAAAATTTGTTTCATGGCAACTATTTGGCAGGAGAAATCCCTTATCTCACTGCTCAGCTGCACCACATCAGTATGGATAGATGTTGGAAGAGGATGTCTGGCCAGTTTCTCAGGTGAACCCTGGAAACCCAAGTTTGGCTGCATCTCTATTTCCTTGTCCCCTCCAGCCCTTCCATGTCCCCCTCTGGGATCTGTGCACCCCGTGATCACTCAACACATTGCCTCTTCTTGCGCTGCCCACCATGGGGCAGACAAAGAGGGGACTAGGTAAAAACCACATCAGAAGACCAGTGCGGTCAATAATCCCACAACATGGACACCAGAAAATGGGCATGATCAAAAACCAAGCTATAATAAATAAACCATCTCCAAAACACTACATACTGTAATGTCATTGTGGTTTTTGACTGCACTGTTCTTCCGATGCAGTGAGCACTGGATGCCCAGAAAGAGTACTAATGGTGCCACAGACTCCATCCCTTTCAGCTGTCTTGGTCTGTCTCCTCCTCACATGCTTCTCCTACTCCAGGCAGTGACTCACCTTAAGGTGGTTGTGCTGCCCACCTGTACCTAAACTGCTGCCCCATTTTCCATACCAAGCAACAGTGTGTCACAAGGTACATGCCACCCACAGTTGTCAGTGGGGTCAGTCACAAAAAAAAGTCCCAAACAACTAACTTTTAATGCTGCTTAGAAGAGGAGTCAGATGGTCCCAGGTGGGACTCTTCCTCCTCATGTAGCTCAGGTGGTGGCACAACCACGGGGGTGCCACAGGGGGCAGGTGTTGCAGCAAGTACAGGTTGTACTAGAGCAGGATCAACTGGTGGTGGTGCCACTCCATGCTGCTGTTGGTGCCGCACTGTGGGAGGTCAGGTACTTTACAGTTTCACTTCCCAGTGCTCCTTCTGCCAAAGCTGGCCTCTTCGTAGGGATAGGACAGTGTGTACCATCCATGGACTTCATCTCCCTCTCCTTGCTGTGACTGGTCTTGGTCGCAGTCCTCACAGTCTCCTCCTCCTCAAAAGTCCCACTCATTTTAAGTTAAAAAACAGAGTACAAAAAAGTAAAAACAAGAAAAATAATGCAAATAAAAGCAGTAAATATAGAGAAACATACACCTAAACAACAACTAAATGGATACTCACAAACTGCTAAGCAAAGAAAGCATGACAAGAAAAAAGAAAACAACTGTAAAAAGTTGTGGTTTTGGTTGTTTTCTTACAACTTCTGAAAGCAGCAGATCTGACCTCTTCCAGTAACCCACTCACACTGCAAAAAAAAAAAAAAAAAAAGGCTCAGTCTGATACAGTATATACAGTAGAGAGGTAACATGTGACCTCCAGGAGCTGTTTCCATGTGACCTACAGGCACTTGTTTACCAGAAGCCTTGATATGAGCAAGTTTCACCTAAATGTACCCCAAAGGCAAATTAACAAAGTTACAATAGGCAAATTTCCTAGTAAATAGAAATTGGTAACCTGATCCATGAAGGCAAAGTTGGTGACTTCACTGGAACTTCATAAGCAAATTAAAACTTCGCAACATCTGCATAGCTTAATCTTGGACACTAGCCGTTTAATGTAAAATAAAGATAATGATTTCCAACCATACTTATTCTTCAAGCCAGAAAAGTTGAGGAATCTATTATATGCTTGGTCTAATGAATCTTGATCAACTAGTAACTATTTATTGCTGCTATAAATTGTACAATTACAGTATGTAAGTTAACATACAGTAGGAAACCTTTTGCACAAACTGGGTTTGGGAAAGTCAGTGGTCCCAACGTTTGCATTTACTGGTAAAGTCTGCAGGCTTAGTACATCTGACTGAACAGTCTTGTTAATAACAAGACTTTGAACTAATTGAATTTAAAAACAAGACAAAATTTCAAACACAGAAATGGATTAGATAGATGGATAGATAGATAGACAGACAGACAGACATATGTATTTTTGCAAAAAACTTTGTTAATGCACCAGTTAGGGTAAATTAATGCCACAAAAGTGGGGAAATGTGGCATTAGGGTTTCTAACCCTAACTCCCTACTCCTATCCCCCAAGCAGAAAAAAGGAAACATATTAGAGATTTTGAACCTCCAGAGTCTTGGCATATCAGTGGTGGGATCTTTCTTAGGGTTCTCAACCCTAGTGCCCACCCCATGCCCTGAGCAAACAACATCACATGTGATCTCCTTTCTGGACCCTACGTAAAGAAAGGTACAAAAAATTTTGTTGGCAACATGTGGTAAGACATACTTCTCTACCTTTGAAGAGGTTATCACCAAGAGGCACTGTCTTGGAGCTGTACCTTGTGCTTCAGACTGGAGGCTATGGGCTGAGGTGAGGTGTAGGCATTAGGGTTAAGAACTGCAAGGAAGACCCCACCACTGATTCGCCAAAACTCTAGAGACCCAAAAACCCTAATGTTTCTTCCTTTTGCTGCTTGGGGGACTGGAGTAGAGAGTTAGGGTTGGAAACCGTATCATCACATCTCCCTACTTTTTTGGTGTTAAGTGGCCATAACTGGTGCATTAACAATGTTTTTTGCAAAGAATGTCCTTTCATTTTTAAGATAGTGTAATCGTATCCTGGTTGAAGGGACCAGCATGAACAGGTAAAGATACACAAAGTCCTTTGGGGTCTGCACCATGGGAAGACTCTGTCTGCCTACAAAAGTGCAGGGCCTGGCACATTCCCCCCCTCCCCCACCACCCATGGAATGCAAGCTGCAGGGTGGTCCACAAGGGCCCAGGTACCAAATAGTGAAGGCAGTTCCCCTCATTCACTCCTTACACATTCACTCTTTACACATTTACACTTCACACATTTACTCTTTGTTCTCTCAGATCTCTTTGCCTCTTTAGATCTGAAAGAACCAAGATTGAATGTGTAAAAAGTGATTGAGGACAGTTGACTTCACTACATGGTACCCTGGCCCATGTGGACAACACTGCAGCTTGCATTCCCTGGATGAGGAGTGTTGCATAACAATGACATCCCTCCATCCTAATTCTATCCAGCTGAGTCACTGAGCTCATCCCCAAACATATATATATAGTGCCGTGATAGCACCACTATAGTTAGGGCTGATTAGCATGTTTAATGTTAAACCTCAAATTTTGCACTTAAATAACTGCAACCGATCAATGAATTTGCAAAAAATTAAGCATGCGCTGGGTAGATCTCTTGACATGGCAAGTTTCGTTCTGGTTGGATGTGCAGATTCTGAAATCCAAACAGTGAAAAAGTCATAAAGTCGCCACTTTCTGCAGATTTTTTCCTCATCACCTTTTGTCCAGATGGTGTGATTTCTTTTATGGTAGAGACAAATTGGGTAACAGAACAGACATGCATTTGTTTTGTGAAAAATATTAATCTGTTGCAAAGTTATTCAGTTTTTCATTTCCCATTGTTTTCAATGGGAAGATAACTTTTCATGATAGAGGGAGGAAGTTCAAAAAAATATTTGATCTCGTGAAAAAGGATTCTGTCTTGTGAGACCCTTTCCTCTTTTGTAAGACAAAAATCCGCTTTCATGAGCCACCATCTTGTTTTCTGTTTTTTCTTAGGTTCTTTTTTTTACAAAAGCAACAAAAATGACATCCTGGAGTGACATCACCACACCTAGCTGGCTGATCAGGACCCTGTTAGGTGCAATCTGTACTTAAAAGTTAGACATGTGCCTTTGAAATGTGTTTTTTTTTAAATATAATGATTCCTTTTTCATGACCGCTTGATACAAAAAAAGAATCCTTTTTTGTATCACGAGTCATGAAAAAGGATCCTTTTTCGTCACTCAAGAATCCTTGCTTGTCTCTTCGTAGTACTCTATTGTTTTTCCCTGTTGTACAGTGGCCCCCTACCCTCCAGTATCCCTGACAATTAATTTCCCTGGTGTCTAGTGGAGCCCACCCCACCCTCCGATTGCTATCCCTGTAATACAAATAATTTCCCTGGTGGCTAGTGGCAGCCTCCACCCTCCATTCATTGTACCCCTAATGATATTAATTCTCCTTGTGTTTAGTGGCACCCTCATCCTCCGATCGCCGTCCCCTAGTTTCTGTGTTTAATAATATAAATCCGACATCGAGATGCCCACCCCCAGTGTTGGATGCCCCCCTTCCCCACAGCCCAAGTTGTTTTATTTATTGGTCAACACTGAGGTACCTAATTCCCATGTTGGCATTACAAGCAATCCCCCCCCCCATAGTCTGAGACACTGGAGGAGCCCATCCCCAGTGTCTTGAAATATTTATTTTTCTTTTATATCCTGTGAAAAAAAGAAAACAGTCCATGAAGTCTTTTTTTTAACCTGTAGAAAAGAAAATGGTCCCTCATCATCCCCGCCATCCCCCCCCATCCCAACCCTCCCACTGAGCACCAACCACTCCTCACACCTCCCTTACCCTATACTTACCACTGGAGGTTGAAGGCTGTCATCTTTTGGGGACTGAGACAAGTCTGCACTCTTCAAAGCCAAACCATGAATGAGGAATCAAGGTAAGTAGCATATAATGTATTTCAGTGGCATTTTGAATTTGTGTTCATAACTTTGCCATTTTTGGGAATTTTTTCACCAAATTTTCAACATAGCCTTTTTGGGACCCCACCTCATGAACACTGCCAATGTTATTTTGTTAGTCAGGCCAGGGAGTTGATTTCGCAGTTGCTACATGAAATCACCTTTTGGGACTGAATAATAACATTTCACCACCAGTGTTCATGAGGTGGAATGCCAAAAAGGCCATGTTGAAACTTTGGAGAAACAATCTTAAAAATTCCTAAAAATGGTAGCGTTATGAGTGTTCATTAAAATATTTCTATGCACACACATAACTTTAGTAATTTTCAATATTTTGAGTCCAAATTTTCAACGCATTCAAATTTTTACACCACCTCATGAACAGTACAGCTGTCATTTTTCACATCCTGTCCAAAACGTGTTTTCACGCTTGTGGTGCGAAATGGCATTTTGGAACGGATTTGAAAATTTTCACTTATGGAATTTATGAGGTAGGGTCATAAAAAGACTGTGTTGAAAATTTGGGGTCAAATATATGAATAAAATGGCAAATTTATAACCATTCATTGCAATTTCGCTATACCCACTCTTAACTTTTGAAATTTTAAAAATGTTAACCCCGGATTTTCAACATAGCTTTCTTATTACTCCACCTCATGTATGTCACAGCTGTCATTTTTCAAATCCTGCCCAAAATGTTTTTTACACCTGTGGTGTGGAATGGTGTTACAGTTGTGCAGAATTACATTTTGGTGGGGATTCAAAAATGTTCTGTTACAGTTATATGAGGTAGGGTAATAAGAAGGCTATGCTGACAATTTGGTCATTGTCCTATAAATGGGCCCTGTGCTTCCTCAGCTATATATATATATATATATATATATATATTTATATATAATATGTATGCATCTACTGAGGGATGGGAGCCCAGTAGAACCCACAGTAGAATAAGGATATTATTATACTATCTCAAAAAGTAAGGAAATAACTTGCAAAAAAAACCTCTTAGTGCTCCAGTTAGGGTCAAAGAAACAAAAGTTGGGAAATGAGGCGTTAGGGTTTCCCTAACACCCCACCATCCCAAACCAGGCAGGAGAGCAGGTGTGGGGTGTACCTTGGACTTCTCAAACCTAACACTCACCCCATTCTCATAAAATCTACACATCTGATCTTATTTACAGATGGAATGGGGTGAGCGTTAGGCTTGAGAAGTCCAAGGCACACCCCACACCTGCTTTCCTGAATGGTTTGGGATGGTGGGTTGTTAGGGAAACCCTAATGACTCATTTCCCAACTTTAGTCACTTTGGCCCTAACTGGAGCATTAACGAAGTTTTTTGCAACGATATATATGGGATACATGATGGGCAGGAGTGGGATATGGAAAATATTCTCACTCCTGCAGAGTGAGATATCCATGCCTCACAATGCAGGAGTGAGAATATTTCCATATCTCATGATCTGCACATCATGTGTGCAATTTAAACAATAGGGGAGAGATTTATGTTACTTTTATTTGTGTTTGTAGTGAGTTTAGTATGCTTTTTTTCTGTGTGGTATTGCTTTGTGTTGTGAATGGAGGTCACTGTTGTTACATGATTGGTTGGAAGTATGAATGGGAAGTAGTTATCTTTTGTTATGGGTTGATATTTTAAGTTGTTGTTTGTGATTGGTTAAGTTTTATTTCTGTCTGTGCTATGATTGGTTTAATGCATTGGGTGGGTGGGAGTTTGATTGCAGTCTTCGTGGAGGGAGTTTTTGATTTTTTTTTGTGATTTACTGTTCATTTGCTGTGCCTTTTTGCCTCTGTGATACTTATTTGGCATCCAGTGTGGTCTGTATTCTGCTGGGTCCGTGTTTTATTTCGCAGTTGTTGCGCATTTTGTTAGCGGCAGTGTGACTACAGGACTTTCAGTTTCATGGAGTGCTTTTTTTCCATCTGTGATAAGGACTGAGGAACTGAGGTACATGTTTGAAATACAATGTGAACATTGTGGGAAAATCTGCAATGGGGTACTTTTGGGATGTGTTACATTGCTTCAGCATTTCTTTTGTGGCAGAGGTTTAGCTTCTGGTATAGCTTGCCTATGATTTCTGGAGGGCTGCCCTTCCGTTACATAGAATGAGCGTTTCTTTGAAACATGTTTTAATTTTCTGTTTTCTGTTACTTGTAGTGATGTGATAGTTTTCTGTGGATGTTTTTTTATAGTGGGTTATGTTTATAAAATGTTTTATGTAGAAAGGTTTTCTGGTGAGCATAGTGGTTCTAGTGACATAGCTACAGTGAGAATATCGGGTGATGACATAGCTACAGAAGGTGTAAATGGATTTATTTTCACTTCAGCTATGTCATCACCCATTTATCTCACTGGGGTGAGAATACATGATTTTATGCTCAATGAATACACAACACCCATATTGTGTGTGTGTATGTGTATATATATATATATATATATATATATGTGTGTATATATATATATGTGTAGATATATATATATATATATATATATATATACATAGCTAGGGTTGAGTAGGCACTTTAATGTTAAACCTCAATTTTTGCTCATTAATAACTTAGCAACCGTTCAATGGATTTGCACAAAATTTGGAATGTGCAGTCTGGTATGGTAGATCTCTTGATTTACCAAGTTGTGTTTCAGTCAGATATATGGTTTCTGTGCAGAAAATGCTAAATAACTCATTTTTCACCACTTTTGACATGATGTGTGCCTGTGGTGCTGCAACCACACCGTGTGGTCTTTTGATCTGAAATTTGGAACATAGAAAGAGGCTGGGACAAGGAATCATCCAGCATTAGTTTGGTAAAAAAAATATTAATCCATTACAAAGTTATTAAATGTTTAATTTTCAGGTTCTGAACATACTCGGTTTACTCCAAGATTTATATGGTTATTTTCAGATAAAGATTGGGCTTGTGGTCAAGGATTTTGTAGTTCGGGACAAGGCTCCTGGTCCACCAGAAAATTTCTTGTCCGTGAGCCACCATCTTGTTTTTCAGTTTTTCCCCAAAACAAAATGTTGTAGCTTTCTCCATGGGTGACTTTTGGGCCAAATGAGGCATGGGGTTTACTCAGGGTGACCCCCTCTACAAAGCCATGCCTTTGGTTTGGCTCATTTTGGTCAAAAAATAGCTTTTTAAAATTTAAAAATTCTTTGACCGTGACTCCCTAATGATCCTAGTCCGCAAACTGTCAAAAGTCTAGTCCGTGAGCCCGTGGTCAAGAATTTTGCTACCTCGTGGACTAGGATTTTAAAAATGTCACCATTGCATTGCTAATGAATGGTTTGGTATTTTTACTTGCAATTGTAAGGGTATTAAGGGGATGCCCTACCAGTGTAAATGATGCTGTTTAGCTGTTGAGGAATTAAGCGGTTCCATAGATATGCCATCATGAAGTTCAGAAGTTCAGATTTTCCCCATAGGATTGAATTGTTCCACCCATCACATTGTTTGGTGGCCATATCTTGGAAATGATGTGAGACACAGATTCAGTCCATATATTTCTTGAGCAGTGCTCATTGTCATGATTACAATGACACTTGAATTTTTTTTTAGCTGCTACGGTTCCCGAGATATCGGCAAATTAGTGTTACAAGGGTTCCTTGCCCTATAAGGCTGCTGTATGGCTCTAGAGATATAGTAGGAGCGCAGGCCCCCGGGCCCTGCTCTCCCCACAGATGGCATTGTTATGCAGAAATGGGCAGCTTGGTGGGAGCACGGGGCCCACCAACAAATGCTATTTACTACTTATATTACACTTTTTCAAAAAATACGGAAATTCATGGCAAAAAACTGTGTTTAATGCATCAGTTAGGGTTAAAGCAACAAAAGTGAGGGTATTCAATGTTAGGGTTGAGCCTCTAACCCCCCCACACCACACACACCCATTCTCCACAGACTGACAGATGCTGGGGTGTGCCATGGGGTCGTGAGGCCTAACTCTCACATTTTTTTGCCATGAAAATATATATATATTATGGTAGCACGGTACTGCTACCATAGTTAGCGTTGAGGAGCCATTTCTATGTTAAACCCAAAATTTTGCAGCTTAATAACTTTGCAACTGTTTGACGGATTTTGGAATACTTGATCAAGAACCATAGGCCTTGGGATCTGCCAAGTTTTGTACCAGTCAGATATACAGCTGTGGAGTTATTAAACATGATCTGCGCGCTCATTTACGCTTTTTCTGGAATTCCACGGTCGCGCCAACAGGATGCACGGTTTGTGCGACCAGCCTGAAATCTTTAGGGAACATGTGGCCAGGGTCCCCGATGTGCCTTTCAAAGATTTGGTGAAAAAATATTAAACGGTTCAAAGGTTATTCAAAAAACAATTTCCCATTATAAGTCAATGGGAAAAGTTAACAAAAAGTTCAACACTTTCACAAATGCATTTTTGCTTTCGCAAATGGCCCTGTTACTTTCGCAAATTTTCAGTTAGTGATCAGAAAAATGCTTGACATTTAAATTTGGGACCCTCTAGAAACCTAATTCTTTTTGTATTCACCTAGTCGGACCCTGAGGATGATAGCCATGTCTTTATTTTGGGGTAAAACACCACAGAAATATGTTTTTCAAATTTCTGGAAAAAGTACTTTCACAAAGTACTTTCATGCTCATGAAAGTGTCACAAATTTTTGCGAAAGCTTTCACAAATTGCGACAGTAGTTTTCTAGTCTGGGAAAATGACAGCAATTCTTTGGCACTGCGCTGCAAAAGAACGGTTGGGAGTTTTGGGCTGAAATTTGGAAGGATTGCAGTCAAACAGATGTGCCTTACAGTGTTGTGTTGAAAAAATATTACACAGCGGCAAAGTTATGGCACTCCAAAGTTGACGGTTTTTCCCACAGGATAACATTACGGCACCTGACGCATTACAGGAATCCTTTGGCACCCTGCTGCAAAATAACAGTTTGGTCTTTTTTCCTGAAATTTGGAGGGAAGACAGCCAACAGCCCACAGATGTGCCTTTCAGTGGTTTGGTGAAAAAATATTACAGGGAGGCAAAGTAATGGTGCTCCAAATTTCTCTTTTTTCCCCATAGGATAACATTATGGCGATTGCCGTGCCTTTCAGGGCCCGTATCTCAGAAATGGTACGAGGTATGGACTTTTCGTCGGAAAAATGCTTAGCCCCCTAATGGGGCCTAAATACAAAACTAGCCAGGACAGTTGTAAATCATATGACTTTTAAATTTTTTTTCTACGTCATACGGTTCCTGAGATATAACCTATTTAGTATTCCAAGTCCTCATTTTCTGCTCCGATACCTAATATTATGCATACATTCTTTGTACTCACTGTCTTTCTCTATGCAGGTTTTGGGGAAAATCAGCCTGTGCACTTACATTACTGTTACCGTTGCCCTTTCAGCTTGCAGTTTCGTACCCGTTTCACTTACCGTTGACGTCTTCGCCACCATGTGCGTTATCCTTTGTGTTTTCATTTGCGCTTGCGTTTCTGTTATTTTTTGCCATTTGTGTCTACAGTACTGTTTCTCTTTCTGTTTCACTTTGCGTCACTATGCCCATTGACATTTCAGTTTGCAGGCACCATGTTACTATGTGACAACACATCACGTGGCAGACCGTTCCCGTCTATGCCACCGTGTGAGTTACCCTTCCTGTTCTCATTCGCACTTGCATTACCATGTGTGCCACTGTTAGCGCTTCTGTTTACATTGCTGTTCCTGTTACTATGCCACAAGACATCATGACGGGCCCTTCGCGCCCACCACCGCATTACGTGGTGGGAGTGCGGGGGCCGGAGGGCTCCGCACTCCTGCCGCTGCATTACATTCACTATTTCTCATTATCATTCTCAAAGAAGGAAATTAGGGCAAAAACTCTGTTTAATGCATTAGTTAGGGTTGTTCCACAGCGACAAAAGTAGGAAATTCGATTCAGGTTGAAAACCCCTTGGACCCCGCCCACCCCCAACCGGCATTGGGGTGTGCATTGGGGTCATTGGTTCTAACTCTCACCCCATTCTCCTATACTTCTGCTGTTTTATACATGTGATGGGGTGAGAGTTAGGGCTGACAACCCCAATGCACACCCCAATGCCGTTGGGGGTGGGCGGTCCAAGGGGTTTCAACCCTAACATTGAATTTCCTCACTTTTGTCACTGTGTAACAACCCTAACTAATGCATTAAATGGAGTTTTTTGCCTCTAATATATATATATATATTATGGTAGCACGGTAGTGCTACCACTGTTAGGGTTGAGAAGCCATTTACATGTTAAACCCAACATTTTGAACCTTAATAACTTTGCAACTGTTTAAAGGGATTTGCACAAAATTTGGAATACATGATCAAGATCCATACACCTTCAGATCTGCCAAGTTTCGTACTTGTTGCATATATGGCTGCGGAGTTATTAAGCATGATCTGTGCGCGCGTTTATGCTTTTTTGGAATTCTACGGTGGCACCTATAGGTCGTACAGTTTGTGAAACTGGTCCAAAATCTTCAGGGAACATGCAGCCGGGGTCCCCAATGTGCCTTTTGAAGATTTCGTGAAAAAATATTAAACGGTTCAAAAGTTATTCAAAAAACAAGTTTCCATTATACATCAATGGGAAAAGTTAACAAAAAGTTCGACAGTGTCACAAATGCAGTTTTTACTTTAGCAAATGGCCCTTTTACTGTCGCAGATCCACCATTTTGTTTTCACTTGATGATCAGAAAAATGCTTGACATTTAAATTTGGGACCCTCTAGCAACCTAATTCTTTTTGTATTCACCTAGTTGGACCCTGAGGATGCTAGCCATGTCTTTATTTTGGGGTAAAATAGCCCAGAAATATGTTTTTCAAATTTCTGGAAAAAAGTAATTTCACAAAGTACTTTCGCACTTGCGACAGTGTCGAATGCATTTGAGAAAGCTTTTGCAAATTGCGATAGTACTTTTCTAGGCTGTGGGAAAATGACAGCAATTCTTTGGCACCCTGCTGCAAAAAAATGGTTTGGTGTTTGGGGCTGACATTTGGAGGAAACACAGCTGACATCTCACAGATGTGCCTTTCAGTATTCTTTTGAAAAAATATTGCACAGCGACAAAGTTACAATACTCCAAATTTGACATTTTTTCCCATAGGATAACATTACGGCGTCCGGCGCATTACAGGAATCCTTTGGCGCACTGCTGCAAAATAAAAGTTTGGTCTTTTGGGCTGAAATTTGGAGGAAAGACAGCCAACATCCCACAGATGTGGCTTTTAGTGGTTTGGTGATAAAATATTACAGGGAACCAAAGTTATGGCACTCTGAACTTCTGTTTTTTTTCCCATATGATAACATTACAGCGTTTGCCGAGCCTTTCAGGGCCCCTATCTCAGAAATGGTCAAGATACAGACTTTTCATCAAAAACTAGCCAGGAAAGGCATAAATCATATGACTTTTAAATTCTTTTTCTACGTTGTACGGTTCCTGAGATATAAGCAATTTAGTATTCCAGCTCCTCATTCTCTGCTCCGAGACCCATTATTATGCATACATTCTTTGTACTCACTGTCTTTCTCTATGTAGGTTTTGGGGAAAACCAGCCTGTGCACTTATATTACTGTTACCCTTACATCTTCTGCTTGCGGTTCCGTACCCGTTTCACTTACTGTTCCCGTCTACGGCACCATGTGCGTTACCCTTTGCGTTTTCATTTCCACTTGTGTTTGCGTTATTTTAACCATTTGTGTCTATAGTACTGTTTATCTTTGTGTTTTGCTTTGTGTCACCATGCACATTACCATTTTCATTTGCAGGCACCGTGTTACTATGTGACAAGACATCCGCATGGGGGCGGGGCCGAGAGCCAAGCGCTCCGCCATCCACATCATTCACTATTTCTCATTATCATTCTCAAAAGGGAAATTAGGGCAAAAACTCCATTTAGTGCTTTAGTTAGGGTTGTTCCACAGCGACAAAGTGAGGAAATTCGATGTTAGGGTTGAAGCCCCTTGGACCCCCACCCACAACCAACCGGCATTGGGGTGTGTATTGGTGAGTACAGTCCTAACTCTCACCCCATTCCCTATACCTCTGCTTCTTCACACGTCTGATGGGGTGAGAGTTAGCCAGCAACCCCACTGCACACCCCAATGCGGTTGGGGGTGGGCGGGGTCCAATGGGGGCTTTCAACCCTAACACTGAATTTCCTTACTTTTGTTGCTGTAGAACAACCCTAACTAATGCATTAAACGGAGTTTTTTTGCCATATATATATATATATATATACCCAAAATTTACAAGATAGTCATTTTATGACTTCCCTTATACATGTAGCACTTACAGTATAGTGAATGTTGAAAATTTGAGGACAAAATATTTAAAATTGCCAAAGTTATAAGCAAGCATAGAAAATTTTCAATGTATGCTCATAACTTTGCCAGTTTTACATGTTTTGCCCCCAAATGACCCCACTTATGACCTCACTTCATGAACAAGGGTGTTGAAACTTTTCAAATCCTGCCCAAAAGGTGATTTCACCAATCGACCATGAAATCATCTTTTGGGCAATATTTCCATAATTTCGCAACCACTAGTCATGAGATGGGTCCCAAAAAGGCCATGTTGAAAGTTATGGCTCAAAATATGCAAAAATGACAAAGTTATGCATTAAACTTCACAACCCCTTTGAAATACATTGACCCAAACTTAACTTAATTTCTCATACAGCAGTCGCTGGTTCCAGCAGAAAGATGTGTCTTTGATCATTGAGTGAATCTTCACTGTGAGACATGTTCAGATGACTGAGGGTGTGTGTGGGGTGGTGGGTGCTAATGCTAAACAAGGGACAGTTTTCTTCTTTTCAGGGAGTAGTGCGATACTGTTGGGCAGCACCAGGGGTGGGTACCTCTGTCCCATCATGTATAAATTGGGAATGGGGGAGTGCTGACCTGGAGGGGAGGGGATCAGTAGAAGCAGTACTGGAAGTGGGCACCCCAGTCCACTTATATATTCAAAAATAAATATTAACTTTGGGAATTGGTGATCTGGAGGGGAGGGGGGAAAGAAGTGGTACAGGGAGTGGGCACTCTGCTCTGCTTAGTAAATAATTGTTTTTATAGATTGATAGATAGATAGACAGACAGACAGACAGACAGAGAAATACAGAGGCAGACAGAACAGAGGATTGCTGGCTCATTGCTGTCACTGTAGCCCACAACACGACTTACAGCTGTGGCTGCAGAACTCTAAAAAATCCAGTTATTCTCATACAGAGAACACAGGTGAATGTCTCCCCTCACTAAGCTGGGCACTCTGGATTTTGGGGTGCCCATAAAAGATATCTCTGGTAAGGTTTTCAAAAAACAAACACCATAATCTAACTATATGGGTCTCATTTAGCTGGGTTCCGGTGTTTATTTATTGAAAATGTATCATTGTTATGTATTTTCAATGTTTTTGAGTTTAAAAGAAAAAGCAAGATGGCGGACAGCATGATCAGTATTTTTTTTCCTGCATGACTGGTATTTTGTTTTCAGTATGACAGGTAAATTATGAAAAGAAGCACACACAATATTTTTCTTTTTTACTGTTCACATCAGGACATTAACTTTAAAATTGTTGTAACCATGGAACCATACAATATTTTTTCATGAAACCATTCAAAGGCATACCTTTGGCATGGGTCCCTTCAACCCTGAAAATTTCATTAAACAAAATTCCACACCATCTAGGTTGTAGGTGAGAGCAAAAATAAATTCACACTGTTAAGTCCAGGAAAACCAAACAGTTTTTTTTTCTCATTTTATTGGTGCTCCGTGTCTTGAAAACCAAACAACATGCTGTCACAAAACTTTTCCTATCTTGAGACTCTAGCAACCTGACAAATGTTGAGCTACTTCATCTAATAATGCCAACAAGGTTCAAAAATTGGGTTTAACATTACACAGCCTACTCAACCCTAACTCACAATAACACCTATTTGCACAGTTAGTTCATTAGCTTCATCTAGCTCAGTTAAGCTAATAAGTTATTCTGGGAAGGCTGTTAATGTATCACAAATGTGCTGATCTCAACATAAACTGTAAATTGAGTAAAAACAGTGCGCAGGATTTGCAGAGCCCCTGAATTTCCCACAGCTGTGGGGAAAAACTGGTGCATGTGGGTCTTCACTCGCAGAGTCGCAGTTTTTCCCACAGCCATGATATTTTCAAACGGGGAAGCAGGTTTACGACTGACTCCCCAATTTATAGCATCTTGCATTCAATTGTTTGGGGCAGCTGCTCGGAAAAGGCATGCCTGCTGGGACCTGGCCTAACATTCCTTGCAGATGCACCGGCTGAAAATGTGGGACTCCGCTGGTGTAGAGATTTCAGTCTGCAGCAGCCGTTGAGTTCCACCGACTTAGTCCTGGGACAGGCTGAAAATCCAGCCCATTATGTTTTGTAAATGACAAGAACTTTACTCTATTTCAGCTGTATATCAACTGTTAACCTATGAGCAGGCTGCAATGGTTCTGTACCATGTGACCTTTGCACTATATATTTAAATCTTCTATGTATGTCTGTATTTTTACCTTGGGCTCCCCTGCAAATGGGTAGTGAACCCAAAGGCACTAAGCTCTGCACACCATTACATTTGCACCAACTGAAGTCTTAGGTCTGTGCCTTTATTGTTTTGTTGTTGTACAACTACAGAGTCCCCCTGATGTAGCATTGGTGCCCTCTACACTGCCAACATGGTGCAGAAAGTTTGCTGTGGGTCACATGGAGTATGACCACACCCTGTTCCTACTCATGCCCTGGTCTCCTGTATAGATGTGCAAGCAGAACATGATTGGGTGAAGAGGGCTGGTGCAACAGCTATTGTGACTGCTGCAGTATGCTCTGCATGTGCAGAGGGGACACTTTATAAATGTTTTTGGCCTATGTACCTCAGTAAGGGTCTCTACCCCTTTGTTGATCATGCAGGAAAACAAATTCCTTACAATGACTGGGGCAGGAAATTCCTCCAATTTATTTGTACATTTGTAATTTTAATAATAAAAAAAATATAGATTTAGCAGCCATATTTGCACCTTGTGCAAGGTTTGCATGGAAAAAAACTTTAGAAAAAGCACTGTTTGGTATAAATTACTTCACATCTCAAACATTCATCTACTACTGCTCCATCTACTACTGATGTAAACATTTGACAATGCCCACCAAGGCAGCTTCCCACCACCCCCGCCTCACCTGGCCACTACTGGTGAGCACAACCTACTACTCTGGCAACCCGGCTATGCCCCGCCCCCACTGGCACCCCGTACCACCCAGTGGAGACACAATCCCTGGCCTTCTCCCTTCTCCTGTTTCTAATATTACAATGCCTCGCACTTAGTGCTGTTACTTACAGTGTTGGACTCCTATGTATTAGTGAAATTTAAAAGTATGTGAACCCTCTGTAACCTTATTTTGTAATCCACTGTTGTGTTATGTTGTCTGTATCTGTTCGTTTAACTGACTTGGAACCTTTGAAAATGAGTCCTTGACTCAAAGGTATTAATCCTAAACTGAAATAAATAAATAAATTAATAAATTCATTCATTCAACGCTGAAGATGGTATTGAATGGTAAGGATATCAAGAAGTCTCTGATTTCAAACCCCAGATTTTTTAGATTCTGACATTACCTGCTGTTGAGCGTCATGTCTTGGGAAGAATTTCCAAGCATAAAATACAGACATATTTTAAAACTGATGAGGTAATTATTCAATTCAAAATGTTGCTCATTCCATATTTTTACAATGTTTGGCTCTTGTTGATGGCCTGTTTTTGATTTAAATTTATTTAAGGTGTTGTCCCTAATTTGCCTGTCCGAGGATGAGAGGTATGTAGAGATGTTATGAATTCATAATCCACAGGCGAAGTTGGTGTGAATCCGCAGAAATTCGCATTTTGTGACATTTTGTAAATTCTGTGGCACAGGCATCGACTTTGACAGTGGATTTATTTTTTTTTATAAAATTAATGAAACTTTGAAAAACCTCCCCCCACCCACTGTGCTATAAAGTCACCCCTCCTCCATCCAAAAACGATACAATCATTGATACCCCACCACCACCACCCCCCCGGCACCCTCCTGCCCACCTACCCTAGCAAACTGCACAGGCTTCTAGTGATATGCAGTGCAGAGTCAGACCAAAAAGTAATCATTCCATAACCTTCCCCCTCCTGTGCCAAACACATTCCCCTGCCCCCCACCACACACAAGTCCCATTGGGTAAGTCACTATCAAAGTCTCACATCAAGCACCCCTAGCCCCTCATCCAGCTCCCTTTGGGTCCCCCCCCAGCATCCACAAACTCAACCTGCAATAAAGAAAATGGTCCCCTGGGGCAAAGTGTCTGCTCTGTTTTGTATCCATTTTATAATGGTGCGAATGAAGGAATGATGATGTCTTTGCTACTAGTAAACCCTGATTGTCTCATTGGTGCATCGAATTTGCTGAAATTCATTGATTTTTGAGGAGAGAATTTCAGCAACTTCACACACCAGTCCACTAGAGGTATGACACTCATGATTTTGAAGTTTCAGGCCTCAGGACATGATGAGTAATAAACTTTATGTGGGGTTAATTCCTGCACCAGTGCCAACATAGCATAGAACTTTGATCTTTCTGGGCACTTTTGAAAACATCTGATTGACTTCATATTGGCACAGAATTGAAACATTTGCCATACACTATTTTGAAGACAACTGGATTTAGAATAATCAAGTCAAAAAATTAAAAAAAGGAGTCTCATGGACGGCTTCATGGTGCCAAGCAGTGAGATGCCTAACTGGCATGCTGTTGATCCAGGTTTGTGCCCCGAGCTCTGAGCTTAATACAGCTTAACCTGATGCTGGAAAAGACTGTGAAGTGACATCCATGTAGGCACCATCCTGGGGGGGGAGGGTAGTGTGCAATGTTCCTTAAGCAGTTCCTGGTGTTGGTCTGATAAGGTGCACATGGTAGTGTGGATGACCACATACTGCCAGGCACCCCTCTCAAGACACTGTGACATGCAAAAACAAGTAAAAAATAGGTGGAGTGTGGGAAGGGAAAAAATGGGAAGCATGCCTCTTCAGTTTAGTGTATGGGACAGACCTCTCTTCTCCTTCCATGCCACTTGAACCTTCAGCCCCCCCAGCCTTCCCTCCAGCTTTCAGAAGCACTTCTCCTCATGGTGGCAGCAGGGTAGAATCCTGGCAGGGATAAGCCAAAAACCAAAGAAGAAATGGGCAGCCTAGGGACCCTTGAAGTGAGCAGTCATTCACGAAAAGTGAGTCAGAGTGGGAAATTGTGGGGCTTGGTGGAGTTGAGCATGAGTAGGCATAGAAAGAAAAAAGTAGTTTCTTACAGTGATAGCCAGGGACATCTGTAGCAATAACCAGCCATATCCAGCCAAGGTTTTACTCACTGCACTGAAACGAGATGACCCATATCTAGCCATGGCTCACCGTAACTAAGGATATCATTACTAATGTCGGTGGCTACCACTGTAAATGCAGCCAGCATACTAAGATTGAGGTTTTAATGAATTATGTTGTTATTTATTTAGTTTTTGTTGACTGGGTAAGTGCACTAGACAAATTCTGCCTATTTTCAGGCACTGCCCAGGGTAGGGGGATACAGATGAATGCCAACTGACCTTGAACCAGATTAAGCTGTTGGCGGTATTTTTAGTGAATGGGGGGAAATTTGGCAAGGACACCAGGGAAATTTCCCTACTGTTCAAGTAGGGGGATATGCTGTCTGTTTTGGTGTCAGTCTCCATCTTAGGCACGATGGAGCAGGACGGAGGAGCTGGTGTGCTGTTTACTGCTGGACGAGGGATGTTGGTGAGGTGGATACTTTCTTTGAATCAGAGGTACATTAGGAAGATGTGGTTGCAAGTCCCGAGGGAGCTACGAATCAAGTTGCTACAGTAGCAAATAATGCTCTAATTTCAGGAACGGCTTCACAATACCAGTCTGCGGAGTTATTGCTGGAACCCCTGCTTGCTGTAGAAGGTAATGATTTGCATTCTGATGCTTGTACAGATCCTGTGCTTGGTGTGGGGAAAACGGTGCTTCTGAATAGCCCGGGTGCCTCCCTGGTGACTGGCAGGAGTTGTCAAGCACCAGCGCCATCCCAGAATGCTCAGCCCCGTGGGTGTGTCGTGTGAACAGCTTAGCACCTCGTCCCCACAGATGGCTGTGGTGTTTCAGACTGAACCCCCTCAACAAGAGGGGGTCTCGATCTTTTCTTTTTCTGCTAAAGGTAAGGACAAAACAACTGCTAAACCAGCGGTCTCATGGAAGGTGTGGGCTGACTCGGTCGTTGATGACACTGAGCCTTGGTCTGTAGAAAAATCTCTGAGAGCTGTGGGGTGGGTACGTTCACCCGCCTCTCAGCAAAGAATGCCAGGGTTTGCTCCCATTTGCATACCTGGTGTTCGTATCATGGAGGATCTCCCTATTTCTGGTGTAGTGGGTCCTCGAGACTCTCATTTGGATGCAGGTACTGACTCAGACTTAGCTCTTGGGACTGATTTGGAATTGACTCCCAACCCGAAATTATGCTTTGAACAGATGGCTGCTTTGGGTACGCCAGGGTTGAAGACTCCCATTCTAAGACATGACAGTGTGCCCAGAGCAGACCCTGCGGGGTTACCTTTCCAAAGTGAAGATGTGGGTACTGGCCAGTCTCATAAGGAAAATAAGGGTCACCAGTCCTGGACTTATGCCTCTTTTCTTAAGAAAAAAGTACTCCCTGCCAAATGTCATAATGCTGTCCATATTGTTTATAAAGGGGGTATTGATGTGTTCCCAGATAGTGGGTATGTGGGTAAAATTCTGCTTAAAAGCAGTTTGCGTTTTCATGCTACTGAGTTGTATGCCCTTTTTCATGCGTCTGGGGAATGTTTGTTTGATGTAAGCTTTAAAATGTTAAGTGGGTTGGAGTCTTTTTGGGTCAGGTATAATACAGTAAAAAGCATACCTTTATGGGCCCCTTTTGAAATAATTCTTCTGACTAGGCCTGCTCAAAAGAATGTTACCATTTTATTTCGAAATGAAGGGGTGGGTGTGACTTATTTGATTTTTTGGCTCAAGCCGCATTTCATGGTGCTGGGTCACCCTGAGGCCATTTTTGATAATGAAAATATTTGGACAGGGGGTTGGAAAGTCCGAGTGATTTTGAAAGATGTGAATGTTTCTCTACAGCATTTGCTGAATTCTTTCTTTTTAGGAGGCAACCAAGGAGTTTTGTATTATCCAGGGCAACCCAAAACCAGCTATAAATGTGGAGCCCCATGGCATATTAGTAATGCCTGTGGTAAGATGCGATGTTCCTTTTGTGGTAAATTGGGACACATGTATATGCAGTGCATGGATGATGTCTGTTGTAACCATTGTGGCCTGTCTGGTCATTCATATATGAATTGTGAGCAGGCTGCGTTTACTAAATCTGGGACTAGAGACCTTGAAGAACAGAGGTTGCTGGTGGGGATAGCCCAGAGGGAAAATGTGAAGTTTTGTGGGGCTCTTCCATGACCACACAGGAACCTCTGGATCCCCATTCTGACCCTTCCTCTGATTTGACCACATTGCCCCCCCTTCCGAGTTTTGCTCAGATTCTCCCTCTGTTGTGGTTGACCAGGGGGTGGTGGAGGTGGAGGTAGAGATGGAATTGCCTGTTGAAAGACCTGTACCATCTAATGGTGAGGTTGACCTGATGGTGCAGCCTATGATTTCTTTCATGGAAATGTCCCCCTTCCCCACTCCGTTGATCCCCATTGTGGAGCTTGAGCAATGTGTGACCAGATATCAGAGTTGGAGGCAACCTACTTCTAAAGTACATAAGATTTCAGAGACTAAAACCTCTAATAGGTTTCAACCTGTTTTTCAGGAACCTAGTTTGGTAGGGAATGACTCAGAAATTTCCTCGGAGGATTCCCACTTTGTTGAGCTTTGTTCTGATTCTGAATCTAGTGAATTGGGGGACGTGGGTGACAAGCCTGCTGGTCCCCTGAAAGGTAATTCTGCTACTAAGGGAAAAAAGAAGAGGGTTACTGGCTCAAGTAAAGCAAGGATGCATAAACCTCCCTGAGTCCTTCCATGTGTCAGCTTCACCAGTTGACTTTCTTGACTATTAATGCCAATAGTATTAAAAATAAAATAAAACATGGTGGTGTTTTTTCTCACTTGGTATCCACTAATGCAGGTGTAATTTTTTTTGCAGGATACCTGGCTGCACACAGCCATTGAGGTTCACACTGTTCAAAGGGAATGGTACAAGGGACCGTTCTATTGGTCACTTGGCTTAGGTGCCTGTACAGGGGTGGAGATCTTATTTTGTATGGATGTTAAGCTCCTTAAATTATTAGATTTGATTCCTGGGAGGGTCTTATTGTTGGATATTAATGTTTGGGGAACTTATTTTAGATTAATTAATATTTATGCACCTCAGTTGAAGGCAGAGAGGGTGGATGTATTTTCTTTGGATACGCCCTTTTCTTTTTTTGGCTCAAAATGTGGTCTGGGGAGGTGATTTTAATTGTGGTCTCACTAGTCAAGATCAGGGGAGTGGCACCTCTACCACAAAAGTTTTTGTAATATGTCATTTTTGAATTCTACAGTACAATTGGCTCTTTTGATAGATGCCTATAAATCATTTCATAAGCAGGGTAAGCCTATGTTTCAGAGAGGCATGCATGCCACCCGCATCGATTTCTTTTTTTTAAGTAAGAGGATTCTGGTGAGGGCTGCTCAGGTGGATTCTGTGGAATATTGTGATTACAAGGCACTATCCATTGTAATAGGATCTTCTGATCTCCCTAATGGACCTGGGATTTGGAAGTTTAATACTGGACCACGTGATGCAGGGAACTGTTTAGCAGCTTCTCAGCTCTGCACCCATCGTCCAGTGCAATTTTCAGTTTATTTTAACATCCCAATGCAGATTAAAGCCCTTCCTCTAAATTTAAACAGTTCTTGATCTTTCTAGAAGCAGATTTGGATGATATGGATGCCGAAATGCGGCTCGCTTTGCCAAGGCACACCCCCCCGTCTCTCCGGACAAGGCCAGCAAATTATCCAGGGCCCAGCCAACAGGCAGTGGCAAGCAAAATACTGGAGCGGCCTCCTCTAACCCTACTCCCAATGTGACTCCCCTCACCTTGGAGCAATTTCTAGGTGAAATTAAACCGTTTCGTGAAGACCTGAAATCTGTGGTTACTGAAATGAAGCAGATGGCTTTGGCACTAGAGGATCTCTCTACTAGGATGATGGACAGTGAGTCGTGTCTCATCATCTTAGAGAAAATTACTGATCATGCAGAAAATGAAATAGTAGATAACAAACACAGGCTGAAGAAATTGGAGCAGAAAATTGAGGACTTAGAAGGGAGAAGTTGTAGAAATAATGTAGTGTTAATAGGGATACCTGAAAAAGACAAAGGCAATAATGCCATTATTTTCATTCAAAAGCTTATAGAGAAACTGGCTGGACCTTCTCCGTTTGGATCTGTCTACACTATAGAGAGGGCCCATAGAGCCCTGAGACCGATGCCAGTACCCGGCACATATCCCTGACCTATAATCTTAAAATTCTTGAATTACCAAGAAAAGCAGTTCTTTCTGGAGAAGATTAGAGAATTGCAGGAGGTGCTACGGGAGGGGAAAAAAATCTGTATTACTCAGGACCTACCAGCAACAGTGAGGCAATGGAGAACCCAGTTTCATCCCATCATAACAAAGCTCATAGCCGCTGAAATAAAATTCCAGATGGGTTATCCTGCACGTTTGTAGGTTTTGATTTCAGGTCCTTGGGCCACATTTGAAGAGGTGGAAGCTGCACAAGTGGCCTTGCAGAAAGCCTTCCCAGATTTGTTCCACGCTCTTTGAACGGACTGGAAGGGGTGCTAGCTGTGCGCAGATTTTATGTGGAGGATACCTTTTCTGCAAAGGATGAAGGCAAGGGAACGATAAGGCTCAGATTGCAAGGAAATCTTTCCTGTTGGGGGACTAACCGGCTTAAGTAAATGGAGAGAACTGATCTTACCATTCCATAATTATGGCAACTGCCGGATGGTTTCAGTATGGATTTTAGGGTGCAAAGCAAGTACCTGACTCTTTTTATTTATTTTATGATGCTCTAAAATTTTGAGAATTGCTCAGATTTCCACAAGTCAATCATTAAGTAACTGTTGATCATTTTTGTTTGTCTTATAAAAAGGAATGGTTCTGATGACAAGACATCACAAAAGGGCGCTCACTGCCAATGTTTTTTCCCACAATGGACTTAGAGACTTCTCATTTGTATCTGGTTCTGTAGTACTTGATTGGACTTTAGTCAATTTAGGATAAGAGAAATTCCCATTTTGCCTGGGTGTATAGATATTTCATGTGTTTTATGTTTAACAATCCAGGTATTTTTCATCTTTCTGCGCATAACCACCCAGGGTTAGGGTGGTCTTGAAATGTGGATTATTTGTTAACCTGGAGTTTTGACCCCAATGGTAATGGTTAGTAAACCAAGTATTCTAGCATTTCTTGTTTAGCATATTCTATAGTTTCTAGTAATTTGTAAGACCTGTTGAGGAATATAAATCTAATTATTTAGCTCTCTTGTTAGGGGACTGGGCGATGGAGAGACAGAGGGGAAGAGATTGCAGAGTGCAGGCTGCATAGTGGAGTCCATACAGTATGGGGGGATTTAATGGGGTTAGAATTAGGATTGAAAGTAATGTTTAGGTATAATACTGCACCAAACCAGAAGGTGGGGAAGGGGGGAACTGGATTTGAGCACAACAAATAACAAGTTCAGGGCAAGCTTGGTAAGGACAGATTACAATGGCAGACAAAGCCTCTCTTCAAGAAGCTTGTTATCTGGGAAATATGGCTAACCCCATAAGAATAGCCTCATGGAATGTTAAAGGGGTCAGGAAAAAATCTAAACAATATCAAGTATTAAAGCATCTAGAATTGCTGAATATAGATATTGTTTATATTCAAGAGTCTCACTTGTTAGACCCAGAAGCATCTCAGCTTCGATGGCAACAATTTTGTCAGTTCTTTGCAGCGGGGGTACAACTCATAGTTCAAGGGTGATGATTCTTATTCATAGAAGGGTACCTTTTAATGTGATTAAGGTGGTTAAGGATCCACAAGGTAGATACTTAATGGTTCACGGTCTACTTTTCAATAAAGAAATATTGTTGGGCAGTATATATGGCCCTAGTCAGGACACACCAGGATTTTTACACAGCTTATACAGGTGTTTCTACTGTATATTTCTATACCCATGATCATGGGGGGGGGGGACTTTAATCTGGTCTACAATTCTATGGTGGATAAAACAGGTCAACAGAGAAAGGGACTGTCACCTGCTCAGAGAGCACTCAGGGAACTAAGGGACCAGATTGGTCTGTGCAACATTTGGAGGGTGTTACATCCACTGGAGAGGGAGTATACATATATTTCCCCAGTTCATCATTCCTCCTCCAGAATTGACTATGTTCTCCAATCTCATTCTCTTATACCACGGGTCCTTGAGGTATCGATTTTACCTGGTCCCCCCCTCGGCTCACTCTATAGTTTCTTGCCAGATATCACTAGTATCATTACCCAAAAGGGGATCCAGATGGAAATTGAATGATTTGCTGTTAATAGACCCTGACTCAGCTAAGAACATTCAAGAACATATCCAAAGATTTTATGACTACAACTTTGACCCCTCAGGGAGACCTGATATGCTCTGGCTCACTTTTAAAGCCTATCTTAGGGGTATCCTTATCAGCTTAGCCTTCCAAAAGAAAAAGGCCTCTGGTTTTAGGATGTCCCAATTACTATCCCAAATTAGGCTCTTGGAGAATGATTTATCCCCCCCAGTCCCCGGAAACCGTCAGACAAGAATTAACCAAAGTGAGGGCAGCATATGTAGAAATGTAAAGAGAGGAAGCTGATTATGCCATATTAACAACCCATGCATCATATACAGATCAAGGGGGAAAAAGCAGGTTGCCTCCTAGCACTTAGGGTTAAACAAATGGAGTCTTCCTGTTATATTGCCTCGATAAACCTCCGTGGTAGATGGTTCCTCCAAAACTCACCCTGAGGATATTATAAGGGAATTTACTAGTTATTATAAGTATTTATACTGTCCTATGCACTCTCCCCCACCCGAACAGGCAATACGTAATTATTTACTAGAAGAAAACTTACCCCAACTTACAGAGAAACAGCGGAGTAGTCTAGTAACCCCTATAATGACTGGGGAAATCTCTGAGGTTATTGAAAACTTACCGGTGAATAAAACTTCAAGGATGGATGGTTATTCTGCTAATTTCTAAAAGAAATTTAAAACTCAGTTAATCCCAATGCTTCTTCCCTTATATCATAAAATTCTTTCTGGGCAAGTGGTAGATTCTACACTATTTGAAGCATTGATAGTCCTGAAACCGAAACCTAACAAGGCTCCTGACATGGTTACAAATTACAGGCCCATTTCCCTAATGAATCAGGACGATAAAATGTTATCTAAATTGTTGGCCAATCATCTCAACATGGTGCTAAATACCCTGATTGGACCTGAACAGGTTGGATTTATGAAGGGAAGATCTTCTTCCAACCATATACATATCTTGTCGCACGTCTTCTCAGTGTGCAGCGATGCACCTTATCCAGCTGCTCTGGTTTCTCTGGATGCCAAGAAGGTGTTTCACAGGGTAAATTGGCAATATTTGTTTCTAACTTTGGAGGCATTCATTTTCCCATTAAACTTCATAGGGTGGATAAGGTCTCTGTATTATTCCCCAACTGCACGTGTCTCGGGTAATCGGTTGACTTCTGAGGTTTTCACATTGCAGTACGGAACCAGACAAGGATGCCCTTTATCTCCATTATTATTTAACATCTATCTGGAACCCTTAATCCAAAAATTGCAAAACTGCCTGGCTGTACAGGGGATCCCGATCTGTCCGTGTGAAGTGAAGGTATCGGCCTATGCAGATGACGTGCTTCTCCAACTCTCTAATCCCGACTTATCCATACCCCCATGTTAGAAATTATTGAGGCTTTTAGTAGCGTCTCTAATTATAAACTAAATGTTAGTAAAACTATTGTTTTTCCATTAAACCATAAAGTGTTTAAGGCTGATATCCTGGCTTTAGGGCTCAGTTGGAAACATGACTCCTTAAGATACCTGGGTATCGAACTAACCAGAGTAACTGGACAAATCATTAAATTAAAGCTTGATCCCCTAGTCCACACTATTTCTCAAGACCTAAACAGATGGACATTGCTCCCAATTTCTTTGTGGGGCAGAATAAATCTAATTAAAATGAATGTTTTCCCACAGTTTTTTTATCATAGAAACATAGAAACATAGAAACATAGAATTTGATGGCAGATAAGGACCGCTTGGCCCACCCAGTCTGCCCATTTCCCTACCTGATGGATAAGTTGCAGATCCTAGTTAACCAGCAGCCTACTTCTTCCTACCCCCACCCCCTAGAATTGCCTTATGACTGTCCCATGCATGCTTGATTCCACCACTGTTTTTGACTCCACAACCTCCTCTGGAAGGCCGTTCCATACATCCACAACCCTCTCTGTGAAAAAATACTTCCTTAAATTACCTCTGAGCCGCCCCTTCTATCTTCAAATTGTGCCCCTTGTTCTACACACCTCTTTTTTTGAAAGATGCTACCCTCTTGGACTTTGTTGATTCCCTTGAGGTACTTGAAAGTTTCTATCATGTCCCCTCTCCCTCCTTTCCTCGAGGCTATACATATTAAGCTCCTTAAGTCTCTCTTCATATATGTTCGGTGCAGACCCTGCACCATTTTAGTTGCCTCCTGGACAGCTTCCATCCTGTCTATGTCTTTATGGAGATTGGGTCTCCCAGAACTGCACGCAGTACTCAGATGTGGTCTCACCAGCTGTCTGTACAGAGGATAATAACTTCTTGTTTTCTACTGGTGATGCCTCTCCCATGCATCCCAGTATTCCCCCAGCCCTCCTTGCTGCCCTCTCACATTGCTTGCCCACCTTTAGGTCATCTGATATGACTACCCCCAGGTCCCTTTTCCATTTTGTTGTTGTTAGTATCTCAATTTCATTGTGTACTCTTCCCTGGGTTTTTGTTTCCTCAGGTGCATTACCTTGCATTTCTTAGCATTGAATCTAAGCTGCCATACATTTGACCATTCCTCTAACCTTGCCAAGTCCTTCTCATCCTTTCCACCCCACTTGTGCATCAACTCTGTTGCAGATCTTTGTGTCATCTGCAAAGAGACATATTTTTTCTTCCAGTCCCTCTGCAATGTCGCTTATAAAGACATTGAAGAGGACCGGTCCTAATACTGAACCCTGCGGTACCCACTACTAACCCCTTTTTTCAGAGTGGACTCATTTACTATTACTCTCTGTGTCCTATTCTCCAGCCATCCTTTACCCAGGCTGTCATCTTGGGACCCACTCCCAGGCTGGCTAACTTGTATATTAATCTTTGTGTGGGACTGTGTCAAATGCCTTGCTAAAGTCTAGGTAGGCCATGTCCACAGCCCCTTCCTGATCAACTACTTTGGTCACCCAGTCAAAGAAATCTATCAGATTTGTCTGGCATGACCTTCCCACTGTGAATCCATGCTGCCTTGGGTCCTGTGCCCCTCTGGCCTCTAGATACTCAACAATTCTTTCCTTCAGAAGTGATTCCATCATTTTCCCTACCACTGAGGTTAAACTAACAGGTCTGTAGTGTCCTGCTTCTGCCACTTTTGTGAAGGGGAATCACATCTGCCCTCCTCCAGTCCTCAGGTACCACCCATCCTCCCATGATTTGTTAAAGAGGGTAGTCAGTGGTGTCACTAGTTCTACCCTTAGTTCTTTTAGAATTCTGGGATGAATCCCATCAGGCCCATCATTGCTTTGTCCACCTTCAGTTTTAAGACTCTTTCCAGAACCCTTTCTTCTGTAAATGGGCTGGTATCAACTTCTGTATCCAGAGTGTTTCTACTGTTTGTTTTAGTACCTCCCTCTTCCTTTGTAAATACTGAGCAAAAATATTTGTTTAGTATCTCTGCCTTTTCACAGTCACCCTCTGCCCACCCTCCCTCCCTTTATTAAGCATCACTATCCTCCTTGGTCTTCCTTCACTCCCTGATGTACCTATAAAAGGTTTATCCCCTTCTTAACTGATTTGGCTATTCTTTCCTCGGTTTGGGCCTTTGCTGTTCTGACTGCCTTTCCAGCTTCCTTTGCTTTAACTGATACAGTTCTCTGTCCTGTTCCTTCTGTGATTCCTTGTACTTCCTGAATGCTTTCTTTTCTCTTGAACCTTCACTGCCACTTCCTTTGAGAACCATAGTGGTTTCTTACCTTGTTTCATTTTGTTTATTTGCTTTACACAAAGGCTTGTTACCTCTGTGATGGCAGTTTTTATTATTCCCCATTGTTCTTCCACCCCTCCTTCCTGCCCATTTGCTAGTGCATTCCTTAGGCACTCACCCATTTTGGCAAAGTCAGCCCTCCTAAAATCCAGTACCTTTGTCTTTGTATGGCTTGACTCTATTGCTGTGTTTATTGTGAACCATACTGTTCGATGGTCGCTAGTTCCAAGATGGCTACCCACTTCTACATCTGTGATCCTCTCTTCATCTCCATTTGAGAGAACCAGATCTAAGATTGCTCCCTCTCGAGTGGGCTCCAATACTAGTTGTCTAAGGCATGCCCCCTGTAGGGCATCTAGAATAACCCCACTCTTAGAAGTGGCTGCTGCAACTGCACTCCAGTTAACATCTGGCATATTCAGATCACCCATCAGCAATATCTCCCTTTATCTGCCATTCTAAGTATACTTTCTATCATTTTCTTGTCCATTTCCTCCCCTGAGAGGGGTCTGTATACAACCCTTGTGATTGTGGTGCCATTGCTTGCCTCAAATTGACCCACAGTGCTTCTTAACCTCCTGTTTACCCTTTTGTTCTGTTGCTTTGATTTCTTCTCTTATGTGAGAGCTACTCCTCCTCCTTTTACCCTCCCTGTCCCTCCTATAGATAGTGTATCCTGGTATGTTTACGTCCCAGTCATGGTTCTGTGTGTACCATGTTTCTGTGACTGCCACTATATCCAGATCTTCCTCCTCCATCAAGGCCACTAATTCAGGAAGCTTGTTACCCAGACTACGGGCATTGGTACTCATTGCTCTCCTATTTTGATGGCTTTACCTTCTGTAGCGGCATCCCCATTGACCTTTCTACCTTGGTCTTTTTCTCATTTAGTACCCTGTTTTGTAGGGAGGCTGGGATTTTCCTGCTGCTTATCAGTGCCTCCTCCTTGATTAGTTTAAAGGCTTGCCAATGAAGCATTTAAACCGATTGCTAAAAGACTTGTTCCTTCCTAGACAGATGCAGACCATCCTGCCAGTATAGGCTGGTGTCCTCTCAGGTGGAACCCCAGTCCCCAATGAAGCCAAACCCTGTGCTCCACCATTTTTCAACCATTTGTTAAACTGCATGGTGCAAAGTACCTCGCCTCACCCATGCCATTGACAGACAGTACCTCTGAGAAGGATATTGTGTGTGCTACTTGTCTTAAGCCCCTCCCCAACTCTACAAAGTCCTTCTGCACTGCTCTAATCTCATGATGAGCTAGTCATTTGTCCCTAGGTGGACAATGACGCCCAGCTCGAACTCCTGCAACTGTTCTCGTGATCCTAAGGATGCTTTCCTGTCCCTCAAGCCATGGCACCAGGCAGGCACCTTACTTCAGTTTTCCCTGCTTCCCCCAGTTCTATCCCCCTCATAATTGAGTCCCCCACCAGGAGCTGCTTTCTTTCCCTGTGGTGCCCTCTGCCTCCTTCCTGAGGGCCTCCCTTGTGACAGTTGTCTGCACCCTCCTTAGTCTCCTCTGTGGGTATATCCATAGGGGAGCTATGCTCCCCCAGAATGGTGTATGGATTGTGGTGTGGAACAACTGACTGGGTGTGCCTCTGTTCCACCATCCTCACCCTCCCTGAGCCCACTGTGGTCCAACTGCTGTGCTTTCTTTGCAACCTCTGAGGAAGTGGTGGTGGCTCTGGTGCTCTCTGTATGGGGGAGGTTCCCTTCCTACTGTCCAGTGTGGCCTGGGGGAAGGTCCCCGTACTACTGTCCAGTGTGGCCTGAAGACGGGCAACTTCCTCCCTCAGGGCAGAGAGTTGTCTGCAAATAGGGCAGCATCTCAGCCTCCAGAAAGACTCCCGGAAGACTGCTGCCCCACAGCCATTACATTGCACTACTCGCCACATTTTTATTTTTTTTTTTTTTTGTGTGTGTGATTGGTTTGTAATATAGAAATAGATATATATTTATATTATACAATGTGTATGCTTATATTGTCAGTGTAGTGTGCTAGAGAGGATATGACAGTGACATGCACCTTGCACTCTTCAGAATGATGTCAGAACCCCAGGTATAAAGGAACTATTTCCAGGGGTGGGTGAGGGTGGAAGGGTTGGGCCTAAACTGTGCCCTTGCAAAACAATCAGCTAAAAGCTCTGACCCACTGCTGCAATGAGTGCCTTCCTGTCAGCAAGATGCCCTACACAACAATTTGATAGAGAAATACCCTGTTAATCAGACAGAGAAAAATCCACACAACCAAGTCAGACACAGGTAAACCTCCCCAGCCCCAAAACAGGCCTGGTGGTTTGTGCTCTGAGAGCTGTCAGCCCCAAAATAAGTCGGCTGTGCTTTAAACTCTTCCTGCACTGAAAATCTTAAGAATTGTAACAAACAAACGTAAACCTAGATCCACCACCCTCTGTTGCTTGAAAGACTGTCTTTTCCTGTTTCACACTGCAGGTTTTTCTGTGACCACTCCTTAACCCCAGTAACTTTGTTAAAAAGAGTTTAACTATCACAAACTCCTACGCACCAGTAAATTATTTAAAAATAGTTTCTGTCCCAAAATCCTAGTAGTAAATCCAGCTACCCCCAAGGGACAACCAGAATGCAGTATTCAAACATTTATGAGGTTACTTCCAAGATAAGCAGAGTTTGCAAGTTTCTTTTTCAACTCCTCAGCCACCTTTAATTCATTTAAAAATAGTTTAACTGTCAGCAAATCCTAGTAGACAATCTAGCTACCTCAAGGACCTACCCAAATGCAGTATTTAAATCTTTCTGAAGTTACTAACAAGATAAACAGAGTTTGCAAGCCCCTTCTTGGTTAAACACTAAATAAATATGTGAATAAAAAGCAATTACCAAGGGTAGTTAGTTTCACCTCCCACAGAATTAAGCAAAAGTGCACGTTTGTTGTAGATATCAAGTGCAATATAGAATTTCTCACACAGCTCAGTTGAAGAAAGTAGTGTCCTTCCAGCTCCAGAAAATGTGCTTTGTGTCTTTGAAAATTGCAGCCTTCAGTGACTTATAGTAATCTGATCTAGTCTGGATATCTCCACCCAGGGCAATTGTTAATGTGACTGGCCCAAAAATAAAGCACAAGGTGGGGGAGACGTAGTCCCCCTTTAAGTTTGGGAGCAGTCAGTTTGTGATATGTTATCCCCTTTCAATGCTCAATATTTGGTTCCCATTATCTTGGTTTAATAAAATACAATCCTTGTTCACAAAATTTATATGGCATAATAAACCCCCTAGGATAGCATATCACAAACTGACTGCTCCCAAACTTAGAGGGGGACTACGTCTCCCCCACCTTGCACTTTATTTTTGGGCCAGTCACATTAACAAATATCTAAGATGGCTTTCTAATAGATCACGTGATGAGCTGAGTCGAGCAGGATGACTCCTAAGCTGTTCCGAGGCCCCAAACTATATTTTAAAGTTTAAACTCCTTCGGGACCAGTCAGTTCCAGCAATTACTATCCCTTCCTGAATTATAAGTCACTGGTGAACGTTTTTGGTAGCGATTTGAAGAGAAAAGATGGGTTTTTTGGTGGCTTGAAGCTACGGCTTTTGAGGGGCACTAGTAAGCACTGCTCAGCCACGACTAGGAGTTGTAATGGATCCTGAGTTTATGGAGCTCCTGGCGGGGAGATCACCAGCATCCAAGAGGCCAAAGCCCCAATCTCCCACCCCCAGCGATCAAGAAGAGAAGGTCGGAAAGCAAGAAGGGACGAAAGCAAATAATGAGGACCTACAAGAAATTAAGCATCTGTTGCAGGGGCTAGTGGTAGATTTTGCAGCTGTGAAGCCTGCACTGCAATCGCTATCCCAAAGGATGGGTGATGCGGAGGCCCGGATTACATCACAAGAAAGGAAAGTAGCAACAGTGGAACAAGAACTTGCGATGGTTAGAAAGCATATTAAAAAAATGGAAGAGAGGTTGGAAGATCAAGAGTGTTGGAGCCGAAGAAATAATTTGATTTTGGCTGGGCTTCCTGAGAGGGCAGAAGGCTCAGACTGTGTCCTGTTCATGCAAGATATGTTGCTTAAATTGTTTTGCCCCACGCCATACAGAGAAGCCTATAATTTAGAGAGAGCACACAGGGCCCTGAGAGAAATACCACCTCTGGGAGCCAGACCCCAGGTCATTATAATGCATTTTCTTAACTGCAAGGAAAAATTGTTTGTGTTGGCTTCAGTGAGACAAAAGAAAGCAATGCAATGGAATGGTGCCACCTTGTGGATGTTTCAAGACCAAACACTGTCAGTAAGGAGCAAGCAGAAGGAGTACGTGGAAATCAAAAAGAAGCTATATTTGGCTGGTATTAAATTCTGGCTTCAATATCCTGCTACACTGGTGGTCTGGCTACAAGCGGGGGAGAAAAGATACCTTACAGCTAAAGACGCCTTGGAAGGGCTATGAGTGGAATTGCTGGATTTATTCAGGGCATCAAGCTGAGTTACCTGAGATGAATGGGAAGACCTTGTTGAGCTTCGTGGACTGGGACTGTTGATATATTAGCTGGTTAAACTTAAGATTGTTACATTTAATTTATATGGTTGAACCGAAAGTTTGAATTTGTTGTTATGAAACTTGGATATAGAGATAGGGGCAAAAAGGGGTCTGGGTAAACATGGGCTTAGCAGAAGGAAACCGCAGAGAGGGGTGTGTAATTTAGTTTGCCATAAGATTGGTGATGGAAGGTGATGGTGGGGAGGAGTGTGCAAGGGGGGGTTAACATTGATGCTGGGGCATTTACAGAGACTGGGGTGCTTGCCAAGTGAGATGGAAGGGCTAAAGGGAATAGAGGTAGAGACTTGGGGAAGTCATCAAGTGGGTTGGAGGGGAGGCCCCGGGGTGTAACACATGGAAGGCGTGCGGTGTTTGAGAGATAACAATTATAATAGGGGTTTGAAAGAGCAAGATAGGTTATTGGCCATGGAAAACATAAACTATAATTAAAAAAGGGACATCGAGGTTATATCTGAGAGGGATTTGGAATAGTAGGGCCAGCTTGGTTGCTGAGAAAGGACCTTTATTTTCTTTCCGGATCCCGTTGCGGGTTTAGGTTGTTTTCCTATTCCCTTATTTGGGGACCTCGGGGATCTCCTCTGCTTACCCATATTCCAATGTTCCAGAGAAAGGGAAAGGTTTGACTAGAGTCAGGCTCACAGCAAGAGTCCTGACCATAAGGATATCTCGGAGGGACTTTGGCCCTAGGAGAGGAACCCTTAGTTTAAGAGGAATTGCTGATGGGAGATTAGATTGGTTTAACATGCCTCCCAATAGCTATAATCAGGGTGAGAGACCATCAGGGTTTATGAGGTCAGAGAAGGGGGGAAGGTCTCTCTTGAAAGACTGGGCAGGGAGTAGGGGTAGAGATGGGGTGGTTGGCTGACTAGCCAACTAGGCGAGGGTCAGGAAGAAGGAATTAAAGATAAGGCAAATAGAGTAATGGGTCAGTGGAAGCTTCGCAGGGTATATAAGAGGTTCCGGGGAGGAGGAGACCAGGGAGGGCAGGGGAGCGGCACAGGGAGGAGCTCATCGATGATCCGAGAAATAGAGGATGAGCGATCTAGGGATCGGGGGCAGGGGGTAATGGGGGAGGGCTAGGGGGGAGAGAGAGAGAGAGAGAGAGAGAGAGAGAGAGAGAGTCCCTGATGGTAGTTGTTAGGAAAGCAGGCTCGGGGTATGGTTTCGAGTGGCAACTGTCCCAATATAAATCTTTGACATGGTTAATGGTGACTATTAAATTGGTCTCATGGAATGTTAAAGGACTCAGTGGTAGACGTGAAAAGTTGGTGATTCTGAAGCACCTGGATCTTCTAGGATCCCATATCATGGCTCTACAAGAAACACACCTTTTGACAGAGGAATTGAATAGCCTTAAACGATTATGGGTGGGACAGGTTTTCCGGGTAGGCAATGAGAGGGCCTCTGGAGGAGTCGTGATCTTGATTAGGAAGTCCTGTACATATAGTGTTGAACAGGTGGTTTCAAGAGAGGATGGTAGAGGGATCTACATTTCGGGCTTGCTCTACGGTAGGGCCACTTCGGTGGCTTCCATTTATGGTCCGACGCCTCCCAACATGGAGTTCTTTGCATTGATAGAGAGGGATATAGCTGGCTTACCGGGGCATGCTCTCATTTTGGCTGGAGATTGGAATGCTTATTCCGATAACAGTAATGATAGGATTCCACCAGCTAGAGGACCGCTAACCAAGCCCCAAATAGCTTTGAACAAGTTGTTAGAAGCTTCGGCTTTAGTGGACCCGGCACGGACTCACACGGGTGGGCGTTTGTGTATGACATTTTACTCAGTGGCACATAAGACTCAATCTCGTATTGACTTTTTTGTGGTGAATTGGGAGGTACTTATGGGGATTAGAGAACTCATGACGGAAGGTAGAATTCTCCGATTTCACTAGTTTGGGAACTGAAAGTAGGCCCACCCAGACCCTTTCGTTGGAGGCTGAGTGATGTGCTATTGTCGGAACCTGGGACTAAAGATAAGCTCGAGGGAGCCCTGCTGGAAATTATTCAGCAACAATTACCTACGATGACAAACAGGAGTCTGGCCTGGCCGGCCTGCAAGGTGATCTTTGCAGGGGTGGCTCAGAATTTGACCGCTAAAAGAAATAGGCAGCGTAGGGTGAAGGAGGATTTTATTTTAGGGGCTATTACCTATTTGACACCCTTGGAAGGATCGTCAGAAGAAATTGACGGGGAACTTAGGAGTTTAAGGTGGGAGCTGGAGGACATGCTTTCTGGCAAAATGGATTTTTGGTTGGAAAAGATTAATGCTAAATATCTTTTGAAAGGAGATGTTCCGGGTCGGCTGTTGGCGGCTAGAGTCAAGGAGTGGGAAGTGAGTAGAACAGTGACGTCTATTCGATATAATAGGAGGTTAATTACTGATTCCCAGGAATTAGCAGATACTTTTGGGCAGTACTTTAAAGAGCTATACCAGATTGGAAACATGGTAGGGGAGGAGGAGATCCAGGCATTTCTAGAACAGACACCTCTGCCCATGATCGACCCTTTACAGGCTAGGGAATTGGTAGCTCCCATAGGAGCTGCAGAGATTGTAGAGGTAGTCAAATCCTTGCCCGGGGGTAAGACACCGGGACCGGATGGCCTTACGGTGAAGTTTTATCAGACTTTCATTCAGATTCTACTACCCATACTTCAGGACTTTTATAATACCATAATGCAGGAAAGGGTGCCCCATTCTCCCCTTTACCAGGCCTATATTACCTTAATCCCTAAAGCAGGGAAGCCCAAAGATGAGCCAGCCATTTATAGGCCTATTGCATTGATGAATCAGGATATTAAGATCCTCACCAAAATATTGGCCAACAGAATCTGGCGGATAGCGCCTGGTATAATTAGCCAGGAACAGGTGGGGTTTATGCCAGGGAAGGGGGTACACGACACTTTGAGAAAGCTTCACCATATCTTGAATTATGCTGAGGACTCTCAGATTCCTATAGTCTTAATATCACTTGATGCTGAGCAGGCCTTTGACAGGGTCTCCCACTCCTTTTTGTTTGCCACAATGGAGAAGATGGGTTTCCCTGAGGGCCTCCGGAAAGGCATTAAGAACTTATATGCTGCTCCGATGGCAAGAGTTCTGTGCAATGGTTATATATCACAGGAAATACAGTTAGAAAATGGGATGCATCAGGTTGCCCTCTCTCCCTGATACTGTTCAATATTTACCTAGAACCTTTCCTGAGGGCTATTAGTAATGATAGACAAATAAGGGGGGTTGCGATAGGGAGAAGGGAGTTAAAATTTTCAGTTTTTGCAGATGATGTTCTGCTCCATTTAAGAGATCCGGTGGATGGATTTAATAGGATTAACCGAGCAATTTGCTAGAGTTTTGAACTATAAATTAAACTTGGCCAAAACTCAGATTTTACCTTTGATGCCACATGTCTATAAGGCAGACTTTGCCCAGTTTCATACTCAGTGGATGGCAGATAGGATGAGATATTTGGGCATATGGACCACAAGAGACTATGAGATAGGGGCCGAAACAAATATGGAGGAGATAATTTTGGCTATCAGGGGAGATTTAGTGAGATGGAATAAGTTGCCCCTTAATTTCATGGCTAGGCTTGGGCTGATTAAGATGAATCTGTTGCTGAGGCTGTTATACCAGGTACACCTAGCCCCGTACAGTATCCCTAAGAAATGGTTCAATCTGATTAGGAGGTTAATTTTAGACTTCCTGTGGGACTGTAAGCCACCTTGGAAAAAATATAATGATCTACGATTGCCCCCAGGACTGGGAGGAGTTAAGTTGCCAGATCTCCATTTGTATTACGTGGCAGGGCAGTTGGGCTTAATGGCCCGGTGCGGTAGGAGTATGGAGGGAGAAGTCTATGTTCCAGACTGGTTACAGCTAGAAACTCAAATACTGAGAGAGGCAGGTTTATCCCCAGGGGCACCCTAATATGCTAATTTAGTGGCTTGTGTTAAACAGAAGAGGGGAAGCCCAATTTTGAAGATGGTAGAAGCTTGGTGGTCATTTTTATCTGTGGCCCAGAGAAAAGAGCAAATGAGGGCCCAAGAACAACCACGTATGGGTAACCTCAATGTATCCATAGGTAACGGGTTAATTAAAGGGAAGTGGGCTAACTGGGTGTCGGGTTTAAGCTTAAAGGAGGTTATCCAGGACAGTATGGTGGTCCTTCCAGTACAGTGCGACAGAATGCCCTTTTTTCATAGATTGCAGCTTATGCGGGCACTTGAGGGAACACTAAAGAAAATAGGGGGCCTCTCAGATTGTTCATTTAATTGGGGCGAGCTGCGAGGAATTGACCTGAAAACCAGAGCTCTGTCGCAAGTTTATAGAACCTTGCTGGGTTTTTATGGGTCGAGCTCTCCTATAGCAGTGCCATATTGGGACAATAAGTTGGTGCCTCGAAACATTGACTGGGCTAGTGTATGGAAGAGTATTAAATATATAGTGATACCCAAATATAGGAGCCTACAATTTTTTATTGCTTCTAACTTATATTTTACCCCTATGAAACTGTATGAACGAGGCCTTAGACAGACAGACCGCTGTTTTAGATGCCAAGCAGAGAGAGGAGACTTACTACATGTGTTGTGGAATTGTTGCAAAATTCTGCCCTTGTGGGATGAAATTAAGAGGTGGATGGACCCATTGCTGGACTACTTGGAGTTCATAACACCGGAGATATGTGTCTTGGGGGATTTCTCGGAAATTGAGGGAGCTACACCTAAATATTATGTATCTCTGATGTTAACGGTAATTAAGGTGTATGTCGTCCAGCACTGGAAGGACGACCAGCTATATGGGTATAACCATTGGGTGGGGGATCTTATCGGAGCCCTATCTAGGATTAAGAGACAGCTATGTTCAGAGGTGAAGAAAGGGTTATATGATAAAAGATGGGTGGTATTGGAAGCAATCTGTTCCCACTAGGGGCCACTTGGTCGGGCTTGGGTCTGTTTGTCGGGCTGTGTCTAGCTTATGCTGAGTCGGAATGAGATGGTAGAGATGGTAAGGGGATTGGAGGACTGAGTTATATAGGAAGATGGTTTGGAGGGGTCTTGGGGACTTTTTGGGGAAATAAGAATATTGAGCCTGCTACAAGGATGGGGGGATAGGGACACTCTCTCTCTCTCAAGGGGCTCAGGGAGGTGTCACCCCTCGAGGAGGATCCAATATCTACTGTATAAAATGGGGCCAGGGACATCTATTAGGCAAAGAAAGCCATATAGGACTAGAGGGAAGTGATCTGATTTGCAACTTGCTTAAAGATACTGCTTTTTTAAGGGGGCCTTCTTGTTCAAAGACAATTTGGGTGGGGGGGAGACATCATTCCTGAGCATGTATATAGTTATTGTACATAGTTTGCACAGTCAGTTTTTGGGCTGTGTGCCTGGTTCACCAGGTTTTGTTGTATGTTTGTCTTGTTTTTTTTCTTCTAAAATTGAATAAAGAGATGTTTTTAAAAGGAAAAGATGGCTTTCTAATGAAAGCCCCCGCCTGGCTTAAAATTGAACTTACTCTCATTCGTTCTTGTGGCCTGAATCCTGAAGGAATACTATATATCAGACAGAGTCTTCTTCCTCTAAAGCTTAAAAATTCCATAATTACAATTTCATTAAAGAACCATACACAGATTTGCCCTTATCTCAAATATGAATAAGGCAAGGATCTTAATCAACCAATGCTAGGAAACCTCCAATTTAAAATAGATGGAAAACTAATTCCCTTATATTGGCTACCTGGTTTACAAGATAAGCAAAGTACTAAACTTTATTAATGACAGAGATTTATGGTTTTCGGTCACAGAGCTTAAGGCCATTTTCAGGATCCCACATAAATACACTTTCCGACTCATGCAATTACGGCATTTATTTATACAATTCTTTGGTCAAAATCCCCAGCTATCTTACTGTATCCCTTTTTGTCAAGAACTTTCAAAGCTTAGTGGTCGTCCTAGAGTAGTCTCGGAAATTTTCTGCTCAATCCACAACTGGAAATTCCCTGACTGCTTCAGGCCTATTCGATTGTGGGAATCCTTGTTCCCAAATCATGTTATAGAATGGCCGATACCTTGGTTCAATTGTCACAAATTTGTGACTCAAGACAGGTTAAGACTAATGCAAATGTACAACCAGCACAATGCATATTATTCACTGTCCAGGTTAGCCAAATTGGGTTTAAAACCTTCCCCATTATGTCCTAGATGTCTACTGGATGAAGGGACATTATATCATTTAGTCTGGTCCTGCTCCAAAATATATTCACTTTGGACTACTATCAAACAGTTACCTGACCCACTACTGGGACTTAAAGATCTGTTTATCCCTGAAATTTGTCTTCTGGGGGATCTTTCTGGTATTAGAATTTGTAATCGTAAGTACCACCTGACCCTTATAGCCATGTTGGTCAAAAAACTCACACTAAGACATTGGATTGACGAGCAGGGGATCCCCTATAATGAATGGCTGACTGAACTCTTGGCAAATCTTCTTATGGAAAAAGCTATTGCTAACCTAAATAATACAAGCATTTGTCAATGCCGAACGTTTGCTTGCAGGTATTTGCCGTGGTGTTTGGCATGTATGGTGCTTTACCCTAATGCCCTGTGCAATTTCTGGTATTTGCACAATAAATTGTCAGCATGATCTTTTTGTTACCCCCATTGTGCGCTACATAGGTGGAAACACGTTTTGGGCAGGATGTGAAAAATGACAGCTGTACTGCTCATAAGGAAGTGTGGTAAAATGCCAATGTTGAGAATCTGGGTGAAATATCGAAAATTGGAAACCCTACGAGCGCGCAGTGGTAACTGTGCAATGCACGCCAGAACAGTCATTTTAGGAATTAATTGATTTTTAACATTGCCATTTTAAAACCTCTGCTAACGAACAGTGTCACTGTGATTTTCTTACTGTGTCCCATACATTGATTTTGCACACCGACTCGCCATTGTGCACTGCATGGGGAAAATGTTTTGGGCAGGATGTGAAAATGACAGCTGTACTGCTCATAAGGAGGTGTGGTAAAATGGCAATGTTGAAAATCTGGAGTGAAAATATTGAAATTAAGAATTTACGAGCCGCATGAACTTCGGTACAACGACACTTGTAAAACAGTTATTTGTAGGAGCTTGTTAAATTCTTCAACATAGCCATTTTAGATCTCTGCTCATGAACAGTGACACTGTGATTTTCATAATGTGTCCCATACACTGAGTTCGCACACCGACTGTGCCATTGTGTGCTACTTGGCGGAAACACGCTTTTGGGCAGGATGTGAAAAATGACAGCTGTACTGCTCATGAGGAGGTGTGGCAAAATGGCAATGTTGAAAATCTGGAATGAAAATATTGAAAGTTCAAACTTACGAGTGTGCGAGAACTCGCGCAACACATGCCTCGCTGTAAAACAGTCATTTTTAGGATTTTTTGATTAAATTTCAACATAGCCATTTTAAGACCTCTGCTCATGAACAGTGTCACTGTGATTTTCTTAATGTGTTCCATACATTGATTTCGCACTAACGACTCGCCTTATGCGCTACATGGGTGGAAACATGTTTTGGGTGAGATGTGAAAATGACAGCTGTACAACTCATAAGAAGGTGTGATAAAATGGCAATGTTGAGAAAATCTGGAGTGAAAATATTGAAAATTCACGAACTTACAAACCTATGGTAGGAACTGCGCAACCTGCCTTCGATAAAACAGTCATTTTTTTGGAATTTTACACCAAATTTTTAACATGGTGTTTGGGACCTTCATGATTGATGTCACTGTCATGGTGTTATTCAAGGCCAAAGGGTGATTTCATGCAGTGACTGTACAGTGCCTGCGAAATCACCCTTCGGGCCCGAATAACGCCATGACAGTGACATCATTCATGAGAAGGGGTTGCAAAAACCCCATGTTGAAAATTTGCTGCAAAAATTCCAAAAAATGACTGAGGTATGCAATAAAGTTGAAACCCCCCAATGTAGCCCATTATACAGCTTACCAGCATTTCCTCAGTTCGCGGTCGGCTTTGAAGACTGCAGATGTGTTCCCGGTCCACCAAGATCATTGCGCTCGGAGTCCGGAGGTGCATGGGTGGGAGGGTGGGGGAGGCTAAGCGAGTGGGTGGGTGCGGGTTGTGGGAGGGGGTTGGGAGATACGCCGCGGGACTGCTTTTTGTTTTACAGGAAAATAAAAAGACGACATGGGATGATTGCCACACTGGGGTGGGCTCTCAGCATGGCAGAAGATGTGTGGGGCCAAGGAGCCAACGGGGAATGGGCACCCCGCCGGCAAACTACACGGGGCCGAGGAGCCGACGGAGGATTGGGCACCCCATCGGCAAAACAACAACGCTTGCCATGCTGGGGTGGGCTCCAGCATGGCAGCAAAGCTTTGGGGCAGCGTGATGTGCGCGAGGAAGCGAGATGACGGGGAGGGATAGTGAGCTAGTGCATGGCAGCGGTGTTTTCCTTTGAAGCAGAGGAACACTGCTGAAACAGCATTGAGCTCCTGCACCTATTGGTGCAGGGACCACCACGCCTGCTCAAGGGAGCAGTATTGATGGGAGAGGCACACTCAAGTGTGCTACTCTCCCAAAACATTCCTTGGGCATGCGCGCAAGCAAACGTAAAAATGGGAAAGTTTAAAACAATTTGGGATCCCTTATACACCCTATACTCTTTATAAAAGTTCTATCTGCCTGTATAAATTGTGTTGGCCCAATCTGTAAACTGATGATTTGAATATGTTTAAAATGTACTGGTAATGGAAATGTTGTTGCTCAATGTGGGATGGGAGGGTGGGAAGGGGGGAAGAGGGGGTGGTAGTGGGTGGGGGCAGATTCATGGGGAAATGATGTCTTATGTATAATGTACTATGCACATGTATGCCTGCCTTTTGTATACAGGGAAAAAAAATAACTTTAAAAAACTTTAAATTGAAAAAAAAAGGAAGTCTATTACTTTACTGCTTTCTGAGGACTCTATTTTGCATCATATTGTGTATTTGGTCTGTGGGAGGAAAACATTATTTGAGATCTCTGATAACCCTTTATTGTGGTGGGATAGTCTTAAATCAAATTTAAGGGATTTATTGTTGACTGTTAGTAGGCATGCTTCCGATTCTGAGAAACTAAAATACCAGCAACTCAGGAAACAGTTGCAACATTTGATGAGTTTGGTGCAAACTACTCGCCATGATTACGGGGGGGGGGGGGATCTGAGCTATCCATCACCAGATGCGGGAATTTCCTGAGTGCCAAATGGCATCTCTGACCATGCAGCAGCATTTTGGTACTCAAGGGAAGCTGGACAAATATTGTCCTTTCATAAGTTGTAGAGATAGGATTAAATGTAAAAAAATGACAGCTGTTTGGTATTCTGATATGTTGGTCGCTACACAGCAGTCTGAGACAATGAGGATGGTATCCTGTTATTTGGGGAGGCAATTCTAAAAATGGGATACTGACAGGACTGCTTTTTCCCATTTCTTTAGTTTGCTGCATATTCCTGCCATTTCTAGTGCTGATGCTGCTGCTTTAACCACGGCAGTTTCTCCGACTAAAGTGCAGGAGGCAGTCTTGGCACTGCCCAGAGGAAAAGTACCTGGACAGGATGGTCTTCCGTCTGAACTTTATGAGCTTATTGTGCTTTTTATTTCAGATAAATTGGCCCAGGTTTATACATGTATGTTGAAGGAGGAGAATTTCCCTTTGGATATGATGATAGGCATTGTAACCATGCTGTATAAGAAGGGTGATTGGGAGAATTTGGATAATTGTTGGCCGATTTGTCTTTTGAATATGGATTTTAAAATTCTTATGAAAAGTCTGGCACGTCGGCTGTCTAAAGTTGCAGAGTGTGTCATTTCACAGGTTCAGTCTTGTGCTGTTCTGGGGAAGGTGATAACGGACAAGCTTCTTTTGTTAAGGGAAGTTTTTGAGTCAGGGGCCTTGCCTGGTATAGAAGGTTTTGTGGTGTTTTTGGATCAACGGAAGGATTTCAACTCTGTTGATCAGGATTTTTATGGTTTACTTTACATTTTTATGGTATTCCAGATACCTTTATTCATTGGTTGAAGGCTATTTATCATCTTGTGGTTGTAAAACCATTTGTGAATGGCTTCTTGGGGCCCCTGGTTCCTGTATTTGAGTCATTTGCTATTTGTTTTCAGTATTGATCCTCTTCTTCGGATTTTGAATGATTTTCACTTTTTTACTCCAGTGCTGACCTCCAAGCATCATATGCCATGGACTGCTGCAGCTTATGCAGATGATATTTGCTTGGTATTAAAGACTACTGAAGATATTGTGAGGGAAATATACTTTTGCACTTGTTATGGGGCCTCCTCAGGAGTGCATTTGAATAGAGACAAGTGTGTGTGATCAAACAAATTGGGGTGGGAGTAGCTGACACTAGTGTTGCTGGTGTTTCAGTTGTGGATGGGCCGCTTCAGGTTTTGGGGATTGCTTTTGATAAAGGTAGGCAAGATCTCTTTAACTGGGAATTGAAACGTAAGCAGGGGAGAGCTTTGGTGGAGGAATGGAATAGATGTAGTTCAGGGAATCTGAAGTGTGTATATTTGATTAAAACTTATCTGTTGCCACTTTTTTTGTATGTTAGCCTGGTTTTTCCTCCTCCTAAAGAAAGAGATGCTACGCTTTATGGCTTGTTTTTCCAGGTGGTTTGGGGGAGCAGATTGAACCCCATAAAATGAAATATTTTGTACTTAAAGGTATTGGATGAAGGTTTACATATGGTAAACCCAGTGTCAATAATTTTTTATTTGCTAATATTTGCCCAGTATGTCAGCAGGTGACTACTTGGTGGACGACCTTATTGGGAGCTAAACTTCTGGCTTAGTATGGAAGTTGGGTCTCGGGTTCATTGAAAATCTTTAAATCTGTTCCTTTTTCTCCACCTTATTATAGGGAGATTTTTGTTTGTTTGAAAAGATGGAGTATTACATCTGGGGATGTTCTGCATAAATCTAAAAAATTGTTATATGCACATGTACAGGATTATCATTTTACAGAATCCAGTACCTTTCCTTTGTGCCCTCAATCTTCATTGCCTAGTCTTTTGTGGTTGATTCACAATAAGAAGATTCCTATTAAATATTGGGATATTTTGTGGCTGCGCTGCCATGACAAATTAAATGTCAAGGCTAACCAGAAACATAAAGCTTTAACTGATAGGATGTGTGTTAGACCGCAATCTCTGGTTCAGTCGGAAACAATGTATCGTTTATTTTTCTCCTTCTCTTTTATTCGGTTTTTCTGGCCTTATTTAGCTACTTGTTGGGATATGTTACTACTTAGTACTGTATCTTATGAGACTTTGATTTATGGGGTATATGGTAGAGAATGGTCTAGATGGGACTCATGTACCTTGAATGTGATTTTCTCAGTAATTAAATGGTATGTCTGGAATGCCAGGTGTTTATTTACATTACAACAAAAACTGCTTACATATGAGGACCTTGTTTGTAGTATTACTAAGGAAATACGTTGTATTTATTATAAGGAAAAGTCCCTTCAATCTGAATTGTATATCCAGAATGTGTGGAGAAATCTTCCCTTGGTTACCGATTTGGATGTACCTATCACTTGATATAATGTATTTTTTTGACTAAATTCTTTGTATGTTTTTTTGTGCTAGTTTCTGATGTTATGATTTGAATATCTAATAAAATAAAAATTCCCCTACTCATCAGTAGGGGGAACCCTTGGCCGTCTGCTAGGATGGCCAGTCCAGAGGATCCACCAGAGAGTATGGATGTTGAAGATGCTGAGGAGAAGGCCTCCTCCCCTGCTATCTCTTCTCAAGAGGCTGTAGATGCAACCTTGGCTGCGATTGACTTTTTTGATTCAGAAGAGGTTGTCTTACCTCAGGATGTTTCAGAAATGTCTAAAACAGAGGAATGACTTCAGACCCTGCCAGAAAAAGAACAAGTTCTGCAGAAAAAGATGAGCCTGTTAAAGCAAGTGCAGGCTCTTGAGTATCGTTAACTGCATTAGTGGATACAGAGCCAGTTGTCAAACTGCAGGAAGCACCTGTCATTTCCACGATGAGGGAGCAGCCTGCTGACGTGGACTCTGCTACACAGAACCTCCATGAAGTCCTGGTGAGTGTTGCATCTTCTCTCGACTCTGCTTCCTTGCCTATAATTTGTGAGGAGCCAGCTGGCAGTTCAAGCAAGGAATCACTTGTACACCCAAAGCCTGCTTCCTCAGCCTCTGATAGTAGACAGAAATGCCTGGGCCCTGGGTGTAGTTTTCAGTCAAAAAAGTGGCTTTGCGTGAATCCTCGAGCCTGAATCCTGCTGCTCACAGTTTTGCTCCTCAGAAATCTAAAGGATGGATCAAGTCATCTCAGGGTACTGTGTCAGAGCAACAGCCTGTAACCTGCATAAGCCTTGGGCCTAGCGCCTCACCCCTAACAAACTTGAAGATTGGGAGCCCGAACTGGTCCCCTTTTCATGCCTTGGAAGATGCAGGATGGAAGCAGTCTGATGCGGCACTTTGGACTCTGAATGCACAAGGTCCATCCTATGTTCACATGCTAGCCAACTCATCAGCTCCTGGGCCACCACCTCTACTGAGAGCTCCACTGTACCCTGAGGTAACTGTACCATTTATCCTGTTCCTAATGTTGTAAATGTGTTTTGATTCTCTGGATATGTCCAATATTGTGCCAAGTGGGGGGAAGGACATTCGGGACCATATTGATCCTATTAGGTTAGGTCCTTCTCCCAAACTTCTGCAAAATTATGCAAGTGGGGGGTGGGAGTATGGGTGCTTCCTTCAAACTGTCTGATCTCTTTCAAAATAAGGGGGAACCTGCTCCTTGACGAAATGATGTCTGCCTTTTGTATAAAGGAGGCCTTACTGACCCCCCCAGATAGGATTTATATAGTGAAAACTCTGTTAAAAGACTCTTTAAAATTCTTTTTGTCTGAAATTTTTGCCCTCATTAGCTTAGGGTTTGCTAACTTTGATGTAAGCTTTAAAAATGTCTCCAGTTTAGACAGATTTTGGGCTCATACTCTTCATTGTAAAATACCCCAGTTTGGACACCCTTTCAAGCCATCCTCCTTACTAAGCCAGCTGTTAAAAACATCACCGTCATGTTTAAGAATGAAGGTGTCAATGTGGAGGATGTCTTCTTTTGGCTTCATCATCAATGTGAAATTCTAAACAGACCCAGTCCCATGCTCAATAGTGAGCAGATTTGGGATGGGGGGTGGAGGGTAAGGGTAAAATTGTATACCACCAACTCTGGACCTGTGCATCTCCCCAGTACCTTTTACCTAGGCTGGGACAGGGGTTCCATTTTCTATATAGGTCAACCAAGGTCATGCTTTAAGTGTGGCTCTTGAGCCCATCTCAAGTTCTGCTTGTGACTCTGTTAAATGCACTCATTGTTTGGAGTTTGGCCACAGCTCTGACAAATATTTAAATTTATTGAAATGTACCCTGTGTGAGCATATGGATCATGCCTATGGCAGGTGTCCCTGGGCCTCTCACAGTCATGAAGACTGTCCCTTGCACGAAGGCATCATTAATATGGCCCAGCAGCAACAGGCTAAACGTGTGGCCAAACAAACTCAGAGAACTGTGTTGGACTCATTACAACAGGATCCCCCTTCTAAGTTATTAACTTCAGACTCCACACTAGGCCCAGTTGTCTCCCTGATTAAAATTGATCAGACTCAGTTAGTTCAGGTGCTTCCAGTCCCCACCTCCTGTGGGCTCTCCTGTAGAGGAAAGTAGCCTACCTCCATCTGAAATACCCCCCTGTAGATCCCCCTCCTTTAAACTAGTATCACAGAAGAAAAGGAACTGGTTAGGAAAAGTGGTTTCCAAGAAGATAGGGAGACCACATGCTATCTAAGCCCCCTCTTCTGGTTCTCTGAAAGCTAACAGATTTGCCACTCTTTCCTCTGACAACAACTCAGATGATGAAGGTATGGATACCGCCTACATCCTTTCTAATACTGACACTGAGGAGGGTGGGGAGCCTGATTCCATTACCGAACATACTAGACAAAGGAGAAAATCTACAACTCTGTAGTTTGTTAGGGATTGCTGTTCCTCCCCCTTTTTTTCTCTTTCCCTATGGACGTCTTGAGCCTCACTACCATTAATGTTAATAGTATTAAAGGCACTAGGAAATTGACTGGCACAGTGCTCACTCTGCAGGAGACCCCTAGTGATATCATATGTCTGCTCAATACCAGGCTCAAAACAACCTTTGAATTACAACAGGCAGCTCAAGCATGGCCTCTCGGGCCTTCCTTTTGGTCGATTGGGACGGACACTTGTGATGGGGTGCCCATTCTTTTATCCAACCCCTTCATTCAAGTTTCTAGACAGGTAGATATCTGTCCTGGGAGAGCATTATTATTGGATGTTTCTTTTCTTTCTGAGCACTTTAGATTGATTGCAGTTTATGACCCCCAGACCAAAGCTCTTAGAGCATCCCTATTTAAAGATATTCAGCCACTTCTCCATACTTCCAGGTTGGTTATATGGTTGGGGGATTTTAACTGCAGCTTACATCAGGCAGACAGGGACCTGCAGACAACTAAGTTATTCAGTAATTCAGTGGCTTTGCAGCAAATTCTCGTAACTGCTGCCCTCAAAGATGCCTTTCAGTGCCTCCACCCCTCTGGAAGATTTACTTACTTCAGAGGCACCAGCAGACGAGGATCAATTTTATTTTTCTGTCTAACATACTTCATGTGTTAGACATATGCCGTTTCACACCATATTGCTCTTAGGGCTAAAATTTCCTGGTGTGATACCCCTCACTGCAGAAAGAGTAAATGGAGGCTAAATGAGGCTTTCCTATCTTACCCTAAAATCCAGAAAGTATGGCAACAGGAATGATCAGCTAGCTTATCCATGGTGGAACTGTATGAAGATTTAGCAGATTGGTGGGAGGACACAAAATCTTCCTGGAAAAGCCTGTTTCAGAAATCTCTCTTTCACACTAACAAACAGTATTTCAATTATTTATATTTAAGGTAGCAATTGCAGTGGTTAGTTTCCCTATCTGAAACTACCATTATGGAGTATAGTATACAGATTGCTGTCATCAAAAAACAGATGATGGTGCTACAATATGATAGGGCCCAGTCCTTAGGACAAGAAGCCCGGTTTGGGACCCAACTTACAAAAGAGTGCACTGATCCCTATAAAGACTGATAGAGTGGGATTGACTCTAGAATTATAACTGAGCTTGTTTCCCCTTCAGGCCAAAGTGTGTCTACTCCTCGGAGTATTTTGTAGGTTGTAGAATCTCAAATCTAGGACCTTTATGGAACTCGACCAGCCAGTTCTTCTGCTGGGGAGCACTTAGAATCCTTACATTTACCCCAGGTATTGCAAGATGATATTTTACTCCTATTCCAGGCCATTACAAAGGAGGAAGTCCTCCTAGCCATTGGGCAGTTAAAAAGTGATTCTGCTCCTGTCTCAGATGGTCTAGGGGCTGGATTATATAAGCAGTTTAAAGATGACCTAGCCCTGGTTTTAACTGTACTATTTAATTTCATGTTAGCCAATGCCAAATTTGCCCCCTCCATGCAGGAGACCATTTTGGTTTTAATTCAAAAGGCCCGCTTTCTGATATTAATAATTGGAGACTGCTCAGTACGTTAAATACTGATCTCAAATTGCTCGCAAAGTTTTTTTTGGCTAGGCTAGTTAAAGTCTCTTCTTATTTAATTAGTCCTGAGCAAACTTGTGCTGTACCAGAATGTCAGCAGTATGATAATCTTATCATACTATGCAAAATCTTCTTTCAAGGGGAATTAGGTAATGTCCAGGGATGAGCAGTGAAGGTGGACCAAGAGAAGGCCTTTGATAGGCTAGCTCATGACTTTTTATTTACGGCATTGGAAGCATTTGGTATCCCCCCTACCTTTGTCCCATGGATCCAGCTATTGTACAAACAGGCCTATCTCATTCAGAACATAAATGGTTGGTATGGGAACCAAATTCTGGTTAATAGAGGGGTGTGTCAGGGCTGCCCCCTAAGCCCCGATTTATATGTATTTGGAATTTATATTTTGATTAGATCTATCCTTCAGACACAGGCTGTTAAAGGCATCATGGTCCCTGCTGGGGCCCCCTGATCAAAATTGTAGCCTATGCAGATGACCTGGTCCTTACTCTAGGTATAGCCACTGAGGAAGATGCCTTATTGCAAATATTGAGTAACTATTCCCTTGTTTCGGAGTCCAGGATTAACCTTAGTAAGAGTCATGGGATTCCTTTGGGGTCCACTCCCATGCCTGCCTCAGGAAATATAGGAGGGATTAGTATCTCCCCTGACTCAATCACTATTCTAGGTATTGTTTTTGGCCCTCCTAATGCTCCAGTCCTGAACTGGGAGAGAGGGATTATTCGAGCTGACAGATTAATTTCTACATGGAGGTACAAGCAAATTGGGAAACTTAAGTGAGTAAATGTAATTAAATCCTTGCTTGTTTCCATCTTCCTGTATATTAGTTATATTTTTCCCCCTCCTTAATGTCTTTTCACCAGTCTGTTCAGTGTCTTTTTCCAAGCTCTTTGGGGATCTCGCTTAAATCCCATAGAAAGAGAACTTACACACAGACCTATTAAGTAGGGTGGTGTGGGAATGAGTCACCCAGATGCTTTTTTTAAAGTATTTTTTATTGTTATACCTTTGGTATAGCCCTTTGTCCTGGTTTTAAGTTATGGAAACCCCTGTTAAACTGGTGGCTGTCCCCAAACCTCCCATTTTGGGAACAAAGTAAAACTAGGTTACTAGGGAAGAGCTTTGCCCTCCCCACCTGTAGCCCAGAATGTTTACAATCAGCAGTGCATTGGGGCCTTAGTCCTAACAATCTACTGACCATGGTTAAAAAGGCAGTATATCAGTTTATACTACTATCAGAAAGGCATCCTTAGTTGAATTTCCCTTATGTCCTGCAGTACAGTTACAGTCAGTATTGTCTCAGCTCACAAATATTGGAATTTCATCATACATTTGGGACTGTCTATGGTTAGGGAACTATGGGAGGCTTAGTGTGCATGGAAATAATAAACACAAACAGATTTCTGACCATTATTGTCCACGTGAATCATGCCCTTTGATATTTGAAACTCAGCAACATCTGTTTACTTACTGTGTTTATGTTAAGCAGTTCTGGTCCCTTTTAGCTGTAGATTGGCAGGAGCCTTTGTTCTCCCAGCTTTCTTACCCTGATGTAATGTATGGGTCTAACCCTAGACTGAATGGGAAATACCATCCTGACAATATTTATTTTATCCTTGTTGTCATTAGATATTTGCCAAGCACGATGTGTGTGGGTGTTACAGCAAAAATGGATATCTCAGGTTGAACTAGTTTCAAATGTTCGGAAAGTATTGCAATACGTACTTAAGTTTGACATGTCTCATTTCTTAGCAACCAAAATGTCTCATTTATGGATCCATTGTGCTCATTGGGCATAATTTAAGTTTTGATCTTATAATCTTATTATATGTGAATGCTTTGAATGTCTTCCTTGTTTTTTTTTTATTATGCCTGCTGTATAATGTTGTATTTTCTTATGGTACATACCTAAGTTGCTTTTCATGTATTTTGGATGTTTGATTGTAATGAAGTCCAAATCTTCTAATAAAAATCCCCCTACTCTCCTGTAGGGGGAACCTCTGTCATGCTGATGGAGGTTTTAGAGTGTGACGAAATGGAGGTGGTGGAGGTCATGCTGGCATGCCTCCCTCTGGCAAATATGAAGCAGCAATCAGCGATGAGATCTGGAGACTTAATGCATGATAATATGAGAGTGAATACAGAGGTACAACAGAAGAAAATGTCTATTAACATGGAGTTACCAGATTTGGTGGCAATGGAGAAATCCACAGGTGAAATGCAGATAACACTGTTCCAGAAGTCGAATGGAAAGAGCCCTTCTGCAAACTTGTAAAAAATTGTATCCTTACTGTATACTAGCTACCTACTATTCGAGTATTGTATGTAAACTGTTTGTTATTGCTGTCATTGTCACTGTTTGATGTGGAACCTTTGTAAAAGAGCTCTGAGCTCAAAGGTATGATCCGAATCCCTAAATAAACAAATAAAAATAAATAAAATAAATAAAAAACTTACAGCAAAGGGAAGAAGAGCCGGCTGCGGTATGTGCGCAGCTTCTTGGAGATGATATGTTGAAGGAGGTCAGCAGGAATGAGGAAACTACATCGCAAATCTTGCAAAAGCAATTTAGATTATAACCATGTGGATGTTCAGTGGAGAGTGACTGGTTGGTGCAAACATTTTTACAGTGCATGGGTTGGAAACAAGGAGATGGAGATGAGTGGATATTGGACGAGGACTGGAATGAGGAGGAAAATGGATTGCTAGCACATTCACCAAGGCCTGCAACAGACGGCCAAAGCTCTGAATTACCAGAGGTACAGAAGGGGGTGCACAGTACAGGACAAATGAATGCATTCTGAGACTGAAGGCCCTAGAAGGGCAAAAAACTGGAGCAAAATGATTGACAATGACCATAATACTGTTGTAGGGCATGCAAGGGAAAGTGAGAACATTTTAAATCAATCACGAAATGCAACCCCAAAGGGATGGGAGAGGGGAATAAGGAAAGTAATGTGAATGAGCCTGTAGGAAAGATACAAAGCAAAGCCAGGGAAGGCTGGAGGATTGCTAAGAAAACCACTAGGGCAAATGAGAGTGGCCCTAGCTCACATAGGGACAACCCAGATGAGGGAGGCTCAGGACAGCAGTCCAGGGAAAAGGGAGTTACCAGGGGACCCACCCTATCAGATCTGTTCAAAAACAAACTAGAACAAGCCCCCAGATGCAATGCAGTGTGATTAAGGTACAGGGGAGGTCTCCACCCCAACAGGTATTATTTTGCTAGACAACATTTGAAGGGATCTATGCATTTTCAGACATCTGATATATAAGCGTTGATCCACGTATCTGGAGAGGATACGTTTGACATTAGTTTTAAAACCAATGTGGAGCTTGAGAGATTTTGGTTTAAATATGGCTCTCTGAAACAAATCCCTTTATGGATGCCTTTCTGTGCTAGTCCCCTGACAAAACCTGCTATAAGAGTGGTCATGGTAATGTTCTGGAATGAAGGGGTTAGTGTCAGCGATATCTACCATTGATTGCAGAACAGATGCAACATTTTAAACCCACCTGAAGCTATAATTGATACAGAAGGGCTAGGGACCGGGGGATGGAAATTTAAGGTAAAACTCTTCCAGGTGAATTCAGAGGTTATACACCTGCCAAACAGCTTTTTTCTGGGGAAAGATAGGGGTGTATATTTTTATGTGGGACAGCCATGGGTCTGTTATAAATGTGGGGCCCGTACACACCTCAGTAGCACTTGTGATATGCTGAAATGCAGTTTACACGAGGGGTATGGACACCCAAGTGCCACATGTTATAATGTGTTTCAATGCAACTTATGTGACGAGAAAGGTTATGCCTACCATCAGTGCCCTTGGGCTAGCTGAAGCAGATCAGAGGGATGGGATCAGGATAATTTGGTACAAACAGCAAAGAATAAACATGGAGGAAAGGAAGCTGAGCTTCAAGTACCTCAAGAACCAGCTGAGAATGAGGATGGTAGAGACTGCCAGAGTGAACAAAATGGGGAAGGGGGAGCTCCTCCTAATAAGCCAGAGGAAGGGCAGGACAGGGTTTTGCAGCCCACACACATTGCAGCAGAGGGTGGACAGATGGAAATACAAGAAAACAGGGAACAAGCAGGACAGCAGCAATTAGAGCAGCCACAGGGCAGTGAGACGTCAATGCAGACTAGGAGATTCACTAGGGCAGCAGCAAAACACCACCAAACTACCTTTCTGTTACCAACAGAAAATACATATGCTTTACTGCAGGAGGGAGTGGGTGAGTTGGAGGTGGAGTCAGACTTTTCCATACAGTCAGGTAAAGACTCTGACCTTGATGAGGAAGGGGAATAGGCCCCCCGAGCACGGTAAAAAAGAACAGAAAAAAAGTGAGAAGAAAGGAAAAGAACTTGGCATCTCAAGGTGAAAATGATTAAAAACAAAACAAAAAAAACCCATAAAATCCTATGACTACACTCAGCGTTACCTCTTTTAAAGTTTATAGTCTAAAGAACTACAAAAAACAAGTAGCTCTGTCACATAGTTTAAAAGAGGTAAAAGCTGATATTCTTTTACAAGAAACAAGATTGACATCATTGTTTGAAATTCAACAGGTGCAAAGGAGTTGGGTATGGGGCCCCTCCTTTTGGACCACTGGAGACGATGTAGCAGATGGAATAGGTATCTTATTTAAATCTACAAATTTCTCAGTCACCAGAGTCATAGACATAATGCCTGGGAAAGCTTTAATTTTAGATTGTAGGAATAGGGATTTGGCTTTTAGGGTAATAAATGTCTATGCACCACAATCTAAAACCTTATTTGTGCACCAAAAGGTATGTGGTATTGGGGGGGGGGTTAATTTTAGTATTGATGTTTCATTAAGGAATGAAACTGGAAAGAAAGTTTATTGTGATTCACTGGCACTAAAGAATTTAATCAGGGATGCATCATTAGTGGATGAATACAGAAGCCTAAACACTGGAAAAGGGGTCACGTACCATAGGCACCTGTATGCAACCCAGGATTTTTTTTTTTTTATTTCTAAACACTGTAGGCCAGTTAAAACAGTATTGCAGCTGACAGGATTCTCAGACCATACCTTTCTACAAGGGGTCTTTAATATGGCCATAGCCCCACCAAAATTCTTCACACAGAATAATAGATGGTGCCTTAACAGCACTTTATTGGATCAATGAGACATGGTTATTCAAGTAAATCATTTATTTGAGGCCTGATTATCAGTACAGTGTTTCTATGACAACCTCTGGGATTGGTGGACAGAGACAAAAATGGATTTAAAAACCTTGTTTATAAAATCAGGTAGTCATAAAGCAAATGAAGAGTATGTCAAATATTTAGGTTATAGAAACCTGTTATACAAATTAATGTAATCTCCCTTTAGAAATCAAACGTAGTATACCAAGCAAATTACGGTAATTAAGAAATTAATGTTTTCTCAAAAGTACAGCCGAGCAAAAATGCTGGAAGCTGAAAGGAGATATGGGACAATCAAATCTCCCTCAGCTGACCCATTTATGGCTTGTAAACAGAGATTGGAGGCTACCATGATGTCAGGGCCGTACAGGCCAGATGGGGCAGTAGAGAGATCAGTTGCTAAAAATAGTGCAAGAACATTTGTGAAAGGAATTTGGTCATATAAGTAAGAGTACAATTAAACTGGATGAAATATTTACTGCACCATTCCCTCAGCTAGGCAAAACAACTATAAATAAGATGGGTAGACCAATAACCCGGGACAAAGTGCTAGAAACCATAAAAGGGTTAAAATTAGGAATGGCACTGGGATTGGATGGGTTAACCAATGAATTTTATAAAATTTTTGCTCAAGAGCTTAGGGAAATATTGGTGGAAGTGTACAATAACATTCTGAATGGAAAAAAAAATATGCACAGGGTTAGGAACCACAATATTAAGCTATATCTATAAAAAAAGGAGACAGATTTTCTTTGGGGAATTGGAGGCCAATTAGCTTACTGAATAGCGAGTATAAGATACTGGCAAATATATTATGCAAAAGATTGCAGAAAGGCACATAGGGCCTTACTGATACTGCACAGCCATGCTCAATTCCAAAACAGAGCATACAGCAACATTTATTTTTGTTAAGGAAAATCTTTGAGAGAAGACATGGAAAAAACGTATTTATTTATTTATTAAATTTTGGCCCACTGAGCCCCGAAGGTCCCTTTTTCAGGGGCAACCCGGGATAACAATACAAGTTATAAGAATGAACAAGGACATAAGGAACATTTGAGGCATTGTGAATTACATCATGAGGTGGTTACAGTAAAGAAAAATAGTGGATACAGGCATGGTTAGATGGATACATCATTGTGTTGGACTAAGTAAAAGCTTTCGATAAGGTAAATCATCTTTATTTACTTCAAATTCTAGCTAGATATGGAGTACCAAGAACACTTATTATCTGGTTTGCTAAACTGTATGAGGGTGCAGGCTTTCAACCTTTGTTTAATGGTTTTTTAGGGAATTTTATACATTTACAGTGAGGCATGAGACAGGGATGTCCACTAAGCCCACTTCTTTATACATTCATCTTAGACCCAATAATCAGACAATCAAGTGGGACAGTCAAATTGTTGGACTTTCCCCATATAGAGGTATTACACCCAAGAATATCTAAGCATATGCAGATGATGTGTGTCTATTTGTGCAGAATAAAGATGCAGGAGAAAGGGCTCTTAAGGTTTTTAAAGATTTCTCTGACATAGCTGGGGCACAGATGACTGTAGAAAAAAGTATTGTAATTCCTTTAAACTCCAGATTTAGAATCTGAACAAGAAATGGTAGGTATTAGAATCAATAAAGGTCCACAGAAAATATTAGGGGTTTGGTTTAATGTACAAGATGGGACATTTTTAACTGGGATACACAACTGACAATATGTGAAAACAAGGTTAGAATATGGAAGGCTTGGAAATTAGGAAAATAAAACAGAGTGCTGATTATAAAGAAATTTCTCTTCCCACAATTTATTTTTATTAGCTATGTTAATGCCCCCCCCCGATGCAACTAGAAATGATATTGTATAGCATGTTCTTTCAAATGCTCTAGGGCAGTAGATCGAACCCCATCAAAAGAGATATCACATACCTCCCCATTCAAAAAGGGGGTCTGAGGATCATTAATCCTGCAGCTTTCTTTTATTCCTTTTTTACAGTTAACATTATGAAGTGTGGTGAGCCTGAGAAGGTAGCCCCGTGGCAAAGTTGGACAGAAAGGGCATTGCAAGAGGGTATGGCGAAATAGGAAGATTTACCCCCAAAGGTCACACAGCATCTTAAAATTCCAGATTATACTGTGGATTGGTTTAAAAAATGAGGCAATGGAAAACAATTTTGCTTCAACAATAGGAAGGAAACAATTATACCTAAGCATGTTTAAATCTTCACTAGATCCATTAGTGTTTCCTGAATGTGACCCCTCAAAAATAAATTTTGCATTAGGGATTCTTAAAGACAAAAGAATACCCAGGAATATGTGGGATGTGAACCGGCCCTGCTGCCATGACAGGCTGGGGGTAAGAGAAAACCAGAAACGTAAAACATTACAAGAAAGGTACTGCCCTAAGCAAACATGTATACAGGTTAAGGAAACCATGCAACACTTCTCTTTTGAGTGTAGAGATACAAAACTGTTGTGGGACACTATGGCACAAAAATGGCACTGGCCTTTTTTGAGAAGAATTAGTTATTAGACCCTTATATTGGGAAATTTTTCAGGGATTTAGGGAAGACTCCAAAGAAGTACTTTAAGGGTAGTTTTTGCAATTTGTAAATTTTATGTTTGGCAGCAGAAATGTCAATATGTGTTGCAATAGATCCATTCTCCTCCGAAGGTGGTAATAACACAAATTGAAATGGCTTCAAGCCAAGCGAAGGAGGAAGATAGAAAGAGAGTATCCCAAGAGAAGTATAGGTTGTTATGGAAAAATATGGATGCTTTAATTCAACAAAGGAACCTAATAGGGAATTAGAACAAACAGGGTTTCCTGGGATAAATATGTTTAAGTTGTAAATGTTTAAGGAGTTATGTATAATTGATTATATTAAGTGATGAATGGAAAAAAAATGTGTTTCACCTGAAAACTGTGAAATTGTGAAGGACAAATGTTATGTCCCAATGTTTATGTGTGATGTATTACTTTTTTGATCTTCTAATAAAATTCCCCTACTCTTTTCGAGAAGTGCCACGGGATCTTTAACATCCACCTGAACTACCATCAGATCAGGCAGATTGGACCTTGGTTTAACATCTCATCTGAAAGACGGCACCTCAGGAGTGCAGTACCCCCCTCATGCTGCACTACAGTGTCAGTATTGGGATTTAACCCAAGTACCTGGTGTAGGGATGGGACCCACAGGCTTCTGATCTCCCAGCCTCAGAGGCAAGTGTGCTACCTGCTGAGCCACTGACACTAATGAAGAATATAAAAACACAGTATAGGGTTAATTCTAATTATGGTTTTAGCTTTCCTATACAAATAATCTCAAAGTACCGTGCAAGTATCTGGTTAAAAATACAAATCATATACTGCAGCAAGAGTAAGACAAGTAGTATAAAATTCAGATGACTACAACTGGATGATAAACAAAATACATTCTAAATAGGCATTAATATAAATATATTGTACAGTAGATAGGCCTTGAGGCTGGGTTTAAAGACTACACATTTTGATTTCCTAATCTTCCCTGATACAGGAAAAGTTCAAAATGTTCTGAGACAAGCAGGCTGTACAACAGCTTTCTATACTGGTAATTGTATCTGGAACTTAACCCTTGCTGTGCCGTGGACTGATATATCAATCCAGAATTACTATGCACTCTAATTCTGTCGGCAGTCTAAGGGTTAAATGTAAACACATCCATACAGTAGGGTGGCGGTACTAACTTTATAATCATCACTTTTTTATATATGTTTACCTTGAAGGAACAGAAGTTTGTGCACCAAACAGAACAAAACAAATTACTGAAAAGGTGAGCAAACACTCTTGAGAAATAATTTAACCTGATTGTTTGCCTAGCAGGATTTCACAGAGCAGAAGCAAGTCACCATAAATTACAGCCGACAGCACTTAGTTTCCCTTATTGTGTACAGTACATTAAAGTAGACACACCACAGGGTCTTCTTTGGTCAATTTAAAGCATTGTTTCAATAAGCGCTTTGGTCTGCATCTTTTCACTGGGGGTTTAGGAAACAACAGACAGAAATTTCTTCAGTTGACTGGTAAAGGTGGTTCACTCAAGTGTTCATAAAACAATACCTTTTGAACATTAGGGATTTCAGGTATTTTAACCATATGTAAAATGTAATTTCTACTTATCTGATCTTTTCACACTTCAGAACAAGAACACACACACACACACACACACACACACATTTAATGTCTTCCCCTATCGACACAGTACAATTCAGACTGTAGCAAGCTCCATACTAGTGATTCAGTATGCTAAGAGACAAAATGGTGGCAACTAAACAATCAAACATCTCTGGGAAATATATAACAATTATAGAAGCTACTATAGCAACCCCACATAAATAACTACAGCATACACATACATATGGGAGGTACCCCTGTACACGTCACTTCTGAGCTTCAAGATGTGGCCCCAGGTCCTGCTGGAGGACACTGAATCAAACATCTCCATTCAATCATGTTGATACCCTCAAGTACAGTATGTGGAAGTCTGAGATCATGTCCACTCTTAGCCACTATTTTGTCAGAGTGATCAAGTGTAGGGAATCCAGTCTCTTCTCATAGCTATTGTCCCCCATACTCCTGATGATTTTAGTGGCCAGCGTTGCACTCTCTTGACTTCCTGAGTATTTTTTTTAACTGAGAATCCCAGAACTGCGTGCTATACCCCAGGTGGGCCATAACAGGGCCTTGTTATCTGACAAGATTACTTCCCCCGCTGTGCTGCTTACCCCATTTCAATGCACCCTAGCGTTCTGCAGGCCCTACTGGCAGTGGTCACACACTGCTTGTCATGTTTCAGCCAGTTATCTGTTTTTAACCCAAGGTCTTGCTGAAGGTCACATAGATGTTGTTTTTGTACCTGCCCCTGCCCACCTCTCTGTTTACCCTCTCAGAGGAGGTGATAGTGTTTGTTTGGCATGTTCTGCCCCTCACAGAGCCATACTGAGAGAGTGCAAGAACCTGAACCTCAATCAATTGCTGCACTCTTCCGTCCTTGATAATGATTTCCCAGCATTTGTGTCATGGTGACCAGCCTGCAGTTGCCTTGATCCAACCTTGCCTCTTTCTTGAAGATAGGGACTACACTGGCCACTTGCCAGCTCCACAGCACACTTGTCCAGACTCCAGACACAATAGTGAAAGATTACCACAAGTGGCTAAGCAGTAGTTCTTTAGCACCACTTTGATCCTGGGGAGTTTTATGTCTGCCCTCTGGGACTTACCTGGCATAATCTTCACCCGGAGGAGATACTGAGGGATTGCAACAGGTAATGCAGACAAGAGGAGGTGTGAATATGTCTTGCTTGTCTACTGTTGTTAGCGGTAAATGCCACTGAAACATCCCCCCCAATAGATATTTATTCAGTCTCTTCTGAAAGATATTCAAGTTCTTACTATCAACCACATTTTTTTGGAGGCTATTCCATGCTCCCAATATTTACTGGGTAAACCATGTTTTCCTCTTCTCTGTTCTGAAAAGGCTATGCCTCAGTTGTTAGTTATGGCCTCTAGTTACCTTTTCAGTTGTCTTACGTCTTAGATGCAGTCACTTTATAACATATCAACTAGCTAATACCTTATATATTGTACAATTACAAGGTTTCTTCTTATCCTCCTCATCTCTAAACTAAACAGCCTTAGGTTACTCAGTCTTTTCTCATATGTTATACCCTCCAGGCCTTTAAACATCTTTGTTGTTCTCCTCTGAACCCTTTCCATTTTTGATATGTCTCCTTCATTATTCGGTGCCCAGAACTGCACACAGTACTCCATGTGTGGTCTCATCAATGCTCTATACATGGACAGAACCACTTCCCTATCTCTGCTTGTAAAGTTCCTTCTAATACAGGTTAAAATTCTATTACATTTAAGCCCAGTTTATACCACTGGCTTTTAGCAGCGCATCAACTCATGCACTGCGGTTGATGTGCTGCAAAGTCGGCTTTGTGGGCACTCTCAGTATCACCTTAAGTGTGCCACTGCTCCCATTTTTGATCCTACAAAAACGTGGGGACATGTACTGGACTGAGCGCATCACCCCATGGTGTGAATGACCGATGCACTTGATCAGCTGCAATCCCCTATTTCCCAGCTGGGAATATCATTTTCTGGAACCCTGCCCATGAGTCTACAAACACTCCTCTCAGCACGATCTGCAGCATGTCAGGCTCGAGAGTGTAAACTGAAAAGCACGGGCTCAAGTGACAGCGCAGCGGGAAGCAGCAGAGTAGTAAGTGAAGCGCTGCTGCTGTGTAAACAGGGCATTAGAGACTGCCTCATCACTCTGATTTGAATTCTTAAGGGTGATCAGAACTATGACTCTTGGATATTTCTCACTAGAAACATAGAAGCTGTTGGCAAATTAGGACCTCTTGGCCCACCTAGTCAGCCATATTTTCCCTGCCTACAGTGCCACTGCAAATCCTACTCTATCTCCAGTCCCCCCCTCCATCTTATTTCTAAGGTCCCCTTGTGTTTATTCTATACATGCTTGAATCCTGTTACCATTTTAGTACCCACCACCTCCTCTGTGAGGCTGTTTCGGGCATCCACCACCCTTTCCGTGAAGAGTATTTCCTCACATCTTCTCTGAACTCCCCAGCTTCACAGCCTGACTTCTTGTCCTCAAGCATCTTTTTCTATGTAAAATGCTACCCTCATGTACCTTATTAATATCTCTGAGGTATTTGAATGTTTCTATCATGCCCTTCCTTTTCCCCCCTCCCCTTTCCTCTAGAGATTAAATATTCAGTTCCTTGAGTCTTTCCTTGTAGGGTTTTTGATGCAGGCCCTGCACCATTTTGGTTGCCCTCACTAGAAGACTCTCTTAATACAACTCCTCCCATATAATACTTTTGGGTTATTCACTCCAAGGTGCATGACCACACACTAATCCAGGTTGAACCACATTTTGTTACTTACTAACCACATACAGTATATAACCCATCCAGGTCTTTCTTAAAATGCACTGTTTTTTTTCCTACGGTTTCTATTATGTATCCCAGTTTTGCATCTTGAGGGAACTTGGACATCTACTTGTCTGTTTTCATTTGTATATTAGTGATATAAACAGTGTTGGTGGTCCCAGCACTGAACCTGGAGCACTCCAGTTGCTACTTGCATTTTACAATAATCAAAGTCATTTACATTGGCAATTTGTGTTCTTTTTGAAAGCAATGATTTAATCTATTTTAAAATGTTGTTAATTTGTGCCTTGATTAATGTTTCCAATAATTCTGCATGAGAACGGGGTCAAATGCCTTACTAAAGTCTAAGTAGACCACACCAACCAGCTTCCCCTCATCCAGGGGTAGACTCACCCTTTAAAAAAATATTCACCAAATTTTTCAGGCAGGGCCTTCCACCTGTGAATCTGTGCTATGGATGATCTACCAAGTTATTATTATTAGTGTGTACATTTATTTCGTCCTTTATTAAAGTTTGTAATACTTTACTCAGGACAGATGTTGGGCTCACTGGTCTATAATTTATTTTATCATATTTGCTTCCCTTTTTGTAAATAGGGACTATGACCACAGCCCTCCAGGCCTCTGGTGTTTGCCCTAAACTAAGTGCTATATTAAAGATTGTTGTTACCGGTTCCATCAAGACTTGTGGCATTTCTCAGAGTGCCTTTGGGTGCAATCCATCAGGCCCCTGAAACATGTTAATTTTCAAATTTTCCAACAAACCCAGTACTTTAGCCTCCTCCACCCTTGGTGCTATTGTATGTCATGATCTTGTAGATTAATTCTGTTTATTTCTGATTTTTGAAATAAGGAACCAAAAAAAATATTTAGGCTATTAGCTATTTCCTTGTTGTCCTCTATTTTATATTATTTTCTTCCAGTGGACTTACACTTCTTTCCTCTCTTCTTTTTGTGTTATTATATGCCCAGAACATTTTAGGATTTGTTTTTGAAATGTTTTGCTATTTTCAGTTCCTTGTTTCTTTTTGCAAACTTGATCTCTACTCTTACACCCCTTGCCTCCTTTTTGTAATTATTCCATAAGTCCAGCCATATCACCTGATGGTTTAGCTTCCTTGTACAATGTTCTTTTCTTATTAATTTTGAGTTTCCTGGTGCACCATACAGGTACCTTCCTCTGTCTTTTATTTATGTATCACTGGTTTAAGTTTGTCCTCAGCTATTTATTTTTTCTTTCTAGGTTGTATCATGCTTGGTTGATTCATTTTCCTTCCAGTTCGATTTCCCAATCTCAGTATTCCAGCATAACTTTCAAAACTTCTAAGTTTGCCTTTTCGTAACATTTACATCAAGTGGCACCCTTGACCTTTTTAACTTCCATGTTAACAGTAAATATGACCATTGCATAATTGGTGCCTCCTGCTGGTACTCCTATTTGACAGATTTCAGTTCTCCCCCCCCCCCCCCGGACACTTAGAACTAAGTCTAAAAATATTAGTGATTGCAGTCAGTTTCTGCACTAATTGCTCAAAGTTTAGATTTATTAAGTGTCTGGTAAGTGACCTATCCTGCACACTATGGAAGAGAGGACAGTGAGTGGAGATATGATAGAGACATACAAGCACCTCAAAGGGGTAACCAGGGTGCAGGAGAGGAGTCTGTTTCAAATAAGAAAGCACACCAGGATCAGGGGGCATACAATGAAGCTGAAGAGACATTTAAGGGGGATATGAGAAATTACTACTTACTGAAAGGGTGGTAGACATGTGGAGGAGACCACCAGTGGAAGCAGTGGAGGGAAAAAGAGTTAGAGGGCTTCAAGCATGCATGGAATAAGCATAAGGGAATATTAGTAAAGAGGCATGAAGGAGGAAGGGTTACCAAACTCTCATTAGGGTCTGCAAAGACAGATTAGTCAGGGAACGTCTGAGCAGACTGTGTGGACCAAGCAGTCCTTTTCTGCCGACAAATTCTATGTTTCTGTTGTCAAGTAGAATGATTGTCTGGAGTAGCAAGTTAAGATAAAGTAGGTGTGCTTTAACAGTAGGCACAAAATCCTGGAAAAATAATTTTTTTTTAAATTGTTAAGGTCATCCATGTGCTGCTTTGTTCAGTATAAGTTACCAGCAGTTGCTCCATGTTGATGTGCTAGAAGCAGCATGACTTGAGTGACTTGTCAATTATTAGTAACTTCAGTTTTTGGCTGCCTGTTGCATTTGTGCAGCCCAACACTAAGTGCTCCTTATATTTTGATAAACCAGGAGCACTCTTCTTTAAACTCCTTGCCAGTGTTTTCTCCAGTATAAGCTTTCAATAAGTGCCGGTTTCATCTGCGTTAAAGATTTGTTCAGGAATGAAATTTTCGAGGGCTGTGATTTCAGCCAATTTGGCACAGAATGGGACTATGATTTCTGTAGCTGAGGAGAGAAGCTCCCCTGCAATAGAGTGCTTGTGTATAGCACAACACTGTTTAAAGCAATTTAGCCATCCCTCATTGTCTGATAAAGTGTTCATCTTCACCATTTAAATTATGGCGATAAAAGATATTGGGTTGCCACAAACTGTACAAACCAAAGGTAAACTGCACTATCAAGTTGATTATCTTTACAGCCCTTCGTGGTTTTCTTTTTGTTAGCACTATTACTTCAGTCCATGGAGGCAGTGAACTCACATATTTTGTCCTTCACTTTTGTGATATCACAGACAGTGGAATTCCCAATGCCATTTCATTTGGCAACCCTGACCACTTTTTCTCAGCTTTACAGGCTGTGCAAAATTCAAACTTTTATTTTAATTATTTGGTAACTGGGTAAGGCCCACGTGGCATAAATGCCTGTTTTCAGGGATGACCCGGAAACACTGGGGAGGTTAAGTGACTTGTTCAGAGTCACACAGTATGCAAGTGGAAGTTGGGGGAATCAAACCCAGATCTGCTGGATGTACCAAGCTCTTTCACAGCTCATTACTCTAACCTCTAGGCTAAACTGCTAGCCCCAAGAGATTGTGTCTAATGTCTAATAGGAGAGTTTGCATTTCACCATGGAAAACAACATTCTGCAGGTGGCAGTTTGTGATGTGGGCAGCATGGTTGTAGCATATTTTAAGTATCGGTACTTAGGGCTCAGCTTAAAAGGTGCTAATCCATGAGGGACATGAGCTAATTTTGAATAATCTGGAGTTTCATAAAACTGGAGTTCATAAAACTGAGGTTATACTGAATAAGGTTAGCAGAACTGAGCACAGTGTACAAAGTATCACTTCACCAATTCCTTGCACAATGCTGGATGTAATGTACATAGAAACAGAGAATTATTTGACAGAAATGGACTGCTTGGCCCACCCAGTCTGCCCAGATGCTCCCTGCCTAGTCCTTCTCCAAAGACACTAACTGGTCTCTGGTGACCCTCCCTCCTACCAGATAATTTACAATTATTATTCTATGTCTATTCCATGCTTGTTTGAAGGCCCCCACTGTTTTTATCTCCACCACTTCCGGAGTCTGTTCCAGGCATTGACCACCCTTTCAGTGAAGTCATTTTTCCTAGCATCCTTCTTAACCCCCCCCCCAACTTCATTGCATGTCCCCTGGTTCTGGTGCTCTTTTTTATTTGAAAGAGACTCCCCTTCTGCACCCTGTGCACCCATGGAAGGTACTTGTAGGTCTCTATCAACCCCAGCACCATTTTAGTTGCCCTCCTCTGAACTGCCTCCACCCTATCTATATCCTTTCTGAGGTGTAGCCTCCAGAACTGGACACAATACTTCAGGTGGGATCTCACCAATGAGCAATACAGTAGCAACATCACCTCCCTGCTCCTGCTGGAGATACCCCTCCCTATGCATCCCAGTATCCCACTAGCCCCTTCCCATTGATTTGTAACACTGCCCTGCCATTTTCAGGTCATCATTTATGATAACTCCAAGGTCCCTTTCCTGCTTAGCGACTTTCAGTACTGTCCTACCATTCCATACTCAGCTCCTGGGTTCCTATGCCCTAGGTGCATGATTGTTCACTCTTTTGCATTGAACTCCAACTGCAAGGCTTTTGATCGCTCCCAGCACATTCTCTCTCTCCACTCCCCTAAATGTTTACCTCAGTACACATTTTGGCATTATCTGCAAAAAGGCATCCATTCCCTTCCAGTTCTTCTGCAATGTCACTTATAAATACACTGAAGAAGATTAGTCCTAGTGCTGAACCCTGCGGCAGCACCTGGTCACTTTATTATCACTAGAGTGGGTGGCATTAACCAAAATCCTCTATTGCCTATCCATTTACCAGTTTCTAACCCAATTCACCACTTTGAATCCCACCCCTAGGCTGCTCAAGTTCTTAATCAGTCTCATGTGCAGCACAGTGTTGAAGACCTTGCTAAAGTTCAGATAAGCCATGTCCACTACCCTCTCCTGATCTATTTCCCTGTCATCTAGTCAAATAAATTAATCAGATTCATCTGATTCATTTGATGTGACCTCTCTCCCATGGATTCATGCTGCCTGTGGTCTTCCAGCTCAAGTATGCATGGGATAGGCACAGGGGCATATCAGGTAAGGAACGAGGGAAGGAGTAACACCTAGGGTCAGTGGTGATGGAATAGGCAGGGACAAGGGGCAGACTGGATGGACCTAAAGGTCCTTTTCTGCTGACAAAATCTATGTTTCTATGTTCTGTTGGATATGTATATGATGGATGGATGGATAGATAGATAGATAGATAGATAGATAGATAGATAGATAGATGACAGATAGATAGATAGATAGATAGATAGATAGATAGATAGATAGATAGACAGACAGATAGATAGATAGATAGGTAGACAGATAGATAGATGGATAGATATATATGTGCATTTATGTAAATATGTTGATGCATGTAATGTCTGCTTTGGAGTCACTGCATTCAAACACTCCATTATAATTTTTATCAAGGTTTCCATCCCCTACTTTGGTGCACCCATAGATCTCCCAGCCCTTACAATTCTTGCACAGCTGTATTGAGTGCAGTGTGGGGCTGAAGAGTATCACTGACTATCATCCTCATGATGTGGTTTTGGCCCCTCCCATCCCAGGTGCATTCACCACCTTGTGATGATCATATGAGACAACAGGTTCTCCCTGGGGAGGAGGTACACCTCCTCAGTCTTTTACAGGGGGTCACTGGTGCAGATGAACTCAGCACTGCCCCCCCCAGCTTAGTTAGAAAACATTGCCACTGGCAATGCTGAATCTGCAGATGACCCTTGCTCACTGCTGAACTTGGGTCACCTGCATCAGAGTTTGACCTCTGGGCAACTGAGTAGCCCCTCCATTGCTAGTTTTGTAATGTACTGCATTCAAAGCTGATTCAGATACTTTGTGTGCTACAGAAATCTTACTTATATGTCTGTTGTATTTCCCTAGTGTGAATAATCCTGCTTTTCATATTGGAATGTGAATAATTCTGCTTTCCTTATTGGAATGTGAATAATCCTGTTTTCCTTATTTATGCAAACATCATTACCTGTCATGCACTTAGCCCTTGCACCCACGCCAACATAATGTGTTGTATGCTATATTTATTATTTTAATGCTTGACTTACAACTGAATTTATAGCAGGGAAACCATATCAGTAAAACTGGCTGATTGATTCACGACTGCAGTATGTAAGTGTATCTCTGCTGACCCTTAGCACACTATGAAAATGAGATGCCCCATTTCATATAGCTAGCCGAAAGAGCAAAACTTTAAAGATAGAACTATAAGCAGCAGGGGTTCAAAGGTGTACACTGATTTCTCACACAATTGTTGAAACTGCACCCAAAAGATAGACCATCTAAGAAGTGCGGTAACTTCTGGATGCATCTTCCATGAGCTGTGGTAAAACTGGCCCTACTGGCATAAAACAGATGACACGCCCCGCATTTTATTGATGCAAGCTGCGGCAAATTGTGAAAACTGTCACTGAAACTCATGCACCTTTGAAAATAAGTCACAGGAGTCAAGACATATCTTGAAGGACCCTGAGGCAGTGCCAGAATCGGCATTTGCACCAACATCTTCCCAAAAAATTCCACCATGGCATTTTATTTTGCTACTCAGTAATGTGCTGATATATACAGTAGTTTAAAGCTTTGAAAAGTGATAATATATAAATTGCACAATATATCATTCTCCAACTTTCATCTTTTGTCACAACTCATGTTTACTACCTACCTTAATGTTACAAAAAATTATTTTTATAGAAAGAATACAAGATTACATTTATTTTAGAGTTAATGTTAGCAGATGTTTTTTTATTAAACATACACAGTAGTGTAATGAATGCAAGAAAAATGTCTTTCAATATTCAATGGCATAAATGACATATATGATTCAATGTCAATAAGTGACTTCTTTATACGTGCATAATGTACATTTATCATAAGTGCAGCAATATCACAAAAGCATGCATCAATTTGTATTTTACTGGCATCTTCTAGCCCAAAGGCTTCTGCATTGGTTTACTTGGTTTGTTAGGATGAAAGAAGGCCAGGGCCAATTGAGATTGTCCCCCACACACTGTAGTATCTCCACAGTACATCAGTAAGAGGTCAGTACTGTGCATGAGGGTGGGTGGAAATGATGCAGCTAAAGATGATAATGACAGAGAAGCAGTGAACCACTTTAATATTGAATAATCATCTAATTAGACAAGTCACTTTTTTTTTAAGATGAGTGATTTTCCTAGATGAATAGAGGTGGCAGACTATGGAAACTTGAGGTACCTGCAAATATTCTAATCACATTCAATTTAACAATTACTTAGGGACACCTACAGTACATAATTGCTGACTTCTGAAATTATTGCATATGAGCTTCCCTACAAGTATTGCAGTAGCACAAAATGTTGAGGAGCATTATGGATATGTGACTTTGCACATACTTTGAGAACAAAGCTCTAAGCTGGAATAAATGAACAGAAAAGTGTGCACAAAAAATAAAAATAGGGCATGTTCTTCTGCTTGCATTGCTTTTCCCCAGGTCTTTTGAAAGCAGCAAGCAATATTTGATTTAGACTGCTGTTAACTGTGCTGACTCCTACTGTTCAAAACCGGACAAAGCAATTTTGACATTTAGAGATCTATATTCAGAACAGTTGACTCCATGAAGCTCCTAGCGTGAAATAGCCCCAAGCAATACTCATCTCCTCTACTCCTAGGGTTCTGCTGGAATCATAGATGCAGCCTTACACAGTCTTCAAGGGCCAAGGGGGCATAAGTGCTACAACTGTGGGAAGCATTCACTTTATGTGACACTCTATTTCATCTATAGCAAATACTGTGCAGGGTAAATTTTGAAAACCGAGCAAAAACATAGACTTAGCAAATTCCTGGTCTCCGTGATGCCATTTTCCTATGTTACACTCCTTGGTTTGTCTCTTCTTTTCTTCCACATGGTAGACTTTATTAGATTATAAAGTATTTCAGATTTAGACTCAGCGAGGGAGCTTTCCACCAACACCTGACATACCCTTTTCCATAGCGCAATTACTGAGGAAACAACTATAAAAAAAGGCCCATAGCATGTTGCTGAGCAAAGCTCGTAGGCTTCCTTAATTTGAACATGCTACAGATTATAATGTAAATTTTGAATCAGTCAGTTTCATCAGAAATGTTAATTAGCCTTTTCATCCTAAAAACAGAGTTATTTCCATATAGGGGGATGTAGTTTAGTTCTCAGTTTGTTCATGGGCTCTTGCATCATGTTACTCATAATAACATTACAGTATTAGGCAGTGCAGTGATTTACAGAAACTAATTGAAAGAAACCCAGGAGTGCTCTTGGTTTGTTCAATGCTTTAAATGTTCTGTTTTCCACATCTTTATCCCCCTTGCTACCTTCCCTAGTGCTCAGAGGTCATGCCTCATCACCCAACTTTGGCCATGAGAAACATACTGTAGGTAGCAGTCTCCTCTGAGTGACCCTAACAAGTCCTAGTCACTGCCCAGCCTCAGGGGGCTGCAGATCAATGCTTACTAGGCCTCCCTCCCACAGTAAGAACCTGCCCTCTGCTGACCAGGTGAACAAGACATCTGAGGTCGCTCCTAAGCCTCAGTGTCCTGCGTGCAACCATGCCACTTGGCCAGCCCAATGGGCTGACCAAAGACACCAGACCTGATGCTGAGATTTGCTTTTCTTTTTAAGGAGGATCTTACATTTCCCTTTCCCCTACCTATAACTTATAGGTGACAGGAATCCTGCAATCTAAAGGAACACTACAATAAATGGAAACATGTAAAAAAATATATATTTTTCCCCTCCAGTGATGCTTCAGTTCTTAGGCTGATCAGAGGCTAAGTATTATTTCACAAATATCTCAGCAGTTTATTTCTCTTCCTTAACCAACAAAAAAATGGTCTGATGTTTAGGTTTATCTTTAAGCTTTAGAAATGTGAGAAATATTATGTCAAAAAGATAATCAGGGCCCTATTCCCCTTTGAACTGATTCCTTGTTCAACTTTTATGTCAGTTTGTTTGAACACCCTGTCAATTTAACCACCTGTGTAAGCTCCTTAGACTGTGAGCTCTATAAACAAGCAGACAGAGACTTAATAAACTCCTTTTCAAATAGACGTGTGTGTTGGGTGGGTTGGCGTTCTCGAGACAAATCTCTTTGGCCTTCACTGCCCTGCTACACTGATGAAAAGTTATTTTTAAGCTATTTATAATCTATCCTCTCTTCAAGAGTTTGGATATCAAAACCAGGCAGAAATGTAATAATGGATTTTCATATAGTGATAATGTATGAGCATTTCTTCTGCATAATAACTTGGTGATTTGAGGGTAGACGAAACTCTGCGTCCATCATGTTGCTCCAGCCCTCTCCCCATTCACAAGCAGGGAATGAAATTAGTACAGTATGCTGTGCAAAGACATGAAAAACATTCTGAAAAAAGTTTGCATGGAAGAGTGTTTGTACAATATATTTTGGTGTTGGATCATGAGATACCTTTTTTTTAGGTCAGCATAAATGTTATTTATTGATGTTAATACACCCACAATACATGTTACTGCTATAGTAGGAGAAGAAGGTTTTTCAACATTAATATCACATTTTTAATAGTCATTAAAAACTGCATTGTGAAAACATCTGTGCAATTTGCAGATGCCAACTATTTCATCCATAACACGTACTATATATTCATCAGTTATTATTTGCAAAGTTTTAAAATATGCAGGAAAATAAATTATGCCTAAAAATGCATTCTGAAATAGAAAATCCTTGTTTTACAATTTAAAAAAAATGATGATAATGTGTTGCCATTGCATAGAACACTTCAACTTGTCATGTTAATAAATTGAATTGTTTTGCTGAACAAATTAAAAGTCTTTACTGTCACATCAACATGATGCCGTATATTCTATCAGAAATAATTGTAAGTAATGGGTTTTCTTCCAGTTTGGAGTGCAAAGTCTTATTTCCATTTTATGATGTTCAAAGTCGTTTAATACAAGGCCTTCAACAGGAGGTTTTTAAATGCAAATTGTTTACTGTCACGTACGTCAGAGAAGTAATTTCAAGTCCACTGTTGAAGAATGTAGTATTCTAAACTTTTCAGAAATTGATAGGCCTCATTCACATCAAACTGGTTATTTTAATTTTAAGCTTCACAATGTAGCCACACAAGAAAAAAAAACAAACAAATACTGTAAATTGCTGTAGTATTTATCTCAAGCTCCATTTACACTGGCCATTTCTACACAGGTGTAAAGGGTTTGGAAAGCCACACAAATGCACATTTGCACGTGTAAACTCTGCAGGCATCAGTCTGATGTGGCTGTTTTGCTCCTCTCCCAGATAGTAGAGCTGAACTGGTGTAGGTTGTTTCAAGCACTGTGTAAACAGTGGGCACTTTTCACTTCACTGTCTGAGGGTAATTTTGCATCACAACACACAGGTAACTTACTGTAGGAAGGCTCTTACAATGCATTTCCTGAGATACCAGTGTTACACAAATGTGGAAGCTGATGTCCTCAAGTGGTGTTGGACCACTAGCTCGTATCTTCCAAGTCTCCAATTTTTCATTCCCATACTCCCATTCCCACCATCCATGGGTTGCACCTGGAAATGAGCTTTGACTCAGTGTGCCTTTCTCAGTTACAAAAATGTTAAATAAATAATAAATAAAGATCTTGTGATTTTGGCCTGTTGTTTGGACTCTTTCCAAATCTCCCACCTTCCAGAACTTTCTCCTGATTTGCCCCTACTACCGCGTCTGCAGAGTGACCGCGTGGTGTGTCAGTGTCAGTGTCAGGCACAGTTGCTCAATCAAGCTGTCCCATTGTTGGGCTGTGAATGCTCATGTTACGTCCTGGTGCTTATTCTGTGCCCTGTGAGACCCTGTAGTGCATATGTGATATTACACACACAGGAGCCGGAAGCCGATCAGGAGCTGATGACTCTGACCCCCCAATCTGGTCCGGTGCTGATAAAACAGCAGCCGAACACTTAACCAGGTATTCTGCAGCCCACAGCTCACTCAGCTGATCAACAGAGAGACAGTCTCTGAGTGACTGCTGAAATAAACTTTCAAATGCACAGGTCGAACTGACAAAAAGACACCGCTGACAGACCTTCTGAACAGTGCCGAAGTGTGGTGCCCCTGCCCAGTTGGAGACCTGACCCCAGCACACTGAGAACTCTGCACACCTAAATCTGAACAGCAGCAGCAAGCGCACAGCATTTACCTTACATACAACTATAGTGAGACGTGTGCTGCTTATTTTTTTATGTGTTCTACCTCTTGTGGACTGACTGACTCCAGCAATATACGTAGTGGGGGGTTGTGAGGCAGACTGGAAATGTTGTAAGGCAGCTGGGGGGTTATGAGGCAACAGGGGGGAAAAGCAGCTGGGGTGGCATGTACAATTTCAGGCTGTTTGTGCTCCTGAACCTATTGTGGCTGCAGTAATGGGGGGGGGGTGCATAAAGCAGGTGAGTTCCAGCAGTAGCTGCAGTAATGGGGAGGGGTGTAAAGCAGCTGAGCAAAGATGTGTGTACAAATTACTTTAGACCTTTCAGGCCATTTCATACCTGTTCTGTGGTGCTGTAGGCTGCAGCTGCAGTAATCATGAGGGTATGGCAAGTAAAACTCAAGTGCATGTGCACCAAGCTTTGCACTGCCTTACACCCCTAGCATTCCTTAACACTACCCTTACTGCATCCACAGCTGGAGCCCACATTCATGTGCTCAGAAGCTGCAGTAAAGAGGTAGTATAAGGCAGATGCATGAGGCAGCTGGGGGCTGCAAGGTTGCTGGAGTGTGTATGTGTAGTTTTAGACTTAATGTTCTTGTGGGGGGTGTAACTGTGAGTGGTGTAAAGCAGCTGAGAAAAGATGAGTGTACAAATTATTTTGGACCTTTCCTGTGCTCATGTGGGCTCCAGTAGAGGCTGCTGTAAAGGGGGGTGGGGATATGTGAGGCAGTTGTGTGAGGCAGCTGACAGGGATGCAGGGCAGATGGAGGCATGTATGCAAAATATTAGAGTTTGTTTGTTTGTGCTCCTATGGTGGCTGTAATAATGGAGGGCATGAAACAGGTGGGCTCCAGCAGTGACAATAGTAGTGGAGAGGGGTGCAAATCAGCTGAGCAATAATACATGTGCAAATGATTTTAGATCTTTACTGTGCTCCTGTGGGCTCTAGCTGCAGTGATGAGGAAGGGTGCAAGGCAGCGCAAAGCTGAGTGCACATTCACTTGCATTTTCAGAAAACTCAGGTGCATGCCCGCTCAGCTTTGCTCTGCCTTACTCCCCAGCATAGCACAGCTGCCTTATACCCCCTTACTACATCAAAGTGTATGTTTAACAATATGTCTGTAATCTTTGTATTTCAACATTAAATAAAATGCAGTCACTTTTTCTTTGACTTTATGGCACTGCTTTTATTTCCCACTTAGTTTTACACGTACAAAATGATCACGAGAAACTCTCCTGACTTTTATTGTGGAAACCAGTAAATTTTCTACATTTTAGGGTTGCTGACTTGAAAGGTCAGCTAGCTTCATAAAAGACCAGGTGCAGACTCACACTGGTGCGAGCCACAATGATGTGTAATACCTCGGTCAGTGTAAATGGGGCTTCAGAGGCAATATTTTGGGTATGTCTCCTCTAATGGCAGTTCAGGATCACCCTGCTTATGCCCCCTCCCACCCCCTCAACTCTTATACTCCCCCCATGGTTTGGACTACTACACCCTGTTTCTCACATACCATAATGTATCCCCCCTTCCCTGACCCCCTACTTCTTCTCCTGCCCAATCCCCTTCCCTTCCCCCAGTTTTTGTCACACACTTCCCCCCCCTCTTTACCACCACTGAAAATCCTCCTTTTCCATTCTTTGTTTCCTGCTTCTTGGTATACTTCCCTCACTTTCTATGCAGTTCTTACTCAAAACCTCATCCTATCCCCTCTGCACCTTGCAAGTGGGTTCTAGGACTTATGACCTCTCCAGCACATTGCCTTTCTCAGGCTAATTTAACTCTCTTCACCCTCCGCATGGTCTCCACATTCTCCCTTAGCCTTCTCCTGGCTTTCAACCTATATGTCCTGACAAGGTCATCCCCTGACCGCTCATTCACTGTATGTGAATTCTGCTACCGATGTAATTTCTGAATCCTTTGTAGCTTCTACATTTTAATCTGTGCCATGTAATTCTGCTGGAACCTTGTAGCACTTAATTCATTTTTTTCTTTTGTATTCACTGTTGTATTCTGTAACCAATTCAAGTTTTGTTTATTGTACCTGATACTGTTCTTGTCTCCCTCAAGTTATGACATGAAGCCTTTGTAAATGAACCCCTGGCTAAAGGTTGTAATTCTGAGACTTCAATAAAATAAAAAGAAATAAATACTTTACCACTTCAGTTCTTAGCAAAATTGCTTAGCAGTGGCTAATACTGTACCAGAAAACATCTCATTGTCATCTTGCTCATTCCTACTTGCAGGATATGCAATACCAGAGAAAAGAGGAGTATCCAGAAACCCCACATGCAACAATGTAAGCCTTTAGCTCAGTGGTTAGAGCACCACCACAGTATTCTGGGGGCCTGGGTTCAATTCCCAGTAGATCACATTATTTCTTTTGTACTACAATTTGTGATTTAAATTGCTTAGCAGTGGCTAATACTACACCAAAAAACATCTAATTGTCATCTTGGTTATTCCTAGTTGCAGGATATGCCATAATAGAGAATGGAAGTGTCTCTGGGAACCCCAGGTCCAACCATGTAAGCCTGTATCTCAATGGTTAGAGCACCAGAACAGTATTCCAGAACCTGAGTTCAATTTCCAGCAGGTCACATTTCTTTCTCACTACAAATTGTGATTTAAACTGCTTAGTAGTCACTAATACTGTACCAAAAAAACATCTAATTGTCACTTCAATTCTCATTTACTTTTATGAATAAAGCAATAGATAGATAGACAGAGAGACAGAGAAAGATAGATAGAGATAGACAGAGAGAAAGATAGATAGATTGGTGGGTAGGAGAAGATGGAGTGTCCCAAGAACTGCTGTCCTCCCCTAGAAGGCGGCCAAGATGTCTCAACCCATGGCTGACACAGGGTGGAGGCCCAGTGGTAGTGTAGGTATGAGTGACTAGAACCGGTGGGGCCACAGATCTGAAGGACAAGCGCACCTCCACATGCATGTGCTGACTGATGCCATGGCAGGGGCTGAGGGAGAAATGGAAAAACAGGGTGCTGGGCTTTGTGAAGCCCTGCCAGTATCCCAGCAGTCCACCCTGCTTATCCAACCTGAGAACATACTGGATATGTCTGTCAGGGGGGAGATGGCCCTCCTCCTTCAATCACTCTGCAGGGGAAAATCCACGAGGATACTTGTCTTTGACTGGAAAGAGGTAAAGGATGACTGTCAGGAGGGAGGACAGGGCTGATAAGCCTCCCAAGACTTGCCTAGGAGGATAAAAACCTTTGCAGAAAAAAGGTAGACAGATAGATAGCTAGATAGATAGAGAGGTAGATAGATAGATAGATAGATAGACAGACAGACAGACAGACAGATAGATAGATAGATAAACATACAGAAAGATAGATAGATAGATAGATAGATAGATAGATAGATAGATAGATAGATAGATAGATAGATAGATAGATAGCAGTGCTGCTCCAAAGTCCACCCTGTCCAGAGTGGATTCCCTCTTCCACTCATTCAGTTGTTTTGGTTTGGACTGCCCATCCCACAATTACCATTGCTCCCTTTATACTTCCCTTTCCCTTCCATCCCTTGAAGCAAGGCACCTCTCTCATTGTTCCTCCTTTATCACTAAATTCTGGCTGGGCTCTCTCCCCTCTTATCTAACTTTGCTCCTCCCCTCCTTCCCACTACAACCTATGTAACTCTTGTTTCTGATTCCTTGCAATTCCCACTAAGACATCCTGAGCTGGCCAGGCTGTTTTCTCTTACAGCTTCCCCAAACTATGGAATTCTCTCCTCCTCTCCATCCACTGCTTCTTCCCTTCACTCTCTCTCCCTCCCTGCTCTCTGCTCCTCAAGTTCTCTTCTCACTCCTGCAACTGCCCCTGACCCCCCCACTTTATATATCTCCCCCCCTCTTTCCACTCCCTCCTCTCCCTCTCCCTTGCTTTGTCTTTTACCTTCTCTACTCTAACTCCTCACCCTATATCCTGCTGTCAACCTCATTTTGCCAACTCAAAATAAACTATTTTGGTTAGCTTAGCTACTACTTGCCTGCATCTCTGGACTGTGCACTTACTGCATCCTCCTGTTTGACTTCATGATGCACCCCGCTATTATTTTCTGTCTATGACAATGTACATAATTTGTTTAATTGCCTCATTATTGCTTATTTACCTGCTATGTATTCAATTCTAATTGCTTTCTGTCTCTTCCATACCCCTTCCTCCCAGGGTGCATCTGGAAATGAGTTGTTACCAGCTCAGTATGTCATTCCTGGTGAAACTTTTAAATAAATAAAGATAGATAGATAGATAGATAGATAGACAGACAGACAGACAGACAGACAGACAGACAGACAGACAGATAGATAGATAGATAGATAGATAGATAGATGGACAGCCAGGCAGACAGATGCATATATTTGCAGAAAGCTGTATTAAGCAAGCTTGGTTTGTAACACAATGTCAAAACAGGTGGGGAATGGGACATGAGGGTACAAATACTCCAGAATATTGGTTATTGTGTGGTGTTGCACTCCAAAAGGTTTAATGATTGTATTAAGCAGTGTATCTAACCATAACATTTGCACTCTCTCTCAAAATGTAATAGGGCTTTCAGTGTCTGGGTATACAGTACTTCTTGATATACTGCGCCAAAGTAAGAGTTGTTATCCCCTATGCTTAATGCAATTCTTAAAAAAATAGGAATGCCCCATGACAAAGTTGCCATTATTCCACAGTATTTGTACCTAATGTGAAAGTTCTTTTCTCTTGCAAAGAAATTATAGATGAGAAAACACTATGGGTCTACTCAGTTACAGTATTTCTTTCTTCAGGAGGGAAATTCAGGAAGGAAATGAGGAAGTTCTTTTTTACAGAGAGAGTGGTTAAGCCTTGAAACAGCCTGCCAGCTGAGATAGTGGGTGCCAAGACCGTTAACATCTTCAAACATGACTAGGATAGAGTTAAGGGCTTAACAGTCACCCGAGGGGTGCAGCAGCAAGGCAGAGAACATGGGAGTGGGAAGCATGTGTCCTAAATTCTATATAAGCGCTAGGTTTAAGGGAGTAGGCTAGGTTATTACATGCAGACCAGATGGAGCAAAGGTCTTTTTCTGCTGTCAACATCTATGTTTCTGTTTCCTGTCATCCATGCAGCTGAAACCTGCAATTTCATGTACAACTGGTATATGTGTGCTTTAGCCAAGAAATGTGTCTATTCCTAGGTCCTGCTTTATGTATTTGTTATATGTAGGGTTTGCACTTAGTATGTTTTAGCCAAAAAACTTGCATAAGACTTAATTTGTCTTAGTGCCATACAGAAGGTTGTTAAAGAAATTAGAGTATCAGCGAGCAGCTAAGGACCTAGTTAAATGGGTAGGAAGTTGGTTAGAGGGAGATGGCAGAGGATGATGGTAAACGTGATCAAATCAGGTGAAAGAAGGTCGCAAGGGTTGTACCACAGGGGTCAGTCCTGGGCTCAGTCCTTTTCTGTATGTTCAAAAGTGACATAGGAGAAGGAATACAGGGCAAAATGTGTCTCCTCACAGATGACACCAAGTTCTGTGGCAGGGTAGACAGTGAGGAGGGGGTAAGGGAGTTACAGATGTACCTACAAACATTAGAGAGGTGGTCCAGGGTCTAACTGTTAAAATTTAATGCCAAAAAGTGCAAAATGATGCATGTAGGGATAAACAAATAGAAGACCACCCCACTGCAAGGTGTGCGTGTAGCCATGAGTAAATACACAAACCATGGGAGCATAGCACCACCACCATAAAGGCCAAATAAAGTACCAACAGGGCAGTAAAAACATTGCAAGTATAAAACTCTTTATTTACTTACAATCTGACAGGTACTATTTCTGAGTAAGCCCCTAACAGGAACGCTGGCTGAAATCACTGATGATCACTCCAACTGTTTTTGTACTGTATGTTACTGCGTCATCAGAGAGTGCCAACTTGCTTCTGTGTGCATCTTAAATCCTAATCTCTTTAAAGACATAGGGCCCAATTTTAAAAGCCACCCTAAAATCAGTGCGCCATATGCTGAAACCCTGATTACAGCAAATTCGGATGCACCAGGAACCCTGCACTTGATTTAAAAAAAAGTGTGGTCCCAGCTCAAAAACCCCCAAGTTTGTCACAAGCAGTTCAGTGTGCCACACAATTGGAACATAGGAGGGGAATGCCGAAAGCTGTGGCACTTTCAAGCAGCAGTAGGGGTCGTGGCAGGGACCCACCGGCCATGCAGCCAGTGACTGGCAGGGCCCATGGAGGGCTGGCCAGAGCAGCTTGGGTGATTGGGGGTGGCAACAAACCCCAAAGGGGAAGGGCATGACTGTCCAGTGCCAGAGACCAGGGGAGTGTGGTTGTGTGACTGGCAGTGGCGGGGGGGCTGGAAGTCAGTAGCCACAGCTCCACCACTGCTGGGACACTTGGCCAGCTATGGAGGGGGCACAGACATCTGCTTGCAACAGTTGCAAAGGGGGTACTGACCATCTCACACCCTGCCACAGCACCCGGAATGACACATGGGCTGTTAGACCACCTCCTTCTGGTCTAACTCAAGTGGCATGTACGGACTTTGGGGGATTCTAAAATGCCATCTTAGGGGACGTGGCAGCCCAGACATAGTGTAAGCCCCCTCCTACCATGGTGCAGCCAGTCAGCTGCTGCAAGCATGACCCAAGGTGGTCTGGTGCAGGGGGCCGCCTTTCAAAATCACAGTTGCCGCAATGGCTGACACAAGGTGCCCCTTGCATCACTTCCTTTTGATGCAAGGTCCTTGCATCAGTCTCAGACTTTTGAAAATCTAGCCCATAGTACATAAATCTAAAAACAATGTTAAAACTTACAAAATGCAAAAAACAGTATAGCATATGAAATCAATTTCTTCAATAAATATAGTTCCCTAATTTGTACACACACATTTCATACAGTATTCTTACTGGTGAAACACAACAGTTATTCAGAAAATCAATGTTACCTATTTTCTGAATTGTTTACCAAAGATCAGTATTTAGTTAATTTCTTTTTTTTCTGCAGTTAATTTAATTGTTTTCTTTTTTCTCTCATACATGGAGATAAACCAAAATCATACAGTAGATCAAAGCAGGGTGAGGATTGTTGGTTACATATACAACCTCAAAGAACTTGTACTTTACATTGACAACCTCGTTTTCCTTAGACTCTATATTATGTAAAGACATATAGGCATGCACTCACCCCTGGATTTCACATTTCTTGTTCATGGTTGGTATCATGGAGAGGCATGGCATCTGTACTCCACACAGATCTACAAGTGGGCTCTAGGGAGGATGGTGAGAGCAAAGGTTTCCATCACCCTTAAAATGAACAAACACACAAAGAACCACTATTCTATATAGACCTTAGGTCCAAACAATTTACATTCAGGGATTTGTTATACTAGATAGTTAGCTACCGTACACCATTCTCTTATTCCAGTGGAAGTGAATGGTGGAGACCCAGGTTGGGGGGGGGGAGATGAGGCTGTCGATGCCTTTGCCCTCTGCTTATCCTATGCCGGCTTTGGGGACTACATATCTATAGAAGGGGGCCCAGCATTTCTCATATAAAGGCAGAGTGTTGCCTGCCACATGTGAGAGGTGATCTAGGGATGCTATATGGACCATAAAGGAGAGGATTTCTGCCACTGAGGGGACTGCCTTGGTCCTCCATCTACACAGGAGGAGACATTTCACTTGCGTAGTTAAAAGGGAAAACCGTTTTTGCTCTGTGTCTTGCAGGTGCCTAACCTCTGATTTCATCACCAAGAGCATAAGAGGAATTGATTTTGGGATGGCTTTCTGGAGCACCTGTGTCCCTATCTTGCATATGTGTCCTCATAGCTCCTGTACCGGGGGGCAGGTCCAGAGTATATGCAGATGGTCTCCTTGGTGAGCCTGACACCTCCAGCACATGTTAGAGCTTACAACTCCTGCTGCTTGTATCACTGTGGGGGTATAGTACCAGGAGTGCAGAACTTTGTTCTGTATCACCTTGCTCTTGGCATCGTCATTATCTTTGTGTGCTGCTTGCTCCATTCTTGGGCCATAAAGTTCCTATTTAGGACTTGTTCCCATTTGTCTTGAGAGTGCTCCGCCTGGCTGGGCACAGTCTCCCTTATAGTGACATACTGTATATCTTACTGGCCACCCCTTTCTGAGTAGCTATCCACAGAGGGAGCATAGTGGGGGAAGGGTTCTGTGGTAGCTTTTTCATGTATGTCAGAATTGCACTTTGGACCTGTAGATATCTCCAGAAGTCCGTCTTGGGTAGGCCTCAGTATGTTTGGAGATTCTGGAACGTGTCTATATTTTGTGTAGAGGGTGCCAGCAGATCCTCTACTCTATGTATGCCCTTCTTCTCCTCCCACATTACCCAGTGCAGCTGCTGCTTTCCTATGGTGATGTTCTCATTACCCCATAGTGGGGTTAGCTTTATAGGGGTTAAGGCAACTCCCAAGTGCTGCTGCACCTTCAGTCAGCTTTGCAGGGAGGAGGCAATGGTAGGGTGGGATCGCAGTGAGGAGTGGACTTATTATATACTATCAGAGGGAGTGTGTGTTTTTGGTTGTACCAAGATTCTATAGCTACCAACTGCAGTGTTGTTACCACCCTGGGCTTAAACCATTGTAACTTTCTTCAACCGTGGGAAGCACCAGCCTCCCTCCTTCCAATGGGACCTTAATTTATTCCTACTATACATGGGGGGACTTCCCTTTCCATAGAAATTTACCTATTTCCTTGTCAATGTTCTGGCCCCACTACCTTGGGAGGGTGAACGGTATGTGGGCTAGGGCATAAAAGTTTTTGATGTTACAATCATTTTTATCGCTGCTATCTTCCCTGCCAGGGAAAGATGCAGCTTACCCCACCGGGACATCTCATCCACCACCTCCAGTAGCAAGGGTTGAAGATTCTGTTATCACAGTTTGAAGGTGTTGGCTGTAACTTGGATCCCCAGGTAGGTAATTCCTTCCCCTGTCCATTTAAGTCCTGATGTACCAAGGATTTGAGGTATACTTCGCCCATTGAGTGGGAGTACCCCCATCTTGGTCTGGCTAACTTGGAAGCCAGAAGGCTGTGGAACCTTCCTAGTGCCTCAAGTAAGCAGAGCAGGGTTGCATGCAAGTCAGAAGTGGTAACCAGCAGATTATCTGCATACATCAAGGTGGTATATTCTTCTCAGCCTACCTGAATCCCCTTTATACCACCATCCTGCCTGATTTTAGCCACCAGGGGTTCCACTGCTAGCACAAACAGCAGGGGTGAAAGTGGGGCATCCCTGTCTTATTCCTCTTCCCAACTGAAAGGGGGTAGACAGCGTGGAGTTGGTGAGAAGACAAGTGGTAGGGTCATTAACAGAGCACTTATCCATCCTCTGAAACTAGGCCCCATTTCTAGATGCCCTAGAACTAAGTGGAGGCAGTCCCATTCCAGGGAGTCAAAGGCCTTTTCAAAGTCTATGGCTATTGCTGCCACAGGAGAGTCCAGGGCTTTGACTGAGTGGGCTAGGTTAACAAGGGTCCTTACATGGTCCGCACTGTACCTACCTGGGACAAATCCTACCTGGGAGGGGTGGATGAGCTGTGGGAGAAGTGGGCTTTGTCTGTGGGCCATTGCTTTCATAATAATTTTGCTGTCTACGCTCCGCAGGGAGATCAGACAGTAACTACTGCGTGCTGTGGGGTCCTTCCCTTTTTTGGGCAACACCATGATCACGGCTTCCCTCATTGTGGGGGGGGGATCTTCCCACAAGTTCCGCTTCACTGTATACCTGCTGTAACACAGGGATAATAATATCCACTAGGGCTTGTCAGAATTCCACAGTGTACCCATCTCCCCCCCGGGCCTTCCCCTGCTATAGTCCCATCAATGCCTCTCTGATTTCTGGGGTGGACAGGGTGGCATCCAGGGCTTGAGTCTATTCCTTAGTTATGGTAGGGAGATTGGTCAACCCCAGAAAGTCTTGTATCACTTTTGGGTCCCCCACCCTAGAGGAGGAGGAGTATAAGGTGGTATAATATGCTGCCATGACCTTATTCAGCCCTTTATTGGAGGTGTGTGTGTATGTTACCCTCATTGTCTCTTAGCCCTGCTATGTGCCTTTCCATCTGCTGTTTCCTGAGCCTGTAGGCCAGCACCTTGCCCCCTTTTTCACCCCCTCTCAATATTTATGCTTCAGCCTTAGGATTGAGATCTCTGCTTTACAGGTTAGCAGAGTATTGATCTCCTGCTAAGCCCTATTATTTTTCGCTTCAAGAGGTGTCTGGGTGTTTTTTTGGGGGGTAGCGTTATGCTCCTTTTCTGCCTCTTTAAGCTCCCCTTCTAATTTTAGTAGCTGTTTCTCGCATTGCCTTCTCCTGACTACTGCGTAAGCTATAATTCTTCCCTGAATGGTGACTTTGAACGCCTCCCACGTGTTCCCTGCTGTGGTATCTAGGGATGGGTTCTCCTTAAAAAAGGTCCTGGCTTTCTCCTGTGCCCAGGACACAAACTCAGGGTCTCTCATTAATAGGGGGTCTAGTCTCCAGGTTGTGGGTGTAGGGGTGGGGGTTCCCCAAAGTGTGGTCATAAGCACAGGGGCATGGTCTTAGATAATTATTGGTAATATCTTTGTACTTATGGTCACTTGGGTGATCTGCGGGGAGGTGAGCCGCAGATCTGTCTGACTGTGTGACTTATGCACCATGGAATAATAGGTAAGCAAGCAAGAAAATCTTTATTTTTATAGCACCTTTCAATGTCAAGGCACTGTACAAAGCATAAACCATAAATATACAAGCAAAACATCAATATAAATTATGTAAAATCAGTCTGGGAAAGCCAGTGAAAATAATTACGTTTTTAACAAAGATTTAAAAATACTGAGGTATAGTCTCTCTCTCTCTCTTGGTATAGCACCCGCCACAGATTCGACAGCACTTGGTCCCTCATCAAGTTTTTAAATGCCATTCGGCCTTTTCTGTGAGAGTCCCCTGCCCTGGAGCTCTTATCTGTTACTAGGTCTGGATCCAGATTGAAATCTCCCCCCAGTATGGTTGGGGTACACTTTTTTACCATGCTTAGCAGATTTTGGGCTACTTGGTGGAAGAATATCGGGTCATCCTCATTGGATACACAAGGGTTGCCCAGGAGGATAGGGCCCATGAGGGTGTTGTAGTGGGTATATACCCATCTGCCTTGGGGTCAGTTTTGCTACTGATGAGGGACCACTTGAGCTGCCTGTGCAATAGAATAGCCACTCCTCTGTTTCTGGTAGGGGCAGAGGCATGTATTACCTGTCCCACCCATTCCTGTCTAAGTAGTTCATGATCTTTCTTATCCATTTTAGTTTCCTGCAGGAAGGCCACCTGCACCTTGGCTTTTTTCTGGTATGAAAGCACCTTTTTCCATTTGATTTGAGTATTTAGCCCCCTCACATTCCACATACTATAAGTCACCTCATCCATTATCAAGCTCCATGTGAGGTAGCAAGGTACGGAGATTTCTTTACTAAAGGTGCTGGGCCTATCCCACAGGAAAACAGTGGAGAGCTGTGTACTCCTCCTCCCTGTGTCCCCATCCCACTTCCTGTGCCTTGTGGCTATGTATAAGAGTCCTTCAGCAATGTGCAGCAGCAACATCAAATTCATACATTCCCTGGGTACCAACTTATCCATAAAACACTTAAACAATAACCTATTTGCATTCCATATAATCATGCTCAGTTGGAGGTGTGAGGTGCATATGATCGCCCATTGTCTGCTGCAGGGCAAGATCCACCAGATGCTTCCTGGAGTAGCAGTGACTATGCCATGCATACAGTTATTTGCACCACAGTTTCCCGGTTTTCCCATTGCACTGAGTTGTCAGGAGCCCGCTTAGCCCTCCTATGTGGCTTGTCAATGGGGTTTATCGTGGGAGTTGATGGGGTGTTCCCAACATTCCTTCCAACTGTGGTGTACTTGCCCTGGGTTTCCAGTGGGGTGGCCTGTCTGAGACTAGTATCGAGTCCTGAGGGGTGGGTAGTACGAGGCCTGTGGTTTTTGCAGGCCTGGCCTACAACTGTCTTAATACTGTGGTGGAGAGAGGGGAGGCAGCTGCTGAACTAAGCTGGAGTGCTCAGTTCTCTTGTCCCTCCTTCGACTGTTCCTCATCCAACCCACCTAACTATCCTTTCTGGAGGGTTGTACAGATTCCTGAGGCCTGGCCTTATTTGCCCTTTTACCCCCCTCTCACCTTCTCCCAGGTCCCCTGACTCCTACTTACTAGGGTTTAGACTTTCATAAGTTTCTTTGTATGAGACCTTGTCCCATGCACAGCTAGACCCAACGTGATAGTGTGCTTCGGGGCCTCAGGGTGGGGAGGGGACCAGGACATGGGCATACTCATGCCATCTTTAATGGGCTCGCATACATACATTCCAGCACGAAACAATTTCTCCCCAGCGATGCAGCATGCTTAACACCACATGACTCCCCCATGCCTCCCTGCCCCTTCCCTCCCCCCCGAAGTGGCATATATATCATTATTGGTACATATCTATGGTAGTCCATAGGTATGGGCCTGGTGTCTTACAAGCACTTTGGTCTTCCATCTACACCCAGGGGTGGTTCTTCAGTGTTCGGGACCCTGTCTGGTTGTTCTTCTGTACTTCGGCTGCAGAGTCTGGTAAGTCCAGTGCAGTCGGTCACTCCGTGTCCAGATCTCCCATTTCCCTGTTCCTTGGATTGTCCTGTACAGTAGGGGAGGGAGACCGCAGTGCTTCATACCTGTTTTCAGTCAGGTACCTCACCAGTGTCGTGGATTCTTCTCGCTGGTGCGCCTGACCAGCATGGTTGACCTGAGCTGCAAGTCTTTGTTGAGGGTGGTCCCTTCTCTTATGTGATGCCCTGGATGGTCATTTCCTGCTCCTTCTGGGGAGGGTCCACTCATTAAGTCTCTGGTCCCCTTCCTCAGCCTCCATGTCCTCTGATTCCCTTTCCGGAGTGTGCGGGTGACCAGTCAGAGTTTGGGGCTGTTGTGCCAGGGAGACTTGGGAGTTGGTGTCTACAACTCAGTGGGTCAGTTCCTTTCCAGAATCTGCTTGAGGGCTTCAGGTGAGGAGAACATAATGGGCATCCTATTGTGTATAACCCTCATTGTGAAAGGATACCTGAGGGAATATTGCAGGCCCAGTCTTTGCATCATGTGCTGTGCCTGCGTGTACTCCCGCCACCTCCCTGAAAGTTCTTTTTTCCAAAAATCCTGATAAACTGAGATGGGCTGGCCCTACCAACTGAGCCGACCCACCTCTCTTTTTCTTGCGAAGATCAGTTGTCTTGTGGGGTAGCACAACAGTTTTACCAGGAAAGACTGAGGCTTTTCACCTTGCTTTGGCATTAGAGCCAGGGTCCTGTGGGTTCTTTCAATACTGAGCCGGAATTCTTGTGGCACACCCAGTATCTCCAGGAGCACTTTTTGGAGGAACGCAATTGTGTTTGTCAGCTCCCTCCAGAAAACTGATCAATTGCAAATTGTTCCTCCTCCCCCAATTCTCCAGATCATCAACCTTACTGAGGTGTTGTTGAATCACCCTCTGCTACTGTCTGTTTTCCACCCGGATCTCTTCAAGTTTGGACCCATGCTTGGCCACTTTTTCTCGGTGCTAATGATGCACCCCATAGAGATTTTGGATAGCTGCAGTAGTGAGGTCTGAGGCGGACATTACTTCGTTTATTCGCTGTAGGAGCTTTTTGAACTTCATGGCTACATTTCCTGGATCCATCACTTTACCCTGTGGCTGCGCCATACTTTGAGCCCAAGAGTGAACTTCAGGTCCCAGGGGTGATCAGAAGATGCCTGTTCAGCAACAAAAAGGTAATTCTATGTCTTTACCTGTAGTACAATTGTGCTGTAAAGCTGTACAGATTTTGTCTGATTTAAAAGTATATTTTTTACAGATTAATTCACATAAGATAGCAGTACGATTCACTTATGCGGCCATCTTGTTTCACCGCTAAGCCACGGCCCCATATATAGTTCATTTCAACTGTCTTACTAGATAGTAATCCCTCATAACAGGACAAAAGAATGTTAAAAGAAAAATCAATAGGTAAGGACAAGCAACCAATGATGGGGGGGGAGAAAGAGAGAAGTGCAACAGGGGAAAGGACACAAAGGAAACGTGCTTGTGCAGAACAGTAAGAAGAAAGACAGTTTAGTAAAGAGGGATTCTTGATGCCTAATAAAAATTAAAAAGATGGATAGAACAGTATGCATATCTTAATACATAATAAAGCTGTCTAGTGTTGTCCAAAAAGTGCAGTAACAGATACTGTATACATATTTTTTAAGGCACCGGTTGCAATCATTCCAATATCAGTAATAGCTGTCTCTGGAAGGGGGCAAAATAATGATTTTAAATCCACAAAGTATGAAAAATAAATCAGAAATATAAATCTCAATAGATCATCATTATATCAAGGAGCATCGTATACATAATGATGGCTTCTGCTGGCATTCCCATTAGGTGCTTACACAGATTTAGTGCCTGGCATATTGAAAGTAAAGAGTTTATACTTGCAAAGTTTTTTATGCCTCTTTGGTACTTTATTTGGCCTTGACAGTGCACAGAGGGAACAAGAACCTCAGAAATGAATACTGGCTGGAATGGGTTAAGCTGGCCACTACTTCAGAGGAAGGGGACCAAGGGGACATCATGAGTGACTCCCTAAAACAGACTAGCCAATGTAACAAGGCTTACAGCAAGGCAACCAGAATGGTATGCTGTATTGGAAGGGTTTTTTAATAGCAGGACAAAACAGGTAATACTACCTCTGTACAGGTCACTGGTGAGACCCAGTCTGCCGTACTGTTCCCAGTTCAGGAGTACTCACCAGAGTAAAGATAAAGCCAGGCTGCAGTCAGTGCAGCATAGAGTAACGAAAATGGTTCAGGGCCAACAGCACAGATCCTGTGAGGATCAGCTTAGGGCACTGAACAGGTACTTGCTAGAGGCCAGAAGAGAGAGATGGGGGACATGACAGAGATCTTCAAGTTTCTGAGAGCAATAAACAGGTTAAACTGCGAGGAACTATTTAGCAGGAATGGCAGGTTTAAAACAAGAGGACAGGAATGTAAGCTGATGGGAGGGAGTTTCAGGAGGGATGCAAGAAAGTCTTACTTTACCAAAAGAGTGGTTCACCCATGGAATAGCCTACTAACAGAGGTGGTGGGAGCAAAAAATATAGGGTGCAAGCACAGCTGGGACAGAGTAAAGGGCTTTATAGTTACTCGGGGGTTAGCAGTAAGACAAAGAGTGAGGAGGGAGAGGAAGGTGAAAACCCCATCAGGACAATAGGTCACAGGGTAGAGTAGGGTAAAACTGGGGAGAGTGGATGAACCAATGGTCTTTTTCTGCCAATATTGTCTCTGTCTCTATGTTACACTTGTGCAGCACTGTAGCAGAGGTTCAGCTCACGTGTGCAGATCACAGCACTGCCACTATTGCCAGCACTTCTACAAATGCCACCCCACCTTGCTGCCACACCTTGCTCCTATTTTCAATGACTCCTGTCTCTGCCAACCTCTCCAGGTACGTTTTCTTTCCACAGCTCTGCTCTCCCTTGTACTGTGCCTTATTCAAAAATCTACAGTATAATAAGTTACTGTTTGTTTATAGTGTTTGATGTTTTGGTGTACAATTGTTTCTTTCCTATTGGTTTAACTGTAACAACTGCTCACTGTAGCCGTATAAGTACTGGATCCCTGTACCAATCTTGTTATCAATGTTTTGCACTGCCACTGTACTGCACTTCCTGGGTCGCCCCTGAAAAAGGGACTGTCTTGTCTCAGTGGGCCCACCCAGTTACCAAGATTCAATCAATAAATAAATGGGTGTTGACGAGATGTTGGCAGTTTGGCAGATGGTTCCCACCACATCCCTGTTGTATTGTAAGAAAACGCAAAAAAAAATCTCCCCTCTAACATTGCTCCTCAGTGCACTCCTTCCCTTCCTCCCTCAAACTAGCCAGTTCTTAGTGCCATTTTTTTATTTAAAAAAAATCCCTGTTTTCCCTTTATTCAACACCCAGTGCCAGACACTTTAAAATAGCCTTCTTCTTACTCTCTCCCTTTGTACTCTTCCTCCTCCATTTTGAACCCAGTGCTGGATACTGTTTTTTTAAAATAAACCTCCTACACTCTCCCTCTGTATGCTCTCTACCTAATCACTGTCTCACAACCCCACGATGGCTGCATCACTGTAGTTGGGGAGCATCTACACATGGACAGAAAAGTATTGCAGCATTTCTACACCCCACAAAACACTGCAAATGAAAAATGCTATAGTGCCACTTCTTTGAGCACTCTGGATCTGTCCCCACTGATCCGCTGGGAGCAGCTCAGCAGTTCTGCACTTGCACACTGCAGTGCAAATAGATACAGTATGTGTAAAGAACTCTAGTCATGTGTCATCTATCTGGTATGAGAGAACCTGTTAAATCACAATAAAACAGATTTTGATAATATAGCCATGTTTGATATAACTGTAGATAGTAAGCTTGGTATTATCAACTACTTTTGTTATGTGATTTATATTAGGTTTATTAATTTACAAAATAACCATCTAACCCTTTAAGTCAATCATGTTAAGACCCCAAAAGGCAGAGAATACAGTACATTAGCCTACTGACAGGTGATTATATTTCAATTGGTCATTAAGTAGGATTGTTCAGAACCCATATAATAAATATAACATTACAGGTAAACGTGTATACTGAAACTTAAATTATAATTTTTTAGTCGTTTTTTTTTTTGTTTGTTTGTTCTTAAAACATAAATGCTGCTCCTCTGTGGCAGCTTTTTCAACATCTTGCTCAGGATCCCAGTCTAACTGAGAACTTGTTCTCAGTGGCTTTTCTACACACTTGGTCAAGTATAGAATTGAATTGAGTGTGGAATCAGTTTTGCAGAGGGGTCTCGCCTCAGTTCTTTACAAAACCAGCTGCAGCTCTTTAATGTCCCTATAATAGAACTACATAGGACTGACCTGTTTCACTGTTGTCGATATGTGTTAGCTGAGTGGTACCAGCTGGGGTATAATATGGCAAGCAAGCTAGCGTAGAAGAGCCCCAAAGTGTACCCAACCTGGGTATGATCTGATGTTTCCCAGGAAGGGTAGAATAAAAGGAAGTTCCATCCTCCAACACTGTAATATCATTATTCTGGATGTTTCTTCAAAAAGAAAAATTAAGAAAGGCAACAAAGGTATTTGAATAAATGTCCCACCTCTAGTTTTTTTTTTAAATCTATTGCTGATCACCTAAAAATATACATATTTACTGAATGAGAAGTATAAGGCTAATTTAATTAATTATAATAATAGCTTAATATTCTACAGTTAAAATGTTGTTGGCAGTAGTAAATTGGGTTACTATTTAGGAGAAGAGGGTTCATAATGGGAGCCTGACTCTCCATCACTCTGCATGTGGGGAGCTCTGGAAGTAACCCAGAGGCAGAACTCTCAGACTCCAAGGAGGGGAAGACAGTTGTTCACTCCTACTATGCCTCTGACAGCAGATGCCAGCATGGCCCTGCTGACAGAGGTGATCATGCATAGTCAGCTAAACATCTACAGTCATGGAGCGATGGGCAGGTCTAGGGGAATAAAGGTACAAAAGGGATCCTGAGCTGTTAGATGATGGCAGTCCACTACCCCCCCCCCCCATGCCAATATGCTTTATATCTCTCTGGGCCCTACCTCCCAAGCCACCACCAAGCATAGACAGCGTTTTTACCCTGATGATAGCAGGACAGCTGGCAGCCCCCATGAAGGGATACAGCATGAGCCTCTGTTGGTAGAAGAACTGGGGAATCTGGACATGGACCAGGGGCCTGTGAAATGTCCCTGTGGATGCAGGGGCTGTGGAGGGTATGAATGATGTAGTGAGATACCAGGGTGGGTGGTGGACACAAAAAAGTCTGCATGATTTATTTTAGTGTGCCTATCAAGTTGCTGAAATGATAGTTTTTTCTTTCATGTGAGTGAAAGTTTCTGCTTGTTGAAGCCCTTGGGCATGGGTGATGTCATACAATGAAAGTAATTATACTGCAGATAGTAATTTCATACCAGTTATCCTCAGGGCAAATTCCATACCCAGAAATGCTTTGGTTATAACATTAAAGTACTGGAACAAATACCTTTTTGAACCCTTAATTTAAAGAGTTACTGTTTAATCATGTATTACTGTATTTCAGAAAACTTTATTGTGCAGTTTTTCTCAGCTTCTGCTTGCCAAGACCTCTGTGCTAGAATGATTGACACACCCTGCACAATAATTTTTTATATATAGCAGTAATGCAAAAAAAATATTCTAACACTTTAAAAACATATGTCCAAACATTCATTATTTTAGAGGACATTCATCACATAGCATTTCCCTACATCCTATTATCAAACAATTTTCCAAAGAGAGATTGACAGCTAATTATAATTAACTAGACCAATAATTTCCCCATCTCCAGTTCCAAGAACACAATTTAAATTAGATTGACAAGAAGGTTAGACATAACAACAGAGGCTACGATTCATTTGCACCTGTTCATTATGAAAAAAAAAAGTTGTGGTGACCAGCAAAGAAAATTGATGCATATTTTGAGACTGTGAAGCATATTCTGACTTGTAGCCTCACTGGAATGCCAAGGACAAGCATTTAACAAATGGCTTCAGAAAATAGCTGGAAAAAAATGCAGGATCCAATTAAAACTATTTTTGGAAAGGTAACAGCCAGTGCTGAAAATCTTTACAAGTTTAGTCACAGATTCAAGTTTAAAAAAAAATTGAGTAGATATAGTGAGTTCAGGGGTTAGCCAACCATAACTAAGGAAATATAGCCAGTGGAGAAAGTAATAAAAGATTCAAAGGCAACATTATTTTTCATCCAAGACATTATAACTCAAGCAGTCATCAGAATCTTTCAGTTATCTTGGCTGTCCTTGCTTTTTCCATGGTCCATCAGTTTTCAATTTAAATATCCAATTTTAACTGCTGTAGAAAACTTGGGGGCATTAAATAGGACCTTTGGTCCAGTGTTTTTCTTGAACAGGATAAGAGAGAATGTGACACACTGCCTAACTGAAAGCAATAATTGTCGCTTCTAATTGGCAATGGTGGGCTACCTCAACATTCCTAGATGTGTGTGTCACTTGGCTAGCATGGACCCTACTGTCCTACAGTAGTTGGATTACAGAAATAATAGATAATCCCTGTATGCCCATTTTATACACGAGTGAATAGTATTATAGGATGAGGGGACCCTACTAAATGGTTTCATATGGTAGTCAAATAGGATAATCAAGATGCCTACGCTATCTGGGTTATACCATCATCTACTCTTTGTACACAGCAAAGAGCAGAGGCCTCAACTGGATTGGCATTATCTGATCTGGACAGAAACTTTTTTAACATGGAATAGATAAGGATTAGGGGCATGCAAGTACTTTTTTTTCCAATACTCAATGAGTAACAGACAAGAAGGCAAACACAACAGAATAATCCTTATTTCAATGTAGATAGTAGTTTAATTCATTGCTTGAACCATTACTGGTCACCTTTAAATGCTAACGTTTCACTGAACCCTGTCAGCTTGCTCACGGCAGTGGTCCTAGATAAAGCAAATAACATGTGTTCTAGCTAAATTCATAGAGCCACACAAAATAAGCAATGATACGTGCTAATGCATTTGGTTACATATATAAATATTCACTCACCAAATCAGCTAGTTCATATTATATATACTGCAGCTTTGCAAGTAACTTAAAATGAGATGCAGGAAACCTTCTGCACACCAGACAGAACAAATCTGGAATTACATTACATAGCACTAGATCAAATACCTCCAGACACTCGTGCGGTTGCACAAGTGTGATGATGCAAACCAGCATGACGTAGTGCCTTCACTACGTCTGGAACACTCCCATGCTCCAGATGTGTGTGCCTTGTAACCATGGTTACAATGAGGTCTCCTTTAAGGACAGAGTGTATAAAACTTTAATCCTTTGAAACATTTCAGAAAAAAGGGGGATTTTAAGTAACCAAATTAAAAAAGTAAAAAAGACTTTCAAGTGAAGTCAGTATAGTCAGTAACTCACACTAATACCTTGGTGACAGAGACCCAACTACAGGAACCAAAATAGACTGCAAATGTACTAAGAGCGCAGTGCTGTGTTGCTCCTGTAAGAACCAATATGGACACCAAAAGATTCCTCCAAAAAGTATTTCAGCTTTAATTTAAAGTGCAAAGAAGTACAAAAAAAATCATCAATGCAGGATGGAATCGATCACTTACTCACATATATAATGTCCAATGCAATGTGAATACATTTGATGGAGTAAAGTCCAAGATTCAACACAAAGACCTCAAAGCGGGCCCAGTTAAGGGCCGGACCATAACTTGTTACAGCAGCATAGGGTGGAGGACTCCACCCCCTGATGTCACCTGATGCATTTCGTACTGTAGGCAGTACTTTCTCAAAGGTTGGCATTTGCATCCATTGAACTACCTTATAAAGGTGGTTGTTAAAGGTACAGTACATATATTAAAAAATCATGTAATGAGTACACCATTCTCAAATCAGTGCAACAATGATGAATACAGATAAAAAACCTAACCACCATCAAGCAGCAATTTATCTAAATATCTAAAACAATATCAAGAAGAAAAAAGATAGAAAACTGTGCCAACTATACGTAACAGGGCACCAGTAACTGCACAAGCCCATTGTGAAATCGCAAGGCAGCTGCATCTAACAATCTAACCAATCGAGGTGCACCCGGGTAGGTAAAACCAAGCTGTGCAAAGCTGCAAAATGTAGAAAAAGAATAATTAGAGAAAAACACCAACAATCACGCACCATATACACTCTATATTAATTACCAGCAAATTAAAAACATCATATCTTTTCAGGAAAGGTTTAATTTCAATCCTATTGTTTAGCCCTGGGACCTGCATTGCTTGCATAGAAAAAATTCAATATTGCTCATGCCTGAGAAGTAAATTATTATAATCCCCTTCCCCTCATTTTGTGAGCACTGGTTTCTCTATATCTGTGAACATAAACTCATGTTCTTCTTTGTTTCTCATTTTGGAGATATGTAAGACAAGTGCATTTTTGGGATCCATGTTAAGAATTGTCCTTGCATGTTCACCTATATGGGTCTTAAATAGCCTTTTTGTTTTTCCAACTTAGAATTTACAACATTTACATTCTGCCACATACACAACTCCAGGTGTACTGCATGTAATGGACTCCTTAACTTTGACCTCCCTATTGGTAGCTGAATTTTTTAAACTTTTGGTGTTTTTTACCTTGGGACAATACTTACAATTTCCACATCTGTTACACCCCCCCCCCAATACATTCTGTAAGCCAGTTCCTAGGCCTTTCTGGTGTGCACTGCACAGAGTGCACAACTAAATCCTTGCCATTTTTCCCCTTCTATATACCTTTCTGGGACCATTGACATCTACCTTCTCCAACCTTGGATCCCTGGTCACCAAGTGCCAATGTTTCTTAACAATGGAAGTAATCTGGCTAGACTGGGGGCTGTAAGTGGAAACAAAAGTCAGTTTGGGGTCACATCTCTCATCCCTATTCTTTTCAGTCAGTAGTTCTTGCCTGGGGATTTTATTCACTTCCTCCATTGCTTGCACTAGCCTGTCCTTCTTATATCCCCTGTTCTCCAGTCTTTCTGTAAGCTCTGTGGCCCTTGTTCAAAATAAATCACCTATACAAGTCAATTTTCTCTAAATAGGGATTTACATCACTGCGAATCACACCATTTTCCCATTTAGCCATGAATACATTTGTATAGTTTGGTTCAAGACTGGCACCCATGGCTATCCCTATTTTTTGCAGATAGAAATCCTGCTTGTAGAAGAATGTGTTAAATTCTAACACAAATGTTGTTAGTTGTGTTAGAATTTTAGAGGGGGGGCTCCTTAACTATACGTGTCTCCAGATAGTATTACAGGGTCTCTAGTCCCTCCCTCTCTATGAGATATATTGGAATAAAATGAAGTGACATCTAAAGTAACCAATATACTAACTTCCTCAATTTCTATGTCCTGCAGAGTTCTCAAAATATCACCTGTGTCCTTTATAAAGGACGATACTTCTTTAACCAAATCAACTAAGAATGAATCCACATATTTGGCTAGGGGCTCAGTTAAGCTGTTATTCTTGAGGAAGAAAGTATATTGGTTACTTTAGATGTCACTTCGTTGTACTGTATTCCAATATACAATATGAATGAAAAGAATAGGGATGAAAGATGTGACCCTCAACTGACTTTTGTTTCCACTTACAGCCCCCAGTCTAGCCAGATTATCTCCATTGTTAAGAAACATTGGCACTTGATGACTAGGGATCCAAGGTTGAAGAAGGTAGATGTCAATGGTCCCAGAATGGTATATAGAAGGGGAAAAATATCAAAGACATAGTTGTGCACTCTGTGCAGCCCACACCAGAAAGGCATAGGAACTGACTTACAGAACGTATGGGGTGTAACAAATGTGGAAATTGTAAGTTTTGTCCCAAGGTAAAAACCACCAAAAGTTTTAAAAATCCAGCTACCAATACGGAGGTCAAAATTAGGGGGTCCATTACATGCAGTACACCCAGATTCCTGTATATGGCAGAATGTAAATGTGGTCAGTTCTTTGTTGGAAAAACAAAAAGACCATTTAAGACCCATATAGGTGAACATGCAAGGGCAATTCTTAACATGGATCCCAAAAATGCACTTGCCTTACATATCTCAGAAATGAGAAACAGAGAAGAACATGATTTTATGTTCACAGCTATAGAGAAACCAGTGTGCACAAGACAAGGGGGGAAGAGTATAAAAATTTGCTTCTCGGGAGTGAGTAATATTGGATTTTTTCTATGCAAGCAATGCAGACCCGAGGACTAAATGATAGGATTGAAATTAACCCTTTCCTGAAAAGATAAGATGTTTTTAACCTGCTGGTAATTAATATAGAGTGTATATGGTGTGTGATTATTGGTGTTTTTCTCTAATTATTCTTTTTCTACCTTTTGCAGCTTTGCACAGCTCAGTTTTACCTACTAGGGTGAACCACAATTGGTCTGATTGTTGGATGAAGCCGCTTTGTGATTTCACAATGGACTTGTGCAGTTACTGGTGCCCTGTTAAGCATAGTGGGCACAGTTTTCTTTTTTCTCCTTGATATTGTTTTAGATATTTAGATATATTGCTGCTTGATGGTGATTAGGTTTTTTATCTGTAGTTATCATTTTTGCACTGATTTGAGAATGGTGTACTCATTGCATGAATTTCTAATATGTGTACTGTACCTTTAAGAACCACCTTTATAAGGTAGTTCAATGGATGCAAATGTCAGCCTTTCAGAAAGTACTGCCTCCAGTATGAAATGCATCAGGTGACATCAGGGGGTGGAGCCCTCCACCCTATGCTGCTGTAACAAGTAGTGGACCGGCCCTTAACTGGGCCTGCTTTGAGTTTTTTGTGTTGAATCTTGGACTTTACTCCATCGAATGTATTCACATTGCATTGGACATTACATGTGTGAGTAAGTGATCGATTCTGTCCTGCATTGATGGGGTTTTTTTTGCACTGCTTTGCACTTTAAATTAAAGCTGAAACACTTTTTGGAGGAATCTTCTGGTGTCCATATTGGTTCTTACAGGAGCAACACAACAGTGAGCCTTTAGGTGTGTGCTGGTCACCCACGCTCACTTGACTTTCTATGTTTGACCGGGCACCACCGTTTCCTGGATGCTGTCATTACCCAATACTAAAAAATGTATTAAGAGCAGCTGGGGCCAATTAGTACAACCAACAAAACCTATTACAACATTCTGCAGCTTCCACTCGACAAAAATCAGGGGATAAGGATAATTTTTTAAATAGTGGGGGAGATGGGGAAGAAAAGTAAAATGTGGGGGGCAGTAAGGGAAAAACAGTAAAAATATTATAACAAAAATGAATATTAATTAAACAAGCAAAAATATATTTTAACAACAGTGATATATCATATTCTCCATCAGAATCAATAACCCCACTGGGTAGAGGTCAAAAGGCAGAGGTCAAAAGGGCAGGGAAACCAAAGTCTAGATAGAACTATAGATTTGGTCAACCACAGTATCATGGGTTCCAAACTGCATGGCATTGGACTGTCCAGGCCTGCTGTCACCTGGTTCAGCCACCACCTGTCTAACTGATGACAAGTGGTCAAGTTCAATGACTCTATTACTGAACCAGCCCCTGTTAAACTTTGGGTCCCTCAGGATTCAATTCTTGGGCCATTTCTCTTTTTTTGTAGTTTATATCTTTATTGAGTTTCCAAACAATAGTACATACAGTGACAGAAGGTACAATAGCCATAGGACATATTAAATAATAAGCTGGATAAATAACAACATACTAAGCATATCCATCAATAAGGCATGTTACAGTTTAAGTGAAGACACATATTACTGCAACCTAAACAACAGGTAAAGCCTTAATGTGCCTTCTAGCAGAAGAGACTGGATTGAGAGACCTGTGAAAAAGAAAAATTAAGGAAAAAAAGAGAGAGAGCAAGTAAAAACAGGAACCAAAAACAACACTAAGCAAAACTCTAGACCATCACTATGGATTGTTACACATTTTATGGAGAAAGACCATTTATCATATTAATTGAAAATGAAATAGCTGAAGTGCTCTGCATTAGTACATGTTCTATGATAGGGCCCAACAGCGATGACTGCAAACCTAGACCTTTGGGCCTAAACCAGTAGGTGGAGGGGGTCAAGCAGTCACAGGTTAAGTAATCGCCTCAAAGACATATGACCCAAAGAAGGACTAGATATTGTGGTATGCAGGGAGTTTCCTCAATGGCAAGGTAACTGAGTCTCTTGTGATGGGCTAAGAAACCTACTGCTTGCTTCCACATGGGTTGCAATGGAACAGACGGAGTCCTCTATCTCTGTAGTAAGAGATGTTTAGCCTCTATAGAGACTACAACCAGCCAGCAAGCTTGATCCTTTCCCAAGTGGGGCACTCTCAAGGTGGAGTCCAGTAAGAAAACATGAGGAAAGTGGAACTGGGCAACTTAGCAGTACCTGACAGGTAAGATGGACACCTCACCAGAAGTTCACCACCTCAGGACAAGACCACAGAATATGGTGAAAAGAAGCCCCTGGAGCATGTCATCTCTAACAGGTGTCAACCGGTAATGCCCCTAGGGAACAGAGAACCATAGGAGTGCAGTACCAATAATGTAAGATTTTATTCTATGACTCCTGAAGTCTCTCCATGTTACATGAGCTGATACCCAGCATTCATCCCATTCCTCTTGGAAAATGCTGCATCCCATATTAGCTTCCCAGTGGCATTTGGCTGCCAATGTAGGGTTAGGCTGAGCATCTATAATTGCCCTGTAAATATTGAGGAGTGTTAACTCGCTTCATTACTTTAAGGTGATGTTTCAGCAGCGGGAAAGCTGAACTATGAATTTTAAGAAATCTCCAGTGGTCTTGGGAAGGAATACTCTTTGAAGTGTGGCGCTGCTCTGTTATGCGATGGGTTATGCACTCCTACTATCCCACATACACATTACAATGTATTTCTGGTCGCGTATACTGTGATACTGCTATTTGCACTAATATGTAGATGTACAGTAGGTACCCATTGTGCAAGCATGGGTATTAAGAATGTGCTTTGCTGCTAATATATGCTACTGTATATTATGTTTGCATCCTTTTATATGTTGTTTTACATTTATCATGCATGATACATTATACCTCACTATAATGCATTTACCTAGGTTATGTTTGTCGTTATGTATTTTATACACATATATTCTGACCCATATCACTGATAAGAGGGCATTTTCGGATCTTCAGTGATTGTTATATATTCTTATATTCTCATATTATCATATGTAGTTTGTGTCTTATACTTAGGTATCACGCCACATGTATTTCTGTTTACTCAGCATTTCTCTTTGTCCGTTCTTTAGTGCTGACAAAATATTTTCTTTGTTTTTAACTTCTTAATCATTAATAATTCTGTTTCCTAAGTAACTGCCCAAGGGAGACACCTTGCATACACCTTATTTAGGATACCCACCCAATGTAACTATGTTGCCATATCCGTAACTATGTTATCACTGTAACTATGTTGTTATCACTACTATATAACCTTCTGTAAGCCTGTTCCTCATGGACAGAATTATACCTTTCTCGAGGACTGGTGAGAAACCGACTCCCTTGTGATTTTCTCTATCACATGTTTGGCACGAATATTGTAGTAAACTTTTCTTTATCACTTACTGCTTGTGTGTGTTCTTTGGCTAACACTATAGACATACAAGAACCTGATAGATCTAGAGCAGGACTCTAGATAACAAATCTAGATTTTCTAGATAACGAAATGGTGACCACGTGCAGTAATGTCTGAGTGGTGGACAAAGTTACATTTCTTTCCCTTGTGGATTTAGACATTGGGTTGAGCAATCAACCAGTGACAAGCAGCTGTTAGCTTCTACTGTGTAAATCTTCATGGTCTGCTGTTCCCCAGTGTATGGAGCATAGGCACTAGGGACCTCTGTGCCAGACTTTTAAATCTGTGCAGTGAGCTGCCGCTCTCCTGTGGAAACACTGAGCTGTAATAGATTACGTGAAGACAGCTAGAGACTGGAACTGGGTGGAGTGGGGAAGTAGTAAGTCTCGCAAGCAAGGTATACCCTGGTTGAACCATGACTACCAGAATAAGGGTTTATTGCTCACAGTGATTTGCTGATTACACCACAAGGGGATATATTCTAAAGGGGACAAATCCTGATGCAACCACTTGCGAGGAGACTTCCAGCTTGTCACAGAGGCAGTCATAGTGGGCATTAATCGGCCATGTTTAAAAGCAATATTATACAGAGTCACACTTTGGGAGGCACCAGACAGAAATGATGCATCCATGTAAAGCTGAGGGGGGTATTCTGCATCATTCAGAAACCACTGCAACATATGTGTTGCCATAAACACTAAATAGTAACCCTTACACCGAGGCAGGTCCCCAGCCACCTGAACACCAATGTGCCCTCATTTTATCCCTGCTGTAAAGGGGAGGTTTCCCTTCCAATAGAAAGGATCCCACCAGCTTATCCAATTTAGCAAACCAGATACCAGGAATGGATATTGGAGGACTGCACAGTAGATACAGGATTTGGGGAAACTGGACCATTCATATTGCTTCTATTTTGCCAGCTAGTGACGAGCATAATGTTTTCCAATGGTCAGAATCCATACATATGGCCTGCAATAGAGGGTCTAAGTTGCTACGTGGTATACAGGATAGGTCAGGTTTGATAGCGAGTTCAAGATATGAGATTGCTTGAGGTGACTATTTAAGGCTGCCCTATACAAAGGGAGCAGTGGGGAAGGAAATTGTGATGGGGAGAAACTGTGTCTTCACTGTGCTGACTCACAAACCAGACAGGGCCGAGAACCAAGGAAGGGTCTGCATCAGAGCCAGAAGAGAGGTGTTCAAAGAGATGATTAAGACTAAGAGGTTATCTGGATACAGCAGCATAGAATACCTCTCTAGACCCATGGCGATGCCCTGTATAAGGGGATGTGAGTGAATGGCAACAGCCAATGGTTCTGTGCTGAGAAGAAAAAGAAGGGGCCAGGGGGCAGCCCTGTCTTGTACCCCTTTGCAAGGGAAAGGAAACATAGAAACATAGATTTTGACGGCAGATAAGGACTGCTTGGCCCATCTAGTCTGCCCATTTCCCTACCTACAGGATAGGCCGCAGATCCTAGTTAACCAACAGCCTATTTCTTCCTACCCCCCACAAGAATTGCCTTATGTCTGCCCCATGCATTCTTGAATTCTCCCACAGTTTTAGACCCATAACCTCCTCAGGAAGGCTATTCCATGCATCCACTACCCTCTCTGTGAAATAATACTTCCTCACATTGCCCCTGAACGCCCCTCTCTATCTTTAAATTGTGTCCTCTTGTTCTTGCATGTCTCTTTTTCTGAAAGATGCTACCCTCTTGGACTTTGTTGATTCCACTGAGGTACTTAAAAGTTTATATCATGTCCCCCCTCTCCCTTCTTTCCTCAAGGGTATACATATTAAGCTCCTTTAGTCTCTCCTCATACGCTTCTCTTGCAGACCCTGCACCATTTTAGTTGCCCTCCTCTGGACTGCCTCTATCCTGTCTATGTCCTTGCGGAGATCAGGTCTCCAGAACTGGACACAGTACTCCAGATGGGGTCTCACCAACTGTCTGTACAGAGGGATAACAACTTCCTGTTTTCTGCTGCTGATGCCTCTCTCTGTGCATCCCAGTATACCCCCAGCCCTCCCTACTGCCTTCTCACATTGCTTGCTAACCTTAAGGTAATCTGATATGATTACCTCCAGGTCCCTTTCCTTTTTTGTTGTTGTTACTACCTCCCCACCCATTGTGTATTCTTCCCCTGGGTTCTTGTTTCCAGGTGCATTATTTTGCACTTCTTTGCATTGAATCCTAGCTGCCATACTTCGACCATTCCTCCAACCTTGCCAAGTCCCTTCTCATCCTTTCCACCCCTGCTTGTGTATCAACCCTGTTGCAGGTCTTTGTGTCATCTGCAAAGAGGCATACCTTTCCTTCCAGTCCCTTTGCAATGTCACTTATGAAAACGTTAAAAAGGACTGGACCCAATACTGAACCCTAGATTTACCCACTAGTAACCCCTCTTTCTTCAGAGGAGTCCATTTACAATTACCTTCTGTGTCCTGTTGTACAACCAATGTTTTACCCAGGCTACCACCCTGGGACCCACTACCAGGCTGGTTAATTTGACTATTAATCTTTTGTGTGGGACTGTGTCAAATGCCTTGCTAAAGTCTAGGTTGGCCATGTTCCACAGCCCCTCCCTGGTCTACTACTTTGGTCATCCAGTCAAGAAATCTATTAGATCTGCCTGACATGACCTTCCCGCTGTAGAACCCATGCTGCCTTGGGTCCCAGCCCCACTGGCCTCTAGGTGCTCAACTATTCTTTCCTTCAAGTGACTCCATCACTTTCCCTACCACAGAGGTCAAACTGACAGGTCTGTAGTTTCTGCCTCTGTCTTGGTCCCACTTTTGTGAAGGGGAATCACATCCGCCTTCCTCCAGTCCTCGGGTACCACACCATCCTCCCATGATTTATTAAAAGAGTAGCCAGTGGTTTCACTAGTTCCCCTTAATTCTTTTTAGAATTCTGGGTGAATTCCATCAGGCCCCATTGCTTTGTCCACCTTCAGTTTTAGGAGTTCTTGCAGAACCCTTTCTTCTGTGAAAGGACTGGGATTGACCCCCCTATCAAGAGTGCTTCTGTTAATTAGATTAGGCACATCCCTCACCTCTTTTGTGAATACTGAGCAGAAATATTCATTCAGTATTCCTGCCTTTTCACTGTCCCCCTCTGCCCACCCACCGTTCATTCTATTCAGCCTCACTATCCCTCCCTTTGTCTTTCTACGCTCGCTGATGTACCTATAAAAGGTTTTATCCCCCTTCTTAACCGAGTTGGCTACCTTTTCCTCAGTTTGGGCCTTTGCTATTCTGATTTCCCTCCCTGCTTCCTTCTGCCTTAACTGGTACAGCTCTCTGTCCTGCTCCTTCTGTGTTTCCTTATACTTCCGGAATGCTATTTTTTTCTTCCTGACTTTCACAGCCACCTCTTTTGAGAACCATAGTGGCTTTTTATCTTGTTTTGATTTGTTTATTTGCTTCACACAAAGGCTTGTTGCCTCTGTGATGGCAATTTTGATGATTCTCCATTGTTGCTCCACACCTCCTTCTAGCCTGTTTGCTAGTGCTTTTCTGAGGCACTCTCCCTTCTTGCCAAAGTCAGCCCTCCTAAAGTCCAGTACCCTCACTTTTGTATGGCTTGACTCTGTAGCTGAGTTTAACGTGAACCACACTGTTTGATGGTCACTTGTTCCCATATGGCAACCCACTTCTACCTCTGAGATCCTCTCACTGCCCTCGTTTGAGAGTACTAGGTCTAAGATTGCTCCCTCACGAGTGGGTTCAAAACTAGCTGTCTGAGGCCTGCCACCTGTAGGGCATCAAGAATGGCTCTGCTCTTGGATGTGGCTGCAGCAAATGTGCTCCAGTTAACATCTGGCATATTCAGGTCTCCCATCAACAGTATCTCCCCTTCTCTGCCATTCTAAGAATGCCTTTATCATATCCTTGTCCATTCCCTCCCCTGACATGGGGGTCTGTACACAACCCTGTGCAAATTGTGGTGCCCTTTCCAGTCTCCAAGGTGACCCACATGCTCCTCTCCTCCTGTTTACTCTTTTGTTCAGTTGCTTTTATCCCTTCCTTTACATAGAGAGCCCTCTTCTCCCCTGCCTGTCTCTCCTGTAGGTTATGTACCCTGGTATGTTAACATCCCAGTCATGGTTCTCTGTGTACCATGTTTCTGTGACTGCTACAATATCCAGGCATCCCTCTTCCATCAAGGCCACCAGCTCAGGGAGCTTGTTGCCCAGACTATGGGCATTGGTACTCATTACCCTCCATTTCCTGATGGCCTTACTCCTTTTTGCCCCATCCCTGTCCTTCTTGCCTTTGTCACTTTCTCCATTTACCCCTGCCCTTCTCCCTATCGACACCTCTATGTTGGTGTTTACCGCACTTACTACGTGATTTGTTTGGGGGGGCTAGGATTTCCCTGCTCCTTTCCAGTGCCTCCCCCCTTGGCTAGTTTAAATGCTTGCCAATGAAGCATTTAAACCTATCACCTAGGATCCTGGTTCCCCTCCTGGACAGATGCAGCCCATCATGCCAGTATAGGCTTCCATCACTCCAGGTGGCCCCCAAGTCCCCAATGAAGCCAAATCCATGAGCTCCACACCAGTGTTTCAACCACTGATTGAATCCCATGGTGCGGAACACCCTAGCCTCTCCTACGCCATAGATGGGCAGCACCTCCAAGAAGGTTACCGTGTGTGCTAGTTGTCTAAGGCCCCTCTCCAATTCCACAAACTCTTCCTGCACTTCTCTAATCCCTTTCTTAGCCAGATCATTTGTCCCTAGGTGGAAAATGACATCCAGCTCCCTTCCCTGTGCAGCTGCTCCGACAGTCCTGAGGATTCGCTCTCTGTCCCTCCAAGCTATGGCGCCAGGCCATTACCTTACCTCCCTCTCCCCTTCCTCCCCCAGTTCTACCTTCCTAACAATGGAGTCCCCCACCAGGAGTTGTTTCCTTCCCCTGCGGGGTCCCCTGCCACCCTCCTGTGGGTCTCCTTTGTGGAGGTTCCCAGCATCCTCCTTGGTCTCCACTGCGGGTGCCTCCATAGAGGAACCACATTTTGCCAGAATGGCATAGGAATTGTGGAGAGGTACAACTGGTGGGATGCACCTCTGTTCCACCACCCTCGCCCTCCCTGAGCCCACTGTGGTCCAACCGCTCCTCTTTCTTGGCAACCTCTGCGGCAATGGCAGTAGCACTTGTGGTCCCTGAAAGAGGAGAGGAGGTCCCACAAATCCTGGCCAACTCATCCTGGAGATGAGCAACCTCCTCCCTCAGCCCAGAGAGGTGCCTGCAGATGGGACAACACTGCATCTTCCAGAACATTTCCCGGAAACTGCTTCAAGTTTCAAGTTTATTCAAGTTTCAAGTTTATTGCAGGAAAGCTCCATTGAGCAAGCTCATTCACAAGGAGGTCCTGTGACATATAGACTTACACAATATACATACATAAATAGTTAATAAACAATAAACAATATATACATAAATGCAAGCATCACATAATACAAGCAAGATATACATACAATGACACCACATGGGGTGAACGCAGGTGGTAATGACTAAAGTAATACAGGGTGGTGACTTATAGATAGCATACTGATACTTGAAACATGGTACTGGTGTTTGCAATAAATACATTTTGGCAGATGGGTCAAACACAGAATAACATGGATAGGGGAGGTAGGAATGGTTTGATAGTGTGAACAGAGGAGTATATACGTAGACAGAGCCAGGAGTAGGGAGGGTAGGGATAGCAGGAGTTAGATTGCTGCAGCAAGGTAGTAGATATGAGTCAGGAGCTGGTGGGTGCAGTTGTTTCTTAGTATAGATGAAGTGCAAACAATAAGTAGTTAATATGCACGAAGCAATTATGGTCTTACCAAAGAATGCACATGGCACACATGGGGGAAAGAGGCTTAATGACAGTTGCAGGTATCTTTTATTTTAGCTGAGCAAAGCACTTTATAGAAGTTAATTGAAACTGTTCTAGTTAGTTTCAGTATGGTCTGTAATTGGTTCCAAATAGAGGGAAGGGCATACGCAATAGCACGTTTACCAAAGGAGGTCCGCGTCCTCGGAATATCAAGCATAATAAAGTCAGATTTTCTTAGCGAGTATGCACTGTGTGAAATACTAATGAGAGATGAAAGATAACTCGGTAATTTGTGCAGGAGCAGTTTAAGAGTCCATAGACCAGCATGGAGCAAACGTCTAGTAGTGAGAGATGTCCATCCAACAGCTGCATATAGGTCACAATGATGCAAACGGTAAGGGGAGTTGGTAATGAACCGTAATGCATGGTGGTAAAGGATGTCTAGTTTACTTAGATTTGCGAGGGTGGTAGAGGAGTAGATTACATCGCCACAGTCGAGAAGGGGGAGAAAAGTGGCCTGGACGAACTTATTTTGAATTTCAAGGGGGAAGAGGGGCCTATTTCTAAAGAAGAAACCTAATCTGGCTTTTAGCCTTCTAGAGACATCTTCAATATGGTCATTGAAAGAGAGTCTGTTGTCAATCCAGATGCCAAGGTATTTGAATTTGGTAACTACTTCCAGAGGCTCATTTAGCATGGTAACAATGAAATCTTGGGGCAGGGTATTGAGGGTACCTGTGGCAGCACTACGGGAAAATATCATTGCTTTAGTCTTCTTGACATTAAGCAGAAGCTTTGCCTTTATAAGATTATGCTCAAGTTGCGTAAAGTCCACCTGAAGCTTCTCCACAGCCACTGCACTGCACCACTCCCATCATGTCTTATTTCTGGCCCCTTAACTGTTTGCAATCCTTACTCTTTCCTCTGTTTTTTTTTTCTCTCTCTCCTTACTTTCTGCCTGTGTGCCCTTTTAGCTCCTGATTGTCATGTTCTGAGACAAGAATATCCTATATTTCTCAGTAGACCCCTTACTTGCTCAGAGGCAGACCTCCAGCAGCTAGAGGGGGCCGGAGAGCTACTCTTGCCCTACTAGGATGGTGGGTCTTTGGTGGCTCTGTGATTACTCACTTCCTGCTCCCAAACAGGAAGTTCCTATTGTCAGTCAAATCCTGTGCCTATAAAAGTAGAATTTGCTTTGGGTGGGAGGGGGGAGGGGAAGGAAGGAGGGCAATATAGTCCCAGTAAAGAAGTCCAGTCACACAGCAGTCCTTTCTCCTGGTGACTTCTGCCAAGCTACTAGCAGAATCTTTCTAAGGCAGTCTTTAAATGTAGCTTCCTTCTAGCTAAGCCACTTCCCCTATTTACTAGATCTTTCTACATGTAATTTAAACCTCACAGCTATCAAGTCCTTTCAATCACCTGAGATTTACACCTAGATAACTGTTCAGATAACCATTCAGTTCAGTTAACTCAGACAAACACACACTCTTTTTTGTTTTGTTTGTTAGTTTTTTTACCCTAAATTAAAGGGCCAAGTACAAGAGTTCTACTTCTTTAGTCCCAGTAGAGAAGTCCAGTCACACAGCAGTCCTTTTTCCTGGTGTCTTCTGCCATCTACTAGCAGAATCTTTCTAAGGCAGTCTTTAAATGTAGCTTCCTTCTAGCTAAGCCACTCCCCCTACTTACTAGATCTTTCTACAAGTAATTTAAACCTCACAGCTATCAAGTCCTTTCAATCACCTGAGATTTACACCTAGATAACTGTTCAGATAACCATTCAGTTCAGTTAACTCAGACAAACACACACTTTTTTTTGTTTTGTTTGTTAGTTTTTTTTACCCTAAATTAAAGGTCCAAGTACAAGAGTTCTACTTCTTTAGTCCCAGTAGAGAAGTCCAGTCACACAGCAGTCCTTTCTCCTTGTGTCTTCTGCCAAGCTACTCTAAAGGAGGGGGATAAGCAACCAACAGTGGAGACCTGGGCTAATGAGGCCTTGTACAGTACTTGCACCCATTTCAGAAACTGAAGGCCACAGCCAAAGTGCAATGTCACCGCAAAGAGAAAGGGCCAAAGGACAGAATCAAAGGTCTTCTCATACTTAATCGAGACTGTGGCTGTGGGGGAGCCAGCTGATTGTGCCTGTAAAACAGACTGAAGAGGTAGTGCAGGTGGTCAGAGCACAATCTGCCCCTTATGAACCCAGCTTGAGATGGGTGCACCACCCTCGGTATGAGCCCCTCCAAACCTGAGGCCAAGGTCTTGGCTAGCACCTTCAATTGGCATTCACGATGGAAATGGGATGGTAGTGCAGAGGGAAGTGTCTTTACTCTTTTTGGGAAGGACTGTAATTACCATGCCTCTAAGTGTTGGGGGGAGCTCCCCACCTCAAAAGCCTGGTCATAAACTGTCTTCAGGTAGGGTGCTACTGTGTTGAGGATCAGCTGATACAGATCAGCCAGAATACCATCTTCCCCCAAAGCTTTGGAGGATGACAGGGATTTAATAGCTTGCTACACCTCCTGAAGCAATGGGAGTTTACCCTGAAGCTACTGAGCTTCTGCTGATAGCCATGGGAGGATTAGATCCTCTGGGATCAGGTGAATGTCCTCCTCTGAGAGGGTTTTGCTAGCCTTGTATAAATTCTCATACAACTGTTGCATAATGATGTTAACCTCAAGCAGTTTGTGATGGATCTGTCCTGAGGAATCATTTAGTGAGCCAATATGCCTACTTGTTTGTTGAACCCTCAGGCAGTGGGCAAGCAGTTTCAAAGCACACTCACCCCCTCCCAGTATCGATGTTTAGTTTGCACAATGGCTAATTCAGCCCTTCGGGAAATAAGGGTATTAAGGCAGTACTTCAGGGATGTGAGAGCATGGAGATTTTGTGAGGACGTATCCAAACCTTGTTTAAAGGCATCTTCCCTGACCTGCACCTCTTTGGTTAACTCCAATTCTTCTTTCTTTCATTCTTTCTTTCTTTGAGCCACAAAACCAGTTATAGCCCCCATAAGAAAGCCTTATAGGCCTCCCAAAGCATGACTGGGCTGATCTCAGGGCTTGCATTTAAGTTGAAATAGAGCTTGGTTTCCTTGAGAACCAAGTCCCAAAATACTGAGTCATGTAAGAGAAAGGGATCTAACTTATAGTGTCTAGGCCGGGGAGAAGGAGGGGCTAACTGCAATGAGATGGAGACTGGGGCATGATCAGAGAGAATGATAGCACCAATGTCTGCCTGATGCAAGGATTATGTAAGGGAAGGGGGGGTAAAGCCAGAATTCAATATGACTATAAGTTTTATGGGCTGAGGAGTAGGAGTAATCCCATGCTGTGGAAAAAAACAGTCTCCACCCATCAACAAAGCCAAATTCACTCATCATAGCTTGCAAAGCCCTAACAGCTGTGGTAGGCTGTTGTGGCATAGCAGAACAACTGTCTAATAACCCGTGCAAGGGGAGATTGAAATCTGCTTCCAGAAGAAGTTGTAAATTATCTGGATTGAATGTAGTTGTATCATGGGCTAGGTTAGTAAAGAAACTTACATCTTGATTGTTGGGCACATAAACCCCTCCGAGCACAAAATGCGTGTCAGGAGACTTGACAACAGCCAGGAACCAATGCCCCACCCCATCTGATTTAGATCATACAGTCTACCAGGGCAGTCATTTCTGTATGAGTATGGAAACCACCCTCTTCTTACTACCAAAGGTGGCGTGTACCTCCATGCCATCCCAGTCACGTTTTCACTCCAGAGTTTCTGTGTACATCATATAGCTTTCCTGTAATATGGCCACATCAGCCCTAAGGTTCTTCAGGTGATTGAGAACAATCTGCCTTTTTTGTGTTCCAATTAATGAAGTTAGTCAGTGTATGAGCCTTGATGGAGGGGAAGTCACAGTGGGACGGGGCTAGGAAGACAACCCTTGGGATAATTAGGATGCAGACTGCCCCCATCAGGCCCAATTTACAATGCCACAGAGTACTAACTACAGAAAGCCACAACATGGATAATATTAAGTGGTCCTGAACAGGAGCAAAAGTAATAACCTTCAAAAACCATAACAAACATGAGTAACATATGTACACACTGGGAAAACCCCCTCACCAACACACAGTAACTTTAAATATAGAAGCTAATAACAAGTGTAACAACAACCCCCCCCCAAAAAAAAAGTAGTGGTATTCATCTTGATGGCCATGGAGAACTCACTGGCCCTCCAAATGAGTGATAAGAACACCAGAGGCTGAGTGAAAAGAAGCAACACTCACAGCTTACCTCATCTAGATGGAGAGAAAGCTCCTGTCCAAGCCGAACCCGTAGAACCAAGGGTTGACAGAACTCTATAATAGCCCCATAAAGGAACAACAATTGAAAGCTTCAAATAACTGCCCTTTAACAGGTAGAACCAGCAATCTGCCATAGGGGGACGAAACCAGAAGGCAGCCAGAGAGGTAACCCTTGAGGTATGGGCTAGATAGAGGGAAAAAGCAGCCACTTACCATAACCAGTCAAGGATCTTGCTGACAGTGGCCACTCATTGTGAAGGAGAGGATTCCAGAGGAGTTGGGATAAAAAGAAAAAGGGGAGTTAGACAAGAAGTTAGGACACCACATAAGCAGAAAACAGGTAGAGCAATAGGATTAAGTAGCAAGCAAGGGCAACCTACTCTGGCACATCCTGTACTGGAGGGGAGAAGAGAGAGGATCGGTTACACAATTGTACCCAGTCCAGGAGACATATCTCACATCCTCTTCGAGTAAGCAAAAAGGGGGAACTCATGGGCCACTGGGGGGGAAAAAGGGACAGGGATGGTGGGGGATCAGCTGGAGGATCCTTACTAGATGAAGTCAGACTCTGAGCTCAGTAGGGAGAGCTGAGGATTATGCCCCTGAATGCAGTGTATTATACTGGCAAATGGTTGCCGGGAAAGGGGAATAAAGACAGAGCTATCAGTTAGCCCAGACTATCCAACCCCTTCCAGGGATTGGGGGGGGTGGATGCGTGCCTAGTGTGTGGCAGTTATAAACTGGTGAACATGACTCATGGTTGCACTGTAAACTGCATGCCATGGGGTAGTTAAGTGGATGGCAAGGAGACTTGAAACCCAGGGTACGCTGATCCCCACACTTCAAAACCCAGGCCAACTAGCCCACTAGCCTGGTGTGTAGTACAAAGTGCAGTGGGACCTGCTGTCATCCAGAGAAAAGTATCAGAGAAGCAGCTAGTATGGCCCTGCATAGGAGCATGGATGATGTGCTACATGAAATGCAAACACGATCCCCCAGGCAGAAAAATGTGCAGCATTGATACAATTAACCATGCCAGGAGGGCTGCCACTTTGACATGAGGGAAAGGGTTGAAGGCAGCAGGATGTAGGCATGTGAGATCCCCCAGGATGCAGACATGTGGGATGCCCCAAGGGTAAAACTTTAGCTGGGCAGTCAGAATTTACACAGTGGAAGTGCAGGGGAATTAGCATGCAACAAAGAATAGTGCATTGCGAGATGCAGGAATTGGCCAGAACTGACACTGAAGCCAGGAGAGGAGGTAACAGAACAGAGCTCAAAGGGCTGGATACAGAAGTAGATCTCAATTCAGGACAGAGCTACTTCTGTTAGTGCCAAGACCACCACAGCCCGTGAGCCAAAGAATAAAGAGCAGAGTCGGCAGCCACCGCACTGTCGAGAGGAAAGCTGCTTGAAAATGCGAGCAGCTGGTCTCTGCTCAAGACCAACACTGCCAGGCTCATATGGTAGCTGGGCAAGCCACAACTACAGGAGGGAAAGGAGGCAACCAAGACACTAACTTGAAGAAATAAAAATTTGGGGTCCATGCCGGTTCCGTGGTGCCAAGTGATGAGTGTTTGCTTGGCACGCTGGCAACTCAGGTTCACTTCCAGAGCCTGGATGTCAGGAATGGAGTCAGCAGGGAGGGAATTTAGCATGTCCTTTGGATTCTTCCACCCGGTGGGGAGGGTGGCGGGTCCTGGACTGCTTGTTGTCAGTTCCCGGTGGTGGCCAGTGGTTGTCATTCTTGGCAGTGTGTGGCCTTGACATGCCGCTGAACGCCCCCACCTCCAGGATGTTGCTGCAGCCAGACCACTTTAAGGGTGGTGGGTGGGTGGGAAAACTGAAAAATTAGTTGCTCGGCTGACTGGATGGTAGTGACCAGTTCCCGCTCACCACAAAGCCCGGAGATGTCCTTGCCGACCCCAGCCACGCCAATGATAAGCAGAATGCCTACGGGTGACTCTCCTATTCTGGTTGCCCCCCACAGGGAGGGGCCTCCTGATGAAAAGATATGTCAGGTTACCTGGGTCACAGCACTTACGGGGGTGGTGGATGGCGAAGGAACATGGCGGTGGTAGGCCTAGGTGGCCTGAAAGAGTAGCCAGCCGAGGGCTCAAGGGGAGCATAAATAAAGAAGGCAAAAAAAATAAAATTGGCAGTCCACACTGTATCACCACATTAGAGTCATTAATAGAAAAAAAAAGAAAGAACCCCCCCAAGACCCTCGGCGTGCTGCCGTGGCAGTCTAACCAAGGTAGGGAGAGAAACCATATACCCTGTACAGAGGCTAAAACAATGAATGTACAAACCTTACTCTTACCCTCCGAGAGTCTCATACAGCCATAAGACCTTGAGACTGTATAACAGAGGAATCATACACACATCAATAAAAACAGTGGCAATAGCAACACAACACAGATCAGAGTCTGTATTCTGGTCAGCCAGTGGCCCCAGATCCAGCATCATCACTGACCACAGCAGTGTCCACTTCCCTAGAATGGTGGTTTTCTTCTGGGCCCGACAAGTTGCATACAGGAAGAGAAGTTCAGGCTGCCACCTCTGAACAGGCTGGCACTGAGGTTCAATGAAAGCTGTTGCAAGGGAGAGTGGAGGAAAATCTTCCAGAAGTAAAGGAGACTGACTGCGAAGAACAGCAAACTTATTAGCTTCAGAAATAAAGGGCGAGTCCTCTGCAGAAATCCTGGAGTCATTGCTATGGCTATGGGTGCTCTTTGGGCCTCTGCTTATGGCTTCATCCATGGGTCACCAGTTGTGATTCATCCTGTGCTTCAGTTGGGTGATTTTGATTTTGATTAACCTGAGAATCAGGTGAAGGCTCAAAGACATTCATGGGGGTTGGCAGGGATTCTTGAGGTGGCTGGCAGTGTTGGGTAGTGGCAGGCCATTGGGACTCAATATATTGTTCTGCTGCTTGAGGAGTATTGAAGTCCATTACAACACATTGACCACAGCTGGGTGGCAGGGTAGCGGAGGCTGTAAACCCCAGCTGATGGAGTTTTTTTTTGACAGCAGCATAAGCCCTTCTCCTTTTTGATAGCTCTTGAGAGAAATCGGGCAAAATTTGTATGAGGTGTCCCTGCCATCTGTGAGGCCCCCTTTCCCTGGCCAGCTGCAGGATGGACACTCAATCATTGAATCAAAGGAAACACGCCAGGATAGGCTGCGGATGCTCACCAAGCCATGGTTTTGGTGCCAAGAGTCAGTGAGATTGTTCAGTCTCACATGTAGCACTCCCTTGGGTTTTTTAAAGAATAAGCAGCACCCATTGAAGGAATCCTATGCAATCCTGGTCTTTGCACCCCTGTGGGAAGCTGACGAAACAAAGCTTGTTTCATCGGCTCCTGTTTTCCAAGTCCTTACTTGATCCCAGATGTGGTGCAACATCCGGTCCTGTTCTCTGAGGTGGCCATCTACTGAGGCAAGTTTGTCATCTGTCAGCTGCAATTTGTGCTCAGTCATAGCGACACAGGTGTTAAGTGATTTTAACTTCTTCTTGTTTGCAGTACATACGCTCCTAATCTCTGCCATTTCAGCCAAGAGGCGCAAGAACGTAGATTCAACTTTCGCCATCTCTGATGATGAAACTACTGTGGCCAACACCATGAGGAGTGGGGTCAGCACACTGACTGGTAAGTGAGAGACTGGCATGATGAAATAACTCAAAACTGGCACCTGTTAATTAATTGATACCCCCAGAATTGGCTGTGGAAGGTACCACTCTGCTAGTGGAGACTAAAAAGGAACCAGTCCAGTGTGGCTGAGGAAACAGCTCAAGACTGATTGTTCTGAGGTAGCTGAGAGCTAACAAACAAGGCAGCCATCTTTACTGGTGCTGAAGCCATGCCCCCAGGTCATTTCTCTTTTCACTGTTTATAAACAGCCTCCCTATCGTTATCATTACATGTAGTGCCACATTGTATACTGATGACCTGGCACTCCTTCACAGATCAAAGAACATTAATCTTATTGACTCCCATCTAGCAGAGGACTTCCACAGATTGAAAGCCTGGTTTATGGAAAACAAGTTAGTAATGAATGCTAAAAAGGCTCAAACCATGCTTCTTTGGTCATCTGCCACATGTAGAAACTGTCCCATCCTCCTGTCCATCACGTGCAAAGATGGAATTCCCCTGAAGGTGGCACCGTTCTTTAAATACCTTGGGGTTACACTTGATCTGCACCTTGATTTCTCCCTCCACATCCACAGTGTTTGTAAGACTGTTAATGCCGAGCTTAATCTGGCATATCGGGCTAAGAACTGCCTCATACCCTATGCCCAATTAGCCCTTGCCATGGGAGTCCTTCTCCCCTCCCCCAAAAATGGTCTTATATCCTTCACTAATGCCTCCAGATCATTGCTTTCCAAGTGGCAGACCACCTACAATTACATGAACTGTATGTGTATGTGCCTCAGGACCTCCTTGTGAATAAGCTTGCTCAACGGAATCTTTCCTGCAATAAACTTGAACTTGAACTTGAACATTAGCAGATTTGCCCTCTCACTAAACCAGGCAACCCATCACTGTGACCTTTACAGCCACCAAGGCTGGTTATCCCCCGTAAATGATCATCACTTTGTTCTAGTTTGCTTCACTGATAAATTAATTTGTACTGGTACCCCTGCTTCCATTGCTGCCCTGCTTAAGCCCTCCCACCTGTTCAACTCTGAGATCCAATGAAAAATCCTTTCTCACTGCCCCCAAAACATCTCTCCTCATGGAGGACTAGGCCTTTAGTGCTACTGCACCCAAACCTTGGAACTCTCTGCTGTTTGCAATCTGTAGCCCCCCTCCCACCTTCAATTTAAAAAGTCTCTATGGACTCAGCTTAAGGCCAACTCTATCTGTACCTGCATCTGCCTTTTTTCCGAGCATCACACATCCCCAGGCTGTTTCACCTTGCCATCAGCATGGTCTAAACTGAACTACTCTACGCATTTTTGCCTTTCTAGGCAAACTGTGCTAGTTGATTGCATGTTTTTACTACTTTCTTAGTTTTGTTATATATGCACCCAAACTGCCCTGTAGCTTACTAGCTCTTCTGGCCAGCTCATAAATTTCCTTGAATTTTTATATCTTATATTTCTGTTTTTAATCTTTCTGTTCCACTACATGTACTGTTGTATTTGTTAATTTGCTGCATCAGTCCTTAGTGTATTGTCGTATTGTACCCGGCTTGTTGTATTGATTGTCTTCTAACCTCCCAGGCTGTACCTGAAAATTGGGTCAGCTGTGTCTAGTGTACTCACCAGGTCATTAAAAACTAATAAATAAACAAACAAACTAAAGAATTGGTACCCTGTCAATTTCTTCATTCAGTCCTGTCTGTGTCTGCATGGTCCCAATTCTATTAATCCAAAACACTCCTTTCAATATCATCCCCCTCTTTTTTGGTTAGTTCATTCTTTCAATACCATTAAACCTTAAAGTCCTCACTGCGTAATTTTTGAGCAGAAAGTGACTACTTTAAGATTTTTTGGTATTTTGTCACTGTTGTTAAAAAATCCTTTTGCTTATTTAATTTTGTTTTTTGTTATAATATTTTTCCCATTTTTTCCTTACCACGCCCCCCCCCCAATTTTCCTTTCCTTACCCCTTTTTTATCTATTGCTTTTTGTCCACTGAAAGCTAGGGTATGTGAGGATGATTGTTTTGCAGTCTACTTTGGCTCCTATATCTGGGTCTTCATCACCAAGGTATTAGGGTAAGCTACTGACTAGACTGAATTACTTTGAAAGTCTTTTTTTATAATTTTGATTTGCTTACTTAAAATCAACCTTTTTTTCTTAAATCTTTCAGAGGATTAAGGTTTTATACACATTATTCTTAAAGGAGACCTCCTTGTAACTATGATTACAAGGCAAAAACATTAGTGATGTCACCATGTCACAATGGTTTGCGTCACCACACTGCAACAGCCATGTGTGTGTTTGGAGCTATTTGAGCAGGCTGTATATAGTGCAATGTCAGATCTGTTGTGGCTGATGAGCAGAAGGTTTTCTGCACCTCATTTAAGTTACTTGCAAAGCTGCAATATATATAATATGATCTAGCTGATTTGGTGAGTGCAGATCTTTATATCTCTAACCAAATGCATTAGTGTGTATCACTGCTTATTTTGTGTGGACCAATGAATTTAGCTAAAACACATTATAGACCGCAAACCCTGTATCACAAAATAATAATAATAATAATAACTTTATTTGTATAGTGCCTTTCTGCAACCAAGGCACTGTATAGCTTTAAAAACAAGTAAAATCCAATAAAAACATAAAGTTCATATACAGCAGATTATATGAATAAATAACTGTCGGTAACAATTACTCCTGGTAGGCAAGATGCCATAAGTAGGTCTTCAAGGCCCTCTTAAAACTCTTCAGAGTCGTGCACTCACAAATCTGACAAGGTAGAGAATTCCACAGGGTCGGGGCTGCATATATAAAAGCACAGGCCCCTGATATTTTAAGACATACCCTGGGAATCTCTAACAACCCTGTCAGCTGAATGGACTGGTCGTCCGGAGCAGTAAGGCAGCAGAAGCTCTTGCATATAGCCTGGGCCCATTCTGTGCAGGGCTTTAAAGGTCAGAAACCTGACCATGAAGGTGATCCACCACTGAATTGCGCAGCACCAGTGTGATGTGACTCGAATGAGGAGTCCCCATCAACAACCATGCCACAGCGTTCTGCACTAGCTACAAGTGGCAGATATCAACCACCGGTAACCCTAAGTACAGGGAGTTGCAGTAGTCCAGGCACGAGGCAACAAAGCAATGGATCAGCATTGGAACGTCACCTTATGGAACAAGGTGCTTAATCCTTGTGATGTTCCTGAGATGGTAAAATGAGGACTTGATGACTGCCAACACCTGTGAATGCAGTGTCAACCCATCATCAAAAAACACCCCCAGGTTTCACACCCATTCAGATGAAGGCAGCAGGACATCTCCAAGACAAAGTCCGGAAGGTTGTTCAGCCACCAACCCCTCTGTCCAGCAACTCAGATTCATCATCAACACCTCAGTCTTTCCAGAGTTCAATTTCAACCAGCTGGATTTCATCCAGTCCTGGATTTCTGCAAGGCAGCTATTAAAGACCAAGCACGCAACATTCTGATCAGATGCAAAAGACAGGTAGAGCTGGGTATCATCAGCATAGCAGTGAAATATCAGCCCATACCATTTTACAATGTCTCCGAGGGGCAGCATATACACCACAAACAACATGGGGGACAGCACTGACCCCTGAGGGACCCCACATGGCAGAGAGAATGGGCCAGAGGAAAAAATCCCCAACACCACCCTCTGAAATCTACCAGTGAGGAAAAATTGAAACCATCTGAGAACTGTTCCAGACAGGCCACAAATGACCCTCAGGTGCCCGAGAAGCACCACATGGTCCACAGTGTGGGTGCTTCTGATCCCTTGACATCAGGAGATCATTGAGCATCCGAACCAGAGCAGTCTTGGTGCTATGCCTCTTACAAAAAACAGACTGGAGAGGTTCATAGATATCATGTATGGTAAGGTGGTTCTCTATCTCTGGCATAACAACTTTCTCAATCACCTTCCCTACAAAGGGAAGGTTTGAGATAGATCTGTAGTTAGTGAGGCAGTTTGGGTCCAGAGCACAATTTGTCACAAAAGTTCACCCAAGGACCCACCATTGTGATGTCCTTGCCTCATTCAACTGGCCTACCTTCAGCCACAGACTTCAGTACCCCCTACTAAGTAGGACATATAAGCTTCTCAATGACAACCCTCCCTACTAGCTCCGAAGCTGTCCAGCAGACCCCCCCCCCACCGCAGTCAAAAAACTCCAGGAAGTACCCAGGATCAGCTCTGCAGCTGGCAGCAAATCCTATGCCCATGCTGCCCCTGTACTGTGGAATAAGCTCCCTGGACACCTACAGGAAGCCTCCTCCCTACTGAAATTCCAGAATGGACTACTCAAGCGCCTACTAAACTCCAGTCACTGCTCCTGTCCCAAAGGCTAGCCTACTTACATCCTGTTCTGTGGATTGCTGCAAAGGCTAATGCCGTAAGCCATTCACCATTTTTTCTCATGCCTGTGATTTCTTTCAGCTGCTATTGTTGAATTGTGTAAGCCTGCTGTAAATAACTTCTCTCTACCGTGAAAACTGTATACTGTCTTTGTAATCCTGTATGATATGTCCTGCACTGTACAACTTGTATGTACAGTATTTGCCTTGCTTTATATAACTAATTCTGGGTCACTCCTGAAAAAGGAACCTTCAGGGCTCAGCGTGTGTACCCAGTTAACAAAATTTAATAAATAAATAAAACACATATATTATGAGCTTTATCTAGGTCCATTGCCATAAGCAAGCTGACAGCAGTCAGTAAAACATTGGCATTTAGAAGTGGCCAGTAATTATTCAAATAACGAATAACACTGAAATAAGGATTCTACTATTGTGTTTGCTAACTTTGCTTGTTTCTCTTTTAGATATTTCCTGAAGAAGACCCAGGGTCAAAACACCGATTTTAACTATATTTTCAATTTTCAGTGTGCATTTAATATTACCATTTTGTACTGTTGTGTTTGCCTTCTTGTCTATTTCAAAACTGAGTTCATGTGACAGACCATATGGAATCCAGGGAGGCTGTGCAGCTTTTGCTTTTTCAATACTCAGTGAATACTATATCCACCAGCTAGGCAATATTTGATTTTTAGCCAAAAAAGTGGCGTGGGAGTACATAGTTATAAATGCAGTTTAAGTCCCCTGTCTCTCCACATTTGACACAGTGTAGTGTGTTTACCTCTCTTTGAACACCCCCAATCCTGCTACTAACCCAGAAGCTGCTCCTTTCATAGCAGATCCACCGCAGTGACCACATCACCACATCTTTTGTTCAAATCTCAAGACAGTGAGGTGAGAAGCAGTGTACCACAGGAATCTGTTCTTGGGCCAGTTCTCTTTATACTCTACATAAGTACAATGAATCAGGGATTAAGAATGGGTTAATAAAACTCCCAGACAACACAAAGATTGATTGAGTGGTAATCAATAGTGAAAAAGTCACTGTACTGCAGATCAGCTAGGAGAAAATCTCTTTATGGGCAGACAAATGGGGAATGAATTTCAATATAGAAAATGATCCAGTCATCTATCTGGGGAATAAGAGCCAATAAAATGACTATAACAGCAATAGCACCAAACTCAGAAAAACAGCCGAAGAAATACACTTGGGAGTTATAATAATTAATGATCGAAAGGTTAAAACATCATTGTAACACAGTAGTGGGTAGAGGTACGTATATCAATCAGAAGACATATACTATATTGAGTAGATCCTGCAAAGTGATTCTCCCCTGTACTGGGTACTAGTCCATCACCTTCTAGACTGTTGTTCCCAGTTCAGGAGCCAATACCTGAGGGAGATGTAGCAAGGGATAAGAGGATTCAGATGTCAGCAACCAGAATGATATATGACCTAAGAAGGTTATTGTATGAGCAATGATTGACTAGCCTAAAACTTCTCACTCTCAAAAGATGTGGAATTAGGGGAGACTTGCTGATGCTAAACAGAATTTCATATGCCAACACTGCAGCGACATTTCGATGGTGTAGTATATTGCAGCAGCAAGTCGCTGTTGCCGCTGTAATGTACCTGCAGTACCCCAGCACTGCTTTCTCTGGGGTTTTCCCCCCTTCCCGAATCAACTCCAACCTGGAGTTGATAATCTTTAGTTACTAAGGTACAGGGTTCAAAGTGAAGTTCCCTGCAAAGCAGATTAATTTACAATGGATTTATGCCGATCGTGAATTTTGCAGTCAACATAAATCCGTCGCTGTAATGTTGCAATGGAAAAAAATTGTCATTGTTGTGTCATGGATCCATAGAATTTGTAAAAATGATGAAGCCATGTCAAATTTACAGTAGGTTTTACTTTTGCAGGGGATCCTAGCCACACTAGAGATAATTTCTTCAAAATTAAATGTAGACAATTTTGAACAGAAAAAAGGAAACATTTCTTTACACAGTGGGTGGTGGGATATGTTGCCACCAGATCTGTTAAAGGCAGAAAATAATGAGAACTTTAAAATGCCAGACAACTGGTTATGATGAAGTGGTCCAAAACTGTATCATCACTGAGAGTGAGAAGAAATTTTTGATGGGCCTTGCAGTCTCCTTGCATCCTTACACCACAGTATCCTTCAATATGGAATGCCCCTTATTCCCCCACAGGATGTAGGACCAGGTAAATTAGTAGAAAAAGTGCAGCATAAATACACAAAAAAAATCTGTGTTGTTAAGGACATGAAATACAAGGATAGATTGTGTAGGTTAGGCCTTTATTCCATGACATACCGTTATTTGAGAGGAGACCTATGTTATATTTATAGATGCTTCCATGATGTGATACTAAGGGAATGTGCAGGACTTAGATTAAAAGGAATATCAAACAGGGCAACTAGACTACATCCATACCAACTATTATGTAAAATATATAGAACGCAGAGAAGGGGAAGATGGTTCAATCAAAGGGTGGTTGGAGTATGGAATCAATTGCCGCGTGATGTGGTAGAAGCTCCAACAATGAATACTTTTAAACATAGATTAGATTAATACATGCTTGAAAAAAGATGGGAGTATCTCCACTGAAGTGACAAGTCTGTGTACGGCCTATGGCTGATAAACTATAAAACTATGAAACAGTACGAAATCTAAACATGTTAATTATAGAACCCAGTGGACTGTATGTATCACTTGAGAGTAACACCATGAATGCACTAAGACTAATCATATCACCAGCCACCTGGCTGATGCATTGAATATTAACTATGAAGAGGAAGGTGGAGATTCATTGGAAAAAGTTTAAGGGTTCTAAAGAAGGTACAGTCATGCTTGGCACAGTGAAGTGTACTGTATATGCAGGAGTTTGTCCAGCAGCCATAGGCCATGTCCAGTTCACGTGCAACTGAGGAAGAGGGCTGTTTCTGACTACCACCTTCTACAACAGACTATGTATGGCTAGCATGTGTATACTGTATGGCCATACTCTATATTTTTAAAAATCTTCTCCAGTCTTCTGCCTAATTAGAAACAGATTTTGGAGCTCACAAAAACTACATCATGTAACCCTGTCACTCTCTAGAGGTAGAAAAGATAAGAGGCAGACATGTGTGAGCTGTACTGTATAGTCTGAGATCCAAAAGTCCAAACAGCAAGCTTCTTTTTGTACACCGGGTTATTTTGGCTTACCTTTGCTTGATCACTTTCAGTGAGTGACACTTGATTCACTGAGGAGTGTATTATTTTTAGATTGTCTATTCTGGGCTCAAGCGCATCAGCAACTGAGGAAGACAAATGTCTGACTATCCCCTTCCATGACAGACTGTGCCAGACCTGCCAGAGAATATGACCATGCAAGCAATGCTAGATTTTTCGAACTCTCCCAGAAGTTCCTGGCCGATCAGAGACAATTTCTGTAGCTCATATGAGAAACCAGATCATGTGATCCTGCCAGTCTCTCAAAGAAGAGAAAAGGATGTGATCCTGTCACTCTCTCAAAGTAGAGAAAAAGAGACAGATGTGTCTGAGTTGAGCTCTGTAGTCTGAGACCCAATATCCACATAGAAAGATTGATTTTATTTACAGGCTTAGTTTTGTAAGACATTTGTCTGATTGCTTTCAGTGAGACTATAACAGACATAACTCTTCAGAGACACATCTTAGTGACTCTGAGGATGAGCTTCAGTATGTGAGCTATTTGCAGAAGGAAAGATTGAGAGGTTAAGCTTGAAATGGACAACCTCACATAAGGCAAAATCAGTAAAAGAAAGGGGAATGGTCCCCTTCTCCCCAAGAAAACCAACCTGTTAAACCTGCAGTCTTCTGTGGTTCCACAGGCTTTATCCCAACAATCTGAGCAGAATTGAACACCAGTTCTTACACTGGATAAAAATGTGGAGCAGCAGCTAATCACATGCTGCAAAAAAAGAGTGTCATGGCTGCAGACTGCAAAGCGGTGCTGTTCATGACAGTAAATGTGCACTGTGGTTCTATTAATTGTATGGTGCACAAAGATGATTTCACAAAAGCTAAATGATCAGTGTGCAAGCAGTCTGATTGTAATGTCAGTGTTCTCAGGGAGTAAAAGCAGCAGGAAGTACTATGTAGGCAGTTCCAGCAAGAGATAGGAGGAAACTCATAGACAGCCACCATGGATCGGGTTATTCAGTTTCTGGAGCCCAATTCACAGTTTGAAAAGAATTATATTAATCTTGAGAGATAAAAAAGTACAAATGTGCAAAACCAAGGGGTTACCTAGTGTAGGCAAGCCAACTTCAAGAGAAGAGTTGAGTCACCAGTTCAAGAACAGCCCAGCTGGGAAAGTGCTGCCCATGGTAGAATGCTTCTGCCTCTAAGGGGTGGGCAGTACACTTCACTGAGACAGCAACCCACTGTGCCATGCCAGAGAGCATGGCTGCATGCATCCGAAGCTGTGTGTGTGTGTGTGTGTATAGGTGTATATGCTCATCTGTGTGCATGTACAATCCCATACTGCAAAGTATGCATGTGACACCAAGGGAGTTGGGTGGACAAGGTTGGAGGGCAATATTTGTAGAGAAAGGACCCTAGGATGACAGTGCACTTGGGCCCCAAGTCCTCAGCAAACTTCTGCACCAGAGTGTGCTCTAGCAGGAAGGAAAGCCTTCCCACTTTCCCCATCATGGATGGCAAGCCATGGGGGACCTCTGAAGTGTGGTATGTGAATGATAGGGCTGGGAAGTGGCTAGCCAATGAGTCTGATGGAGGGGCATTTGGACACAAGAATAAAAATCTGAATTAAAAATACATATGTTCAAAACAGACATGAAATCAATCCAAAAGATTGCCATGGCAGCAGCAATTGTTTCTTCTTTTTTGGAATCACTGGTTAGCGCAATCAGAACAGTATTCTAGGTGGCCTGGTTTCAAGTCCCAGCTGAGGCACTTACTTCTTTCTCACCTCTGTTTGTATGTGTTCCACAAATATGCACACTGCACTCTTGTGTAATTGTTACAAGTAAATATTTGTGTTGCCATTGAGTTGTGCATTTGAGAAAGAGTAATGTGCTAGGGGACAACCCAGGTTCCAGTTGTCTCAGTGGCACAGCTGGTTAGCGCAATCAGAACAGTATTCTGGGCTGCCTGGGTTCAAACCCTAGCTGAGACACTTACTGCTTTCTCACCTTGTTTGCTTGACCCAGTGAGTCTACCAGTTCCAAGCAGTTGACATGCTCGCTGCCCCATCCTCAGTCAAGAGGTCTAAATCTGCATCCCTCCAGCCAATGGCACCTATAAGAGAGGTGTTCCATGCACAAATCTTGCCGGAAGCAATATCACACCCACAATCCAACTTCTTAGGAAATCACCCAGCTGATCAGTGCAATGGTGATGTGAGACTTTTCTCCCCTCTGATAGCTACTAAACATGTGCTGGTATACCATTAGAGCAGCAACTGAATTTTGTCACCACAATTAGGGCAGCGCAACAAGAGCAATAGTGAGTTGGTCAATCTTGATTTTAGATCACCCTTCAGTCATGCTGCCTTTGTGCCCACACAGTTTCTGCCCCCTCCAGGGCCTACCCGCAGTGCAGGAGGTTATATTTAGTTGTGGGGGGGTGCAGGGGTGAATCCCCCGTCAAAAGCTGACTGTTTCCCAGGAGGGCACTTTTGCACTATAACCCCCAGAAGACATAATACCTGGCACTGTAATGCCAGGTGGCATATTGCCTGTGCCATAACTGGCATCTGCAACATGTTTTTCACACCGACATTGGTGAACCCAAATGTGCCTATCTCCAGGGGACCTCGCATCCCTGACCATGCTTCTCAACCTCTTATCACCCAAATGTGTGGTAAGATGCATGACAAATGGTCAAAATGTGAGACATATTATCAAACATGACAATGCAATCTCAGAACATTGTAGGTACTGTAGTGGCACACTTATGTTTATAGCATTTGCTGATAACTGATCAACATAGATTATTATGAATTTCTGCTTTATAGTCTCAGTGATAAATGTGGAATATCAACTTCTCCATGTGGGACTGAGAGTTCTGGAGTATTGAAATGAGTGGCATACTTCCTAATGGCAGACAGGTGAAAGGTATGGTCCTTACACCAATCAGGTCCAGCCAAGGTTGCTGCCAGGGCACAAGAGAGTACCTAGGGAGGTTACTCATGCAGTCAATGGAAGTTTTTTTTAATAATCATTGAGGGGAATAGTCAATTGACTCTGAAAGACACCGTTATCGCTACCACCACTGTAACAAACATGGCAATGACTGCTGCAACTGTTACCACTCTTACTGTTACCTTAGCTGATACAGAGAGTCTGCTCCTCAAAATATATTGGTGAGGAGGAGCTTTCCGCAGGGTCAGAATGCATCCTCCAGATTTAAAAAGTGGACTGGGCATAAATCCATGTGGGACCAAGGAGGGCACCTGACTGTCCCCCCTGTCTCTCTTTCTCTCTCGGCTTACTATACATAGGACTTTTTCTCTCCACCAGCAGCTACTGTACATGAATACAGCACATGAAACTACATGTCCCCAGATCTGGCCTCATCTGATAGTCCCAGTTCTGGCTGCATCTGAGGCAGCAAAGTTGGTGCCGGGGCTCACAAGGTTACCTGTGGAGTCCACTCTTCTGGTAGCTGGAAGTGGTGGGTGTTTTTTTACAAGTTTTTTGGTAGGTCAAGTGATAATAAACCTAGCGAGCCACCCCCAACAACACCAATGTCAGACACTGGTAGAGTCATATGTTACAATGACTGGTAATAAAGGCACTGGAAAAGATTCTGGTTAGTCCTGTATTTGTCAGGAGCACTCATGACCTCAGTGCTGTGTGCATCTATTAGCAAGTGATCACTGTAGAGCAGAGTTTGAAAAAAGACTTTGAGATCTGCTTATATCACCGACAAAAGTCAGGAAAGGTGATACACAAGGTGGGTGTTATCAAGAACACATCACAAGTGAAATTTAGATATTTTCAAAACTGTTGGACTACAGTTATATTTTTGCAACCATGCTCAACACTTGTTTTTCAGTCTGAGGCTCTGAACCTTGACTTGTGGAGCCACACGATGAATGAATTTCAGCAGCAGCTGTGTGTGGCACTCAGTTATCACATGCGGGAACTGGTGGCACCAGCAGAGCAAAAGGCAGAAGAGACCTGGCTGACATCCACTAGGTCAGTCAATGGGGCAGAAGAATTGACACACTTCACCACCAAAACACAATGTGAAACAGCCAGCACTAAGGGGAGTGAGTGAGAGAGTGAGTGAGTGAGTGAGTGAGTGAGTGAGCGAGCAGAGCTCAGCTCATAATTGCATGTGGAGCACTGCAAAGGGAGAGCTATGCAGCCTTGTTTGGCATCTGCTGAACTGCTGTTTTGCTAAAACTCTGGATCATCAGTAGACCTGTTCAGACACTGGGCTAGCAAACTTATTTCACTCCTTGCAGTTGGCACAAATGGCAATGCATTACGTCAATTGCCCCCACTGCTGTGCCATCTGTGAAGATGTTCAGCATGGCTAGGGATGTTGTGGCACCACACCATTCAACACTGGACACTGCAATGATATTATACATTGTAACATCCGTATATGCATATGCACACAGTCAGAACATGCACGTACAGTATATGGGCCACTAAGAAGCAGTCATAAGTAGGTTGCTCGCTAAATAAGGCACAGTGGACTGCAAGAGGGGACAGCTGACTGCCTTCCTTGGAAACACATGGAGAGAGGACCAGAGCCCAAGAAACAATCAGCTATCTATCAATCAATCAATCAATCAAAATAATTATTTAACCAGGAGAACATCATTGAGCAAAGCTCATTTGCAAGCGGGACCTGGACAGGATACAAAAACATTACACAGCACATTGAACACAATAAAATCACACAATATTTAAATAACTAACATAGTCAGAGCTAAATATACAGTAATACACAGGGTAATGACAGTGGTAGTGCATGAGTACTATATACACACATAAGCAGATAAATACGGGTTATAGTCAAGATTGGACACTATGGTGTGGTGAAGGCAGAAGAACAAACACAAGTGAGAGGTGGCAACAAGGGAAGTTAGGATGCTGATGAAACAAAATCTGGTCAGATCCATCATGGCTGCATAATGAAGTTAATGAAGTTGTGTGGAATTGTTAAGGAGGTATGGAAAAACAACACAATGATTTGTAAGTAGTAAGATTTGTTTTAGTTGCTGTTCTAAGGAAGGCATACACACTATTAGGAAAATATATGGGGGAGTACATTTTAATGGAAGGAATAGGAAGCTTACAAAAGAACCACTTAGCAAATGCCACTGATGTATGTGTTATCCCAGATGATATTGGCCAGACAGCCAAATTTTAAAAGAAAACACAATTGCACATACCCCAATAATGCAAAGCATCAAGGGAAATGTATGCAAATCCCTATGATGGTACAGAAGGTGGCAGTACATGAAGCAAGCAATAACACATGACGAGGTGTGGGTTATCTCCTGATAAGAGCATGCCCAGGTGCATTGTTAGGCATGAGGCGCTTGCGCCGAGTGACTTATGCAACTGGGCGTGCTCTGTCAGGAGATAACCCACACCTCGGACTGTGTTATTGCACTTATAAAATGGGCACAAAATTTGCAAGAGAAATTTTAATAAAGTTAGTGCAGTTTGAAAAGTGAGATGCAATTTATTAATTTGTTATGTCTTTTTTTTCTCACTTTGAAGAAAATAGTCCCTTTTACTGTCCATGTACTGAACATGTTAAAAGTAATTTTAAGATGTTAGGGAAGGTGATGCCATGTCTGTTTGTCTGTCTCTTGTCTTCACAGTATTTCTTTTTTATTTATTTATTTGGAAGGTGTTGACAGGAGCAATCAGAGGATCAACAGAGGGAGACGCTAGGTTTTCTGACTTGCTTCCAGGCAACAGTATCCCCCCGTACTCGCCGCTAAGCACACATGCAGAGATGGGCAGACAGCATATTTTTTGTTTAGTTTTATTTTAAATAAATGGTATATACTGTATTGATATGTTTTTGTTCAGTTTACTGGAGCATCGTCTCTGTGGTGCTGCAAGCGATCGATTCTCACTGGAGCGAGCGTGTCTCTTTAGAGCCGCCGTAGTAAACGGTTTTTGCTTCATCCTTCAAGATCGTGCGGTTTGTTATTTAGTGTGGTTTCGGCTCCATCTGTGAGATGTGGTTTTGTGGAAGAGAGTACTGTGATTTATTGCAGCCAGCGATTCTTGTGTGGGTTATTATTGATCTTCGGAGCAGTTTGCAGAGTGTGAATGGGAGCTGTGGGCTTGAAATGAGAGAAATGGGCAAGATTGAAAGTAAACAGGTACTAGTGAAGTAGGAAGGAGGGTGATCTTGTGCACAGTATTTTACTTCATTCTGTTGTTTTTTTTGTCATGGTGGCTTGTTTATCATGTGTGCACGTGTCACAGTTGAGGGGTGGATGTGAGAACTGGATGTAAGAACTGAGAGTGCGGTTGTTCAGAACGGACCGATAAAGTCAGCATTCGCTCTATTTAAAATGCTGGGAGGGAAAGGGATCGAGAGATGCTCTACAGTGGTCAGCAGGAAATGGGAATGACAGAAAACCCTGAAGAGGTAGAAAGTGCTTGCTCTGAAAGAAGGAGGGGGCAACTAGAGGGCATGGGTGGAAGCTGGAGGGTGGAGACTCAGAGGAGAGAGGAGGAGGTGCTACTTCACTGAGAGGGTGGTAGAACCATAGAATGGGCTGCTCGGGGAGGCTGGTGGAGACAGAGACTATGGAGTGGTTCAAGAGGGGGTGGGACAGGTACAGGGGAAGGGCTGTGGAAGCAAAGTCCAATGAAGCAGGAATACCCTGGACTAGGAAGGGAGAAGCCCGAGGGGGAGGCAGCAAGGTCAACTCCCAGAGTGGGGGCTAACCAAACAAGCAGACACGAAAGACCACTAGGCCTGTTCTGCTGGCATTTTAGTATATTAGTGTGCTTGCTACACCAACATCATGAACCATAAAACAGATGACTGCTGTAACTAGGGAGGCAGTATAGCACAGTGATTTAAGGCTCTGAGCTGCAAATCTGGAGATCTGGGTTTGAATCAAACAGCCCCCACTTGCATACTGGGTGACCCTGAGCAAGGCACTTAACTTCCATGTGCTTCCAGGTTGCCCTGTAAACAAGCTTTCAGCTTCATGTGCCACTCCTGGTTAAACAATTGGAAAAAAAAAAAAACACAATATATTATTTTTCTTGCTTTATTTTGCTACTACAAGCTTTGACTAATATAGCCATCCTTATTTATAGCTTATGCGTCTGTGATTTAGGCAGAACTACACTTAAAATCTCACACATAAATAAATAAATCATCAGAATAACATTTATTTTAGTAGTACCTCCTTCCTTTTCAGGTGCCCATGACACTATGTATATATATTTATATCATTTAACTTCAAAGCACTGAACTTATTCTAATGCAAAAAACACAAGACTTTATTCTCTTCACACAATAGTGTTAAACTTTAGATCCCAGAATGGCCAAGAAACAATTTAGACTTCACTCTTGCATGCCACTCTCATGCTCACTTCTCATGCAAACAACAATCAATTACAGAAACCCTTTCGTTTATATGCTTTACACTCTTACATCAGAGAGACATAAATCTTACAGAACTGCTAAAAAAACAAATTTATCAAGACTGGATTTCTGAATTAAAACCTGTCACTTACAGTACCTATGTAAATAATAGTTTACTGGCTACAAACGATGCTACAGACATGACATTAACAACATTTCTGTTTTACATGGAAAACATCCAAATAGTGAACTTGTCAAACAGGATTTATGACCTTCTGTCTGCATGTATCTGACAAAGAAAAAGGCACCTGCTTGATCCTTTTTTCTATTTTATTTTTTATGCCCAACTTGCTCATGCTGTAAGAGCCCAAAATTGACATGCTTAAAGTTAAAAAAAATTCATGATGACTATATATGTGTGTGTGTGGGGGGTATGCCTAGATGCAGTTTCAGGCACTCCTTAATTACTTCCCCAGGCAGCTCTGATAATCAGTTGTTCCAACATGATAGATCCACCTCATGCCCCTCCCACATGAACCAAAAAAAAGGTAGGGATGGATCTTTAGGAGCTTCTCAGATGGGGGTGGGGGTTGGGGTGGATCTTACTCCTCCCCAAAAAATAATGCTGCCCTCCACTACTCAGGTTCCAGTTCTTGTACCTCCTATTTAAAAAAGAAAATAGTGCCCTGCAACCATTGACTAACATGAAAGCATATTTATTTGAGGGCGGAAAACATTTCTTGGAGGAGGGTAAGGCAGAGGCGAAAATTTACACCTTCAATCATTTCCATGGACAGAAAGCATGACATCACTCCTTTTGTACATGCAAAACATTTGCAGGCTCCGCCCACTGCAGCCGTAAAAAAGGAAGGGAGTTATGAAGGTTAAAGAGGGAGGGAGGAGGGTAGGCAGGGGAACCCATAAGTGTCATAGCGGCAACTAGTGATACCAGGGCCATGGGTAAGGACAAGCTCCAGATAAGGGGAGTGAGGAGAAGCAGTAGGTAAGGTGAATGCCCCAGGGTCAGGGAGATAGGGGGCATGTGAACAAGAGGTAATTCTACTTTAAAGCCAGTGAAACATATGCAAGGGAGCAGGCTACACAAGGAAAAGCAAAAAAGGAGTGCTATGAAGAGGTTAAAGAAGGAGGGGAAGGGGTCAATGAGATGGGCAAGTAAATGTAATATTTCATCAGACAGGCGACCGGCTAACCCCTATGAATATTACTGTTCTGCCTCTAAGTCATTAAATGGAATCAGTCAAAAGTCTGACTGAAAAAAATCTTACCCCCCCCAACAAAAATTTAAAAATGTGCCTACCATGATGCACGGTTGAATTTCAAGGCTCCTTTCTACCCCAGTCCTCATGGCTATTTAAAAGTAGTTGTATATTTAGATGTCAAGTATTACTGTTTAATTATTTTGTCTAAGCTTTCAAAAACTCGTACTTTACAGTAAACCATTAAGTGGGGGCAAAACCTTTTTTAACCAAATCAGTGAATCATTTCATTGAAATAAAGAACTACAACATGTTGCCCCTTAACATATCAGTCAATCTAGTAATCACAGCGTAAGCACATGCTGTTGAAAATTCAAAATGCAACTGAAACAGGCTTTACTACACAGCATCTTTTCTAAGTTCTTGTTCTCCTTCTCTCAAACAATTGCAGTGTTTAACCCCAAAATCATAACCCTGCTCTACAAAATGTTTTGACCCTTGAATTAGATAAAATAACAACCCCCCACATTTTAAGATTGGGTTGATCTTAACACCTTGTGGGTTCTGTGAAATCGGGAGCTCTCAAGCTTCCCCCTGAGTTCATATGCTGTACTAGAAACCACATGGTGTTAAGAATCAGCCTGTTCCTGCAAAGTCATGTGATGCACTTTTTCAAGCAGCTGCTGAACGGCACAGCTCCATCTTGCTTTTGTTATAAGCTCTAATTTTCTCCCGCACGTTGTTTGACCAATGATATTTGTCATTGCACTCTTATTTACTAGTGCTTGGTGCTGCTGTTTTGGGGTGTTAAACTGTTTTCTTTTTTGTTTGTTTATTATAGAAGTTGATCCCGCTGCACCAGAGACCCTACCAGGTTCTAAGGAGACTCAGCCGATTTATGCCAAGTGGCAAAAGGCACCTAAACAACACAAAACTAATAGAATGTCACCCTAGCCAGTCCCTTACCCCTGGAGCCACTAATGAGGGAATGTTTCATGCAAGAAGTCAGAAGCTTTAAGGAAGTCATCATGGAGATTGCCACAGAAGTCTTGTCTTTCCCACCTTCCCTAGAGGATCTTTCCGGAAGGATCAGGGACATGGAACCTAGAGTGAGCTCCCTCAAGGACTGATATACTCAGCTAGAACCTGGCCTGGTTTCTGTGAGGAGGAAGCTTATGAAAATGGAGGAGCAGCTGGAGGATTTAGAAGGCTGGAGCCACTGAAATAACCTAGTGTTGGTGGAGTTACTGGAGGTGGTTGAGGGTCCTGACACTATTTTGTTCATACAAAAAATTGCTTAAAGTAGCTGGCTCCTCACCCTATGGCTCATTCTATATAGTGGAACAAGCTCATTGAGCTTTGCGACCATAGCCACAGGAAGGAAAATGACCACATCCAATAATTTTCCCATTGCCTAACTACCTTGAAAAATGATATATTTTATCTAAGGTTCAGGAACTGAAGGAGCTCTCTTGGGAAGGTTGACAAATTTTTCCTTTTCAAGATCTTATGGTTCAATCATGGACACAGAGAGCAGCCTATAAGGATATTAAGAACAAACTGATTGCAGCTCATATCCCTTTCCCCATGTTATACCTGGCTCATTTAATGGTCGAGACACAGCAAGGTCGGAAACAATTCTCCACAGCAGATTATGCTCATTCTTAGCTCCCCTCTCTGTTCCCGGATTTGTTCCAGGAGGCTCAGTGCAAAGGAACCTCAGCGAACTAATTGCTTTTTACACTGCCTACAAGTACCTGACTCTGGTTCAGCTGTGCTTTGGTGGTAGCTGATATAAGTTCCTTTCTTTTTTTTGTGAGAGTAGATCCCTGCTTTGGAGTCTGCAACCGGTATTTAACTTTGTTGTACTGACCAGTGGCTCTCTGTTGGATGCTGCCTGAATTATCCTATGGCTACCCTACCAGACTTATTATCATTCCTGACTTTTGTATTTTACTATAGATTTGGATATAGCTTCTGGCCACTGGTTTCTTTATGGTTCTAGGATGGTGTCCATGGCTTTTGTTTTCTCTTGTACCACTGTTACATTGTTATAGTTATGCACTTACTGTTTCGACATCTTGTTCACAATTTCTGAATTTTTATATTTAATGGTCTTTTTTCTTACAGACTGTTTTATGGATTGCAAGGACTTTGGACTTTTTGATATCACTGTTCTGCCTGAGGCAGGACATTTATAGGGGATATTGTTACCTATTTTTGGGTTACTTAGTCTGGCAGTACCATGGTTCTGGCATGTTGCATACGCTGGTATTTGTGTATCATTATTGTCAGAGAGATATAATATTGCAGTATATAGACCTCATATGTTATACTGTACAACCTTATGTAAATCAATTAACTGTACTGTTGTTGTAATGGCAACCATTCTCTTATATATTTCTGGCGTATCTGAACACTGTTATCCTTGTAAAAGTGAATTGATTTTTCTTTGGTAATGTAAGTAACTCTGGATCGCTCCTAAAAAAAGGGTCATCTGTCTCAGTGAGCTAACCCAGTTAACAAAGTTTAATAAATAAATAAATGCCATGCATATGTCATACAGATGTATATGTATGATTCCATGTCTATACATAGATATAGGCAAGATTCCTGTCATTCAAAATCTTTGAATTTCCCCAAGGTGTCCATAGTGTCCCTGAGGTGGGATACCAAACTCCACATGACAAAGTCCACAGTTTTTGTCAGATGATCTCTGAGGGGTCCCAACCCAAACACAGTAGGATGCCCTGGGGATTTGTCATGCTTTTATGCACCTTAGGTAATGCATAAAACATGAGCATAATGGGATTGTGCTCTCATAAAAATCAAATTAATCTTTTGAGACAGATCCTTTTGCAAGGGGAATCTCAAATAACTTGTGCAGACTTTTTTGAAGCTGAGAGATGGTTGTGGAGAAGTCTTCCACAGTAGTCTGCATTAGGTAATAAATTCAGCACCATCTCATCATAGCATTCCCTTTCCAGAGTCACAATATAATCCCACTTATTAGTAGGTTTCACCATTAACTGTTTAAGTTCCCAAAGTTCCTTCAGTGCTTGTCTCTCGCGTAAGGTAAATTTCCCTCTCTGTGGTCTTTTTGAATTAGACAATAGATCCATTACCTGTTTGGTGAACATCTTTTCCAACACCAAGACTGTTACATTTTGGGTTTGTGGCAGAACTTGGATTTTGGCCTAAACGTTTGTTTCCTTAGTTCAGCAAACTGTTTGCCGCTAATGTTAAAAGCAGGTATAGATACATCAGTGACTTTGCCATCACTAGCATTTAATCCCTCAGGAACAAACAGGTAATTTATTACAGTATTTCTAAGTTAACCTCCTCCTCAAGTGTTCATTCAATCTCCATTGCAGTGCTTGTGTTCTCACACAAGTTCGAACTTAGAGGGTCATTATTTAAATTAATGCAGAAACTGTTATTGCCCGGTTCATTAACCACAACATTCCCAATTACTGTAGATTAATTAAATTTCCTTAAAGATGAGAGTAAATTGTGTGCATTATTATCCATCTCCCATTTAAACATAGACCCCTCATTGTACCATATACATTCAAGTTTTGCTTTCCTGCTAAATTGACATTTAAGATTTACTTTAGGAAACATTTATAAAGGCCAATTTGTACCTTAAACAGGTCCACTCTAGGAGGTGGTAAAATTGATAGTCCTTCTCACTAAAGTGAAATCTGTTGAGGGGTCAGTTCAGTGGATGAATGATTTAGCACTTTTTCTGTTGTGTTTTGTTCTCCTGTAAGGAATGGCAAAACTCTATTCTGTTGACCCCATCATCTTTTCCCTTTCTTGTTCTCCTTTTTCTTTTTGTTATTATTATTTGTTGTTTGTTTCCCCTAAAAAAAAACATTATGTTCTGTAGCTGCTGTTCACAGCTGGGTGAGCTGTCTGGACTGTGTTTAGATGTAGAAATTGCTATGGGCATTGTATCCTTACAGTGGGTCTTTTCTGGGATTTACTATGACTTTATTGAGACCGTCTCCCAGAACACCTTCTCCCATGTGACCTCAATTGAACTCCCTATTCCAATAGAAGACATTATTGTAGATAAAGTCTTGTTCTTCTCTTTGGAGTTTGGCCTGCTATCTTTTTTTTTTCAATTCTTTCTCATGCTTGGCTGTTTTTTTTCTCAGGCAATTATCAAGTTCTTTGATGTCTGGCTGGGCTTTGAACTGCTGCAGCTCTTTTTGTAACCTCTTAAATGGAACATCTTACTGTAATGAATTTGTCAGTGTCCTTTTGTATTAAAAGCTTTATGAATTTTCTTGAGCACTCCAGAGCTGCCTTCTCTCAACCCTTGCTGTCCTAAAATGTTCAAGTCCCCCAGATGGTGTTTTGATAACTCATTGCCCACCTTGGTTTCAGTGTGTTTCTCCAAGATAATACTACTATAATCAGGTTTAATTCTTGAGCTAGCAATTTTCTAAGCTTAAAAAATGCCCCTTAATATCCACTATTTGCGCTGTTTCCAGCACATGCCTGTTTACTCTCTCTCTCTCATGTTTAAAAGTTGATGTCCCTTTAAGACAGAAATAATCCACAGCAGCCAGTTCCTCTAAAATAGACTTTTCGCACTCATGTTAAGTGCAGTATTGTGGTTTATCATGTAGTCTAGAGTAACCCTTCCTTAATCCATGCAAGAAGGCACTTCATCAAAGACAAGTGTACTGAGATCATTGATCCTAGAAATCACAGTTTAAGAATTAGCATCTGCAGCTGCAGGACTAAGTAAAATGCAGACTTCCCTTACCAGGCTGTGTGGCGCATGTCAAGGGGATAGCCACCCCCTATAAATCAGCAACAAAACATGAAAAGGCAGCACAAGCTATGCCAGAAGTCAGGACTTGCTAGAGTATATGCAGAATTTAATCCTTTAAAATGGCATTAGTAATTTACAGCATAACATTAAGGCCTCAAAGGCTTGCTAGCTGCTGCTGTGGTGCTTCACTCCAAACTGAGCTTTATCAGGGGGCATGGCAAATACTTGCTCTGCCCTCCTATAAGTGTTGGACTGTATTATTGATGGACAGAAATCTGGCACATTGTTATTAGAAAGATCCAGTCATGTGCAGGCATTAAGCTCTTTGGGAATGAACATATAAAACTCCTGATACAGTGCCTACCATGATCCCAGGGCCATCTGTTCTAAGGCATAAAGGTACCATTCATTAATGTCCACCAGGCTGCACCCCTCTTTTGGAGCACAGTTTATAACTGTTTCCAGATGTAGCTGGGTCACCATGAAAGTTGACAGTTGCTGCCCCTGCTTTGTAGGCTCAAACAAGGCTAAGTGGCCGGCATCATTAAACTCCTGATTATGGATTTGTGTCCAAGAGTCAAATAAGTGTACAATTCCTCCAACCACAATAGATGCAAGTGGTCCTGATGTAACTGTGGCACAACCTCCTAGGATGCAGAGCCTTCCCACCTCTACACAAGACCACCACCTCAGTGAAGTGGTTTGGTATGGACATCAGGTAGAACAGACTGAAAAACACACACTGCAGTAAATACAGTACAACGGCAAAGGTAGGACACAGAAAACAGTAAATACACTGAAACCCAACCAAAAAGTAGACATAGTAGTTACCTGAGGACATGAGTGGCTGACCTAGAGAAAAGAAAGCAGCATAATGCTACAGGCAGAAAAGTCAGAAATGGTACTAACCTAGAGAGACACTGATGGCACAACTCAAACAGAAGCTGAAGGCATAAAAAAAACAGAAAGTCCAAAAAGCCAACAGGAAAAGCAAAAAACAGTCAAAGCTTCCAGCTGCAGCAAAGAAACAAAACCTCTGAATGAAGGAAAAAAAACAGAAAGTCCAAAAAGCCAAAAGGAAAAGCAACAATCGTGTGTGTGTGTGTGTGTGTGTGTGTGTGTGTGTGTGTGTGTGTGTGTGTGTGTGTGTGTGTGTGTGTGTGCGGAGGGGGGTGCAGATCCTCCAGCTGCCGCAAAGAAACGGAACTACTGAATAAAGCTGGAAGAAGTTGGTTCTTATAGCACATGAAGATGGGGTTTATGGCTGGTTCCTCTTACCAGCTGTACCTCAGGCTTTGCCTTTTCATTGCCCTTTTTCATTACACTTTATTTTTTCTTTTCTTGTATTCCCACAGTTTTTGTAGTACTCCATCCCACGAGTTGCATCAGGAAATGAGCCTTAACTCAGTGTGCCTTTCCTGGTCAACAGATTTTAGATAAAGAGTAATATACAATATAGATACATAATTTAACTAATATGAAACTTGTTAGACAATATTTCTCAGCATGTAGTGCTTCACCTGCAGACATTCAGTACATCAGAGCACTAAGTAGTACTTTATGTGTGTCTGCAGGTAAAGCGTCTCAGGTGCATAGGAAGGTATAGGGGACTTCTGGGTCCACTGACTAACCTGTGCTCCATATGCAACTTAACTCTGCCTTCAACTCATGTACTGTGCATCTAGGAGTTCCAAGAAATGATACCTGCCTAGACATCATCACCACAACTATCATCACCACTATATATTTCTAAGAAATAGGGAACCCCAGGGACCCTTCATTTAAAGTTACTTCTGCATTCAAGGCTGAAGGAAATCACGAGGCCCAATTATTATTTATTGATTTTTCTGCAAGCCATTTAACCAAGTGATCAATAAGAGCTAATGTATAATTAAAATGTATCCTCTATGTTAGATGTACTGTAGGCAGGCATATTAAACATGCTCTCGGAAAGAGTACATTTCTATTTAAAATGCCAGGCTTCTTGAGGTTCTGCAAAGTCTAAATGTAACTCATAGAGCTGATCAATTAAAATTCAACCTTTAAAAAGCTATACATATGGTAAACATGATTTGATTAATTTGCCATTTACAAACACAGTGCTGGCACCCCAACGCTCTGCTTCTTGCAAATTCCTACTCAAAACTCTCCTACAGCTCTGAAGATAAAAAAATGCTATTTGCACAGTAGCCTATTAACTAATATTGCAGTCCCATAGAAGAAAATGCATTCCCCAACAGGGTTTCAAAGCAAGGACAAAGAAGTGTCAGGATGGCAGATTTTAACTTACAGTATACAGTAGACTGTGTGAAGTCAGTGGTATGTTTTTGTTTTTAACATGTTGGTTTCATAGATACACAGATACACAAGCAATGATGGCAGAAAATGGCCCATTGGCCCCTTCAGTCAGTCAGCCCACCCTACCTAAGTACTCTGCATTGGTTGTAGTGGCCATCCCTCCCCTTTATTTCTTCCACCCCTTGTCTAACTAATCCCATATGCCTGTCATATCCCTGCTTGAACATGCTCACTGACTTGGCTTGTGCCTCTGCCTCCGGCAGCTTATTCCACCTGTCTACCACTCCTATGAAAAGTGCTTGTGAACATCCCTCTTGAATTTCCCACTCACATGTTTTAGTGAGTTCCCCCTTGTCCCTGTATTTGAACTGAAGCAGAAAAGTCCCTTAGCATACACCCTATTTCTGAATCACTCTGCATGATACTGGAATTTCAGGGCCAAAATCTACCATACAATGCCCCTCTGCTAAATCAGCACAATTCATAAAAAGGATGGCCCAAGTTAAGTAGAAAATGAGTGCAGCCTTTAAAATCAGGACATACCATTTGAGTCAAGATAGCGATTATTGTTCAAGTTATTCATTTCTGTTCTTCAGTCATTTTCTAAAAGGTAGGTACTGGTGCAGTGTGGTGGAGTTAGTTGGATGAGAGTTAATTAGAACAATTGCTCAGTGATTAATACCTCTTTTCTGCTAACTCCTTATTTCAATCTGCTGCAGTTTGTCTGTGCCAGTGCCTGACTTGTGGCCAGTTAGGGCCATACAGACATGCTGCTCACGCTGGCAGCTGTGTCTGTGGCTTACCTTATGATGGCTAAAAATGGAAATTTTGGCAGCTGGGATTGATGTTGCTATACTGTGCTGCAGGTGTTTGATATATGGTGGAGTGCAGGAATTGCCTTCCACTGAGTGGCTTCCTCATACACAGTCACTGCTGTAATTGCAGAGGGTTGGGGGGGTCAAGTTCTCAAAGTACCAGGGGCATCATCTTTAAACACTATCCCTTCCAGAAATCACAAAGAGGCATGGTGGTGGTGGGGGGAGGCAAGTGCTGAAAAATGACAACAAGCAGACTCTTCACACACTAGCACCACTGGTATTTGCAGTGGGGCAGGTGGGTGTGGGGTAAGTGCTGCCAAGTGGTGTCCTTAAATACCGGCTCTGCTGGTTATTGCAGAAGGGTGAGTGGAGACAAGTGCTGGTAAGTACCACTAAGAGGCACAGACCGGTTTGGATAATTTAAGGAATTGTATTGCAGGCATATGGTGGTGGACAGTTCGACCAAACTGGAGTCTTTCTTCCAAATGGTCATGTTCTAGCAGCTCACCCAAGAGTCAAAGGATGCACTAGATGTTCCCATATGACTGGAGAAGTTTCAGGAGGCAATATACAAACTTAAATCTGGTAAATCCCCAGACCCACATGGGTTACCATCAGAATTCAACAAAACCTTTTGGAAGCAGCTGACTGCCCTCCTACAAGATACCTGCTGAGTGGTTCAGTGGGGATGGGGGCCCTCCCCTTAGCAACATGCCCAAATTATTGTCCTCCACAAATCAGGAAAGGACGTGAACATATGTGGCTCATACCACCCCATCTCCCTCCTGAATGCGGATTTGAAGGTCTTTACAACTGCCCTTAAGACTACAGCACTGGGTGGGCTGCTTGATTCACCCTGACCAGATGAGCTTATTAATTAATGGTTGCTTGCTGCATGTCAACATCAAACCTTGGCTGAACATCCTGTCTAGGTACAGGGGTTCCCAGGAGTTAACCCTTGCTGTGTTTATGGATGCTGAAAAGGCATTTGACAGGGTTAGTTGGGTTCCATTACCATGTTCTTGAGGAGATGGAGAAGGACCTGGCCTTCAGGACCAGCATCCAGTCATTACAATCTGCACCCCAAGCCACAGTCCAGGTGAAAGTGATTGAATCGAACCAGTTCCATCTATCATGTGGAACAAGGCCAGGCGACCTGCTCTCACCACTGCTCTTTGTTCTATGCATTGACATGTTGGCTGAAGCACTTTGGCAGAGCTCACTCATTTAGGGGGTGATTGTAGGTTGCAGGAAACAAAAGATATCTTATATGCATATCACTCCCTGTTTAACATCGCATCACCAGAGACATAGATCCTGGCTCTGTTAGCAGAGTTGGTGGAATATGGAGCCACATCAGGCTACAAGATTATCTTTGAGAAGTCAGAGGAAATCCATATCAGTGGTAGGTGCCCACCAGGCTTTAGGACAGAGTGTCCCTTCAGATAGGCCCTGAACAATGTACTCAGATACTTAGGGGTGAGAATTTAACCTAACCTTTCCTCCCTATTCACCTTAAACTATGAAAAAGATATGTCAGAAGGTGAGGGTAGATTTGAGAGATGGGAATTACTGCCCTTGAGCCTTGGTGTCTGTGTGGCCACCCCCCTAGATTTTTACTTTCAGGAACTCCCAGTCCATATCTTAGAGGCATTTTGGAGGCACTTACAGAGACTGCTCCTGACTTTTTTCTGGGCTGCAGGGTGCTATAGGGCAAGTAAGAGACTCCTCTCCCTCCCCATGGAGAAGGGAGGGCTAGCCATACCAGACCTATGCCTCTGTTATCTAGTGGTGCAGGTGGCCCCAATGGTCACATGGACTAAGCAATAGAGGGACATGGGCTGGCTTGAAATAGAGCTGGCACAACCATTGCTGGCACTACTGTTTGCCATTCTGCATATTCCCTGAAACCTCACCTCCTGTTAGCAATCCCAAACCACTGGACCAGACATACATTACAGATGTTGCTAAAGACCAAACAGTTCACAAACACCCCCAACTCCCTGGGCCCACTCAATAACATCACTATGTCTGCTGGGTATCCCGCCCACTATAGTATCCTGGAAAAGCTGGGTGAGGGAGCTATGCTGAATGGAAAGGAAAACACTACCCTTCAATCAATCCTGGAAAAAAATATAGACATATGGCAGAGGTGGGAAACCTACATCTTGATCAGCAATGAATAGTGGGGACAAAATGCTTAGACCCTGGGACAGCAAGACACATCTTTTCCTGCCAGCATAATACCTAGCAATAAATGAACACACTCAGTAATACCTGTTGGGTTGGGCTAGTTTGGTTGCCCTGAAATTTTTATTTCAAGTAGACATGAATACTTTATACTGGATGTACGGTACATTTAGCTTGGAATGTTTGGCTCAAAACACTTGCACTTTGTAGGAAGGATGTTTGTTAAGAAGAGATGTAACTCTATATTCAATATGGTGAGGTGGCTACGTTAGTGTAAATTACATCTCAATAAAGCTAAGTTTAAAAACATTGTTTGCCTTCCCTATGGCAAGGCAAAATTAATTATTCTGTGCTCCCCCACTCCTTGCCACTTCCCCAACTGGTTAAAACATCACATGTAATGTGAAATAAACCCTTCTATCATCTCTCTGCATCCCCAAATCCTTCACCAATACCCTGCCCATCCCAACCCCCAGTAAAGTAAATGAATCCTTTTTCATCCCTCTGTAACCGTGACTCCCTCCTCACTCCTGGCAGACACATTAGACTCCCCCCAGCCTCCCAATTCTGTGATTGTGACTCACTCCCAACTCCTGCCCAATTTACCCAGGCCTCTGTAAGCAAGCAATAAGACACAATGAGGAGTGGGTTATGGCCTGATAAGAGCATGGTCCAGGTGTGTTATGAGGCACGAGAGGCTTGGGCTGAGTGCCTTTAACACCTGGGAAGTGTTCTTAACAAGCCGTAATCCACACCTCAGAGTGTCATATTGTGCTTATAAAATGGGCACCCCAAGTAATTATTAAAAAAAAAAAAAATAAATTCCAAAAATATAAAAAAAAAGTTTTGTAACCTGCCTGTGGGGGCTTACCTTTAAGCCCCCTCCCGTTTTAGCTCTCATTTGCCTCCAAGTGTTCCCCCATTTTCCTGTTTCAGCACTGCCACAGCTCGAGTCACAGTCGTGCCTAACAGTCTCCATCCAGCCCCTACTTCTCCTGGTAGTCTCTGGATGGGGGCTGGAGGAGCTGAATCGCGAGCTTCCATGTTCCTCTCTGCTCTCCAGAGTAGTGACTGGCCCATGCATCCACAGAATTGCAAATTCATTTTCTTACCACTGTAGTGGTAAACCGAGGGGTTATCCGGTGATTCCAGTCCCCATTTGGAGTAGTTCGGGGGCCAGTGACCTGAACAAGGCCACTGAGAGGCCTCTGTGTATTTTAATAAAAAAGCACCAATTGCGGTGGAGTTTGGGTCCCACTCATGAATATTAATGAGAGCCTGCATTAATATTCATGAGGGAATTTGTCTGCTACCTAGGGACTGCATATTTCAGCAGCAGCAACAGTCTAAAGACAGTGCATAAATGTAAAATAATGAAAGTGCTTTGTAGGGCATAGTGTCTGTTTCAAAACAGTGGGGAAATGAAATAAATAAAATGTTTATACTGGCTGCACCAGAACTTTGAAATGAGGCCATTGTTGGACTGCTTGGGGACTGTGTCTAAATGCAACCATGTTTGCAGCCTTTGACATTCTGGCAGTCAATGGGAAAGCTAGAATTTCGGACAGAGACTTTTAGGATTGTGCCAGAAACTTGTGGGGGAAAAGCAGGGACAAATGTTGATGCCCAAACAAGGAGCCTATCAGGCATCGAGGGAGCCTGATGAATATTAATTTTTATGAGAGACTATTGAATTAGCCAATCAAGAGCTGCTAAGAGCTCCCAAAACCCAGTGAATTTTCATTCTGAGTTCAGTTCAGCGAGAGCCCCTCCACTGTGAGGGGGGCTCTTGCCCCCTTGCCAAAGACAATGCATTTGAGTCAGTTCAGTGGGAGCCCCTCCACAGGGAGGGGGGCTCTGGCCCCTGCTAGAGAAATGTGGCTGTGAGAAATTGGAGTGGCAACTTCCAGTGATGCAAGCGCTGAGAATGGTGGCTTAAGTCTAGCGCTCTGAGTGGCTCAAAATATTTTTCCTCGTTTCTGCTTATCAACTTCATTCATCTGCTTCATTTTTGGAGTAAAGGAGATTATTATTTTATGGGAAGATGCTGGCACTTACTTAATTCTAAAGATACTGGGAATAAAATATCTAAATCTTCATCTGCACCACAATCTTCTGCTTCATCCATGGCTGCAGACACATCAGACAAGTCTTCTCAACCAACAAACGTCACACTTCTAGCTGAGATTAGAGCCTTCTGTGATGAAACCCGCTCTCTTTACCACAAATTGTAAGTCTCAATTGCCCAGATGGAAGGGAAAACTCTGGCTTTAGAAAAACAAGCAATGGAGACTGATGGCCGAGTGGATAGGCTGGAATGACTTCACCAGACTCCTTTAAGACACTCAACACTTGCATTAGAAATATGATGATTTGGAGAACAGAGCTCTCAGAAATAGTATGCATCTTTATGGGGTCCCTGAAGGTGCAGAGGGAAAAGGAGACTATAGAATGTTTACAAGATTTGCTCAGTTCTGTGATGGACATATTGGACCTCCTACCCTTGCCGATAGAACAGGTTCATCTAGCACTCTCACCTCCATCGCTTGGTCCCAGTGCTCAACCACGATCTACAATAATTTGTTTCTACAATTATGCCATCAAGCAGGCCATGCTCACTCGAGCACAGAGGAAAGGGCATTTAATATACCGTGGCAACTGTATCATGTTGGACAATGACTACTCCTCTACTATACAGCGACGAAGGAGGGCCTTTGCTCCACTGTTTAAAGTGTTGCGGTCTCACAATCTGAAATGTATTACCCCCTGTCCTGCACATTTGAAAACTTTTTTTTCCAATGGGCCCTGAGTTTTTGATGACTATGAGGCTGCTCTCCAAACCCTGCAAGAGAAACAGTTCACCCCGGATGATGGCATGGAGATTCAGGAGATTAGGGAGAAGCATGCATTACAAAAGGAGGTATGAGTTAAAGTATCACTGGATGGAAAGAAAAAATGAAAGGAACATGCATTGGAGGAGATCCGTTCCCTATTGCAAACTTTTAGAAGGGACGTCGCAGATTGATATTTGAATGGTAATGTCCTGATCACTTAAACAATTCACTCCTATTCTCCGGATCTTTTGAAGAAGATTGCTTTGTGGACTATGTAGTCGATAAGTGCAGCTGCCTTCCCCTACTTATGTATTCCTTTTTCTGAATCGAACTGCGATTTTATAGCGAACTGCAATCTAATCTCGATCCAGCCTCCCCTTTCCATCAAGTGGACCCTTCAGACCTATACGGTGGACTCTTGTACATTTATTTTTTCTCCTTCTCTCACCACCTAAAATTTTGATTTTCTCTACATTTTGGGATGCTCCTACATATTGCACTGTCAGTTGTTTTGCCCCTCCAAAAAGGATTACCTGGCAGACTTTATCACCCCACAGGGCTGGCAAGAGTAGTTGCTTCATTTTGCTTTTTCTCCCTAAATCAATCTGTAATCATAAACCGAACTTTGATCTGTGCCTGATTCTACTTCTCATTTCCTGGACCCTCTGAACAAGCTTGATGTGTGAGTTTGGGAGACTCTGAAAGCTTGGTGAGGGTGGCTGTTCCCTCTTACTTACTTCGCCCACCTCTAAATCGATCTGCAACTCCACATTGAACAGCAATTTAATCTCGATTCAGCTTTAGCCTTCCATTGAAAGGACGTTTTGGACCCGCATACTGTATCCCTTTGAAATGACTGCTTTTCATAACCTGATACTGCCTTTGTTATCCCTCGGGTTGTCTCCGAACTCTACCTAGTTACTTCTTTGCTCACCTGAAGAAGACCATCTTATCATCTAGGAGGATTGACAAGACTGGCTACTTCACCTTACTTCTTCTCCTGTTATCTTTTTTTTGTAACCAGACTGCAATCCAACATTTAATTATAACTTACGCCCAATTCCATAATAGTTTTTCTCCAATTGAACTGCTTGGTCCTATGTGAAGAATCTTACCAGTCATGTTTCTTTTTGGTTCTGTAACCTAAAATTGCTTCTTATGTTTATTGGGAGGATGGCTTATGGAACATACTAGATGGAGTGTGTCTTTTCTTTATAGATCTTTGATAGTCCTTCCCAACTAATATTCATAAGGTAATTATGCTGCGGGTACTATATATTGCTTGTTAGACAGGATTTGTTTATTTTAGGCTTATTATAGAGTGCACTAACATATCATTGATATGAGACTTTGGATTCTGTTGGCTTACTATAGATTTTATTTTTCTTTCTTTTTTCTTCTTTAGTAGAAATCCATTAAGGGGCTACTCTAAGAGTTGTGTGGGGAGGGAGTAGTGAAGGAATTTTAATACTGAAATTGCCGACTGGGAAAGGAGGGGACTGTAGATTACAATAAGCCTTAAAGGATGTGGGCTAGTGGTCACCCCTCTATTTATTTACTTGATTTGAAATGTGTCTTTCATATTTTTTTAGCTTTTGGAAGGTAGCAAATAGATTGGCTTTTATTAAGGGGTCCTTAGACCTCATTTATAAGTTTGCACAGATAATTAGACTGAAAAATATTGTGGGAAACTGTTCCCACTGTGGCAACTCAATACAGTCCCTCTGATGCTTTTTATGTAAGAGAACTTATATTTGAGGAAAATCTGTAGAGTTATTTAATTCATCCCTTTTTCCCCCTCTTGCTTCCCCTCTTTTTTTTTCCTTTTCCAGTGCCTCAGTTATATCATCCTCTCTTTATATCTTATTCTGCAGCCCTTGTTTTTAATTTTTGGTGCTTCAGTCTTCCTACTATGATTAACAATCAATTACTTATTTTAATTATTTCGGCCCTCATGTGGGACAGGTACTTAACTCCATGCTCTGATCTGCCTCTAGAAGGGGTGGGATCCTTCAAATACCTGGGTATGACACTCAACAAACATCTATCCTTCAACATGCATGTAAACAACAGCATTAAAACTACTAATCAGAAACTCAGCCTCCTTTCTCGCACTGCCCCCAACCATACTCCTTGCGCAAGGAAGACTATTGCCTCAGATACCCTCCTCCCTGGTTTATTCTATGGTGTGCCCATAATTCACTCAGTCAAGACTGTTACTCTGGCCAAACTTAAACTGACCTATCACAGGATCGCTCACTTTGCCGACGCGGCATCAACTTGGGCCCATCACTGTGATGTTCTCAAGTCCCTAGGCTGGCTGTCCTTTGAGCCCAAAATGGACTTCCCTGTCTTATGCACACCTTTAAACTCATCCACCTTCCTTCCCCACCCATCCTCTCTGGTCTGCTCACTCTGAAATTCTTCCCCAGGACCCTCAGACACTCCCACCTCCCATTGCTAAGCCTTCCCAAAGTTCGCCTATCCATAGGCAAGTGGTCCTTTACGTTCTCAGAACCTCAAAAATGGAATACTCTCCCACATAGTTTACTTTCATGTATGTCTCTTCCCCTGTTTAAAAGCTGCTTTAAGGAAATCTTCTTCCCCCTTCAGTTTGCTGTGGTAATTGTACTTAATCCCCTCCTCTTACCCCTGTGCACCCTCCTTCCCTCTTCCACCCTCTCTGATTTTCCAGTCTCCTCCTAAAACCTCCCCCCTCTCCTGCTCTCATCTTTCTCCACTCATGTATTTTGCACATATGGAAGATAATTGTATTATGAGTTTGTTTTCTGCTGTAACTACTACTGGACAAGCTTACCTGCTCTAGAACCATGATCTACACCTGTTCAAAGGATTACAGATGAAGGACCAGAATGGAATCAACATCCTGCTATAGAAGAAACAGACTTACTGCTCATAGCATACCTTTGTGTGTGTGTGTGTGTATATATATATATATATATCTATATTTGTGTCTTGCCTCAGATTGAACTCGTACTCTTTATGTTTTGTCTCTTGCATCCAATTGTACTCTATACTATTTCATGGAATATCTCTATTCCCCGGGTCACCCCTGAAAAAGGGACATGTCTGTCTCAGTGGGCCTACCCAGTTATCAAAATTCAAATAAATAAATAAATAAATAAATAATAAAAGTTCACACTTGAAACTTGCATTTTTTTTATTACTGTGGGTCTCTGTCGACCTGGGAACCTCTGGATAATTCCGAACACTCCCCTTGCAATGCTACATACTATCTTGGCATTGCTTAGGAGTTATGTATTTAACATGGCTCCCTCCCTTAGAAGTCAATTTTTAAACAGTTTGCTTCTTCAGTTCTTTAGGTGGGTTTTATACCACATCCTTTATCCAGTTGGCAGAAGTGAATTAAACATTTATGTTAATTGAATTTGTTACTTAATAGTCTATACTAAGGTAGTGCCTTTTTCTTATTATTTTCTTCTGTGCATTTTAGTTAAGATTTGAGACACTACTGTTAGTGAATTTATTTTTCATATACCACAACAAGTTGGGCTAATCGGCTATGTTACCTATGGCTTGAGGTTTTCCTGTTCTGTTATTGTAAATCTTTGCTTATTTGGGTCAGACATTGTTTTTTCTAGAATTTCAAGTTTGAAGGGAAGTTATCTAGATAGGGTTACTTATATTTGGATTTATAATTATTTCTGTTGTCAAACTTTGTTTCGCTATTTCTTTATATGGCACCTGGAGGGGCAATGGATGATGAAACTGGGGAAGTGCATTTTTTATGGATAGCATTTGATAAACAGGATTATATATGTATGGTTGGGTTAACTACTTTCAGCATGGATCTGGCAGGGGCATCAGCAGGATTCTCAAAATGAGGGGGGGCACCCATCAGTGACTTCAGCCAAAAAGGGGGGTCTGGGGGGAGTTGCCCCCCCGTAAGAAATTTTGAAGAATTTGGTGCCCAATGGTGCATTTTAGAAGCATTTTCTATTAAATCTGCAGCAAGACAAACATAGAGACTGTGTAGATGAAATCCTGAAATACATAGCAGATCACCTAAACTAGGGAACCAGAATATACTTGGTTTATTGCCTTAGTCTGAGAACCAAGTCACAAAGTAATTACTAACAGTGGTGAGCAAACAACAAACCCTGCCTGCTTACTTATTTCTTGGGTTATATCCCAAGTCTGTAAGTAATCAAGTAATTTGTAATGGTAGTAGGCAAACAAAAAAAACTGCCTTTTTTTCTGGGGCTATTTACCCCAGGACCATGGGCAATCAAGTAATTGTTGACAGTGGTGGGCAAACAACAAACCCTGCCTGTTTACTTTTTTCTGGAGCTATAGCCCAAGTCTGTAACCAAAAAAACTCCTTTTTTTCCTGGGGGTATATTTCAAGGCTGTAGCCAATCAAGTAATTAGTGATGGTGGCCTGGGCAAACAAAACCCTGCCTGCCTTTTTAATTTTCTCTTGGGCTACATCACAAGGTTGTAGTTGTAGGCAATAATAAGTGATGATAGTCAAGGAATTCAAAGACAAATACACTGCTGCAGCTCTCCAGTTCGGGACAGGCTGCTCTGCTCCTGCTGCTGTTTCACTCACTCCCTGTGTCAATCTGTCTCCTCTGCACCCCAAGCTCCTCTAATTAATCTGTTTTTATTATATATATATATACTCACAATGGTGATGTCACCAGAGCCAGACTATCTACACTGCAGCCTGCATGTAATAGCTTCACAGTTTCTCTTTCTCACTGAATCCTGCAACTAACTCAATTAGCATTGTAAAAGACAATCACCTGTGCCCCATAGTTATTCTGACAATCCTAGCAGACTGCTATGCTGCTCTAATCTTCAAACCAGCCTCCTTCATAAACCAGTTTCTCTTTCTGAGTGCTGACTGCAACAGTTTCTCTGTCTCAGTGAAGCCTGCAACTTACTGAATAAACAATCTGTTTCTCACTCCTAGCTGCAGGTAACACAATTATCATTGCAAATCACATGCACCTGTTTCTCATAGTGTCTAACACTCCCAGCCTATTCAGAAACACTTACACACACACAAACAGTGCTGTCAGTATAGCCTAGAGGTTAGAGTAACAAGCAATGAACCAGCTTCCTACATCCAGCAGCCCAGATCAGTGTTTAATTCTCACAACTTCCATTTCAATGCTGTGTGACTCTGAACAAATCACTTAACTGCCCAGTGCTCCCAGGTCCCCCAAAAAAAAAAAACTTACCCAATTACCAAAATAAAGTAAACAGGGAGAGAACACAGAAAAAAATGTTGCTAAAATGTACTAGCCCTATTGTTCAATTGCACACATGATGTGTGACTTGTGGAATATGGCAAACATTTGCACTCGGGCAGAGTGAACTGCAATAATATCACTCATGCCTTTGGCACTTGTGATATTATCACAGTTCACTCTGCACTCATGCAAATATTTGCCATATTCCACAGTCGCTCATCATGTATCCTACATATATATATATGTTTTGTTCAGGTATTTCACACAACAGAGCAGAAGGACAGGCTGCTCAACTCCTGAGTCCTGGCACCTGCTGCTGCACTGGCTCCCTCTATCAGTCAGTCTCTGTCTCCTCTGCCCTCTGAGCTCCTCTGTCTTAGTTATTACCAAGCCTGTTTTTTTATGTTGGCGTGCTTGTGCAGCCAACATCTTGGGACAGTGCAGCGTTGGAGGTGAGGTCATTGTTGGGCGAATGCAGGGCATGCATCAGTAGGTGAGTCCCTCATTCCCCAATCAGCCTGCATGCGGGCGCCACACCATGCATACATAATGTGGCGAGCACATCTAAGAAAAGGTCCTCTGCAATCTGAGCAAAGCTCATCAGATGCAGTGGGCCTTTTCTTGCCATGCTCGCCGCCATTATGAACATGGTGGTACACTGGCCTCCGAACTGCTGACTTCGGGGGTGCCCAATCCCCCTGTCGGTTACCCCTGCCCTGCCCACTGTATTGCCAACAGGGGAGTCAAATCCCCATTGGCATAAATAACTCCCACCATTTGTTATATGCCGAGGGGGTGGCCAATCTCCTTTGGCTGTAATCCCCCCTTTACTTGTGTGCCGATGGGGAGCCCACTCCCGTTGGCATAAAGAACCTCCCCATTGTGAAATGCCAAGGGGTGCCCAATCCCCCATGGCTCAGTGCCCTTTCTTTGTGTGTCCGACAGGGTGCCCAATCTCCTGCTGCCGGCATAAATCCCACCTCCTGGTTGTGTGCCGATGAGAGTGCCCAATCCCCATTTGCTGCAGACCCCCAAAGAAAAAACAGTTAGGTGGCATGCTGGGAGCCCACCCAAGCATGACAATCCCCCTGAAATACAAAAAACTGTCCTGCTGTGTTTTTTTTCTTTTACCTGTAAACAGAAAACGGTCCCTTGTAGACTCCCTGCCCACCACCCGCACCCACCCACTGCGCACCCTGCCTCCCCACACCCCCCTCACCCCATACTTACCTCCGGAGCTTGGCACAATGATCTTCGGTGGACTGGGAACACGTCTGCACTCTTCAAAGCCGACCGCAAACTGAGGAAATGCTGGTAAGCTGTATAATGGGATAGATGGTTTTTTTTCAACTTTGGTGCATATCTCGGGCATTTTTTGGTCTTTTTGCACCAAATTTTCAACATCGGTATTTTGGGACCCCTCCTCATGAATTTTGTCACTGTTATGATGTTAATTGGTCCCAAAAGGTGATTTTTCAGTCACTGCACGGAATCACCTTTTGGGACTGATTAACACAAGAACAGTGGCAGTGTTCATGAGGTGGGTTCTCAAAAAGCCTATGTTGCAAATTTGGTGGAAAAACTCCAAAAAATGGCTGTTTTGCGAGCATGCGTTGTGCAGTTGCTATGCACGCTCATAACTTTGCGAATTTACAATATTTTCACACCAGATTTTCAACATTGTCATTTTTCTACACCTCCTTGTGAACAGTACAGCTGTCATTTTTCACATCCCGGCCGAAATGTGTTTCTGCACTTCTGGGGCACGATAGTGAGGTCGCTGTGGGAAATCAGTGTTTGAGGCAGATTATGAAAATGACAGTGACACTGTTCATGAGCAGAGATCCTAAAATGCCTATGTTGAAAATTTTGTGACTATACTCCATGAAATGACTGTTATGAGCGTGCATTGCGCAGTTGCTACGCACGCTCGTAACTTCACGAATTCACAATATTTTCTTTCCAGATTTTCAACATTGTCATTTTTCTTTACCTCCTTGTAAACAGTACAGCTGTCATTTGTTACATCCTGGGCAAAATGTGTTTCTGCACTTCCGGCGCACAATAGCGCAGTTGCTGTGGGAAACCAGTGTTTGGGGCAGATTACAAAAATGCAAGTCACACTGTTCATGAGCAGAGGTTCTCAAATGCCTATGTTGAAAATTTGGTGACAATTCTCCATAAAATTACTGTGTTATGAATGTGCATTGCGCAGTTTGCACGCACGCTCGTAAATTCACAAACTTATAATATTTTCACTCCAGATTTTCAACAGTGCCATTGTTCTGCACCTCCTAATGAACAGTACAGCTGTCATTTTTCACATCCTGACCAAAATCTGTTTTCACAGTTCCGGTGCAGAATAGCGTGGTCGCTGTGGAAAGTCCATGTTCGAGACACATTATGAAAATGACAGTGATACTGTTCATTAGCAGATGTCCGAAAATGCCTATGTTGAAAATTTGGGGACTAAAGTCAATAAAATGAATGTTTTACGAGTGTGCGTTGCACAGTTTGCATGCACGTTCGTAACTTTGTGAATTTGTAATAGTTTTACTCCAGCTGTTCATCACTGACATTTTTCCATACCTGCTTATGAACAGTGCAGCTGGCTGAAATGTGTTTTCACACGTCCGGCGCAGAATTGCACGGTCGCTGTGCGAAATCAGTTTTTGGGACAGTTCCAGGAAATGACGGTGACACTATTTATGAGCAGAGGTCCAAATGCCTTTGTTGAAAATTTGGTCGAAAGTCCCTAAATGACTGTGTTGCAAGTGTGCATTGTGCAGTTTCCATGCACTCTTATAACTTCGTCAATCTGCAATATTTTCATGCCACATTTTCACCATTGGCATTTGTACACACCTCCTTATCAACAGTCCAGCTGACATTTTTCACAGCCTGCCCAAAATATCTTTCCGCAGCTGTGGCACACAATGGCGTGCTCGCTGTGCAAAATCACCTTTTGGGACACATTAACAAAATCACAGCGCTATGCATCTCTAGCTCCGCCACTCCCACTGCCAGTGCCAGCATGACAACATTCGGCATTGACAAATGCTTGTTTCTGTATGTTAAACTGTGGCCTGCAGGGTGTGGATAGGGCAGCAGGCTGCTCTGCTAGTGCTTCTGTACTGCTGTCTCACTCCCTATCCACCAAGCTCAAGCTCCCTCTCTCCTTAAGTTATTATCCCCAATGTTATTATTTTTTTTTTTTTGCAGATCTTGAGATCTGACTGACCATGGCTGGCAGGCTGCTCAATAGCTCCTGCTGCTCTGAGACTCCCCTCTTCCCACCCCTCCTCAGCAGCACCTCCCACCTCTCATTATTCTGATTTTTTTTAAATCAAGATCTTAATTTTTTGGTTTTGTGTAACTTGACTTGTGTAAGAAGGCTGACCACTGACTAACTACTCTGCAGAGTCACAGACTCATTTCTGTCTTGCTCCACAGTCAAGCATGAATCACTTCTTTCTCACTGCAAAATCAAAATGATGGACACACTCTATAGATAATGCATAAAGAAGTTCTCCAGCTCCAGCCCCATCTGACACCTGCTCTAATCACAGCCATTTGCCCACCCACAGCACCAAGATGGCTGCACATGACTGGATCAGGGCTAAGTCTAACCCCTATCGCCACTGGCGAAGATAGCTACCAGCTGCATGAATGACAAGATGTCCCGTCCCCCCCAGCTCACCAGATGTCACAATCACAGTGATGATGGATGACATCTGAGCTGCAGTGCTCCCCTCCTCATGTGACAAAATTATTATTCGGCTATCCACCCCTGCGATTGGACTGTGGCCCTGCGCTGGGACTAGGAATGAGAGTGAGCACGTCTGACAGCAGTGCTGGGCTGGCTGGAGAAAGAACAGTGTGTGGAATGGAGGAGGAGTCAGTCATCATGAAAGGAGCAATCAGGAGTAAGTTGAGTCTAGGTAGGAGGAGGAAGAGGAGGAGGAGGAGGTGGAATGGAGGTTCACAGTCAGGATTCAGGCTGACAGGCTGGCACTGTTGTCGCTACTGCTGGGCTTTAAAGTTTAAAGCCCTAGGATATAATTTATTTATTTATTTTTTAACCAGGAGAGACACACTAAGCTGAAAGCTTGTTTACAGGTGCAATCTGGGAGCACAAGAAAGTTAAATGACTTGCTCTGGGTCATGCAGTATATAAATGGGGGCTGTGGGATTCAAACCCAGGTCTTCAGGTTTGCAGCTCAGAGCCTTAAACCATTGCACTGCACTGCCTTAAAGGAAGGGTGGGGAAAAAACTGGGGGGCACCAGCCTAAACTGGGGGTCCGTGCCCCCATTTTTAGGGGCTAACAATGCCCCAGGGATATGGCACAATCAGTAAAGCTTAAAATATGCTCTCAAAATGCTAATGGGCTTAACAACCCCGTTAAAAGATATAAAGTGCTTACTCAACTTAAAAGACAGCGTCCCTCGTTTATCTTATTACAAGAAATACATCTAACCCCATTAGAACATTTAAAATGAGCTAAATTCGGCTTACGCAGGTGATAACTTCAACATATAAGATAGGGAAAAGGCATGGTACAGCAATATTGGGTATCCCATGATCTGGGCTAATGTATATGGGCTCTGTCCATTAGTGCAATCCCAAATGGGCACTTCCCAAAAGCGAGAGCACACCAGTGCTGCGTGGGGGAGCAGGGTAGTGGGCATGTTTGTCGAGCATCAGTAGGGTGACTGGCGAGCTGGGCAAGGGGGAGCACCGCGACACGTACTAGGGTGATGGAGGAAAAAAGCCATCAGCAGCAAAAGGCGCGCACCCAGGGACCAGATGGGGCAGAGAAGGCACATAAGCCTGCAGTGACCCCCCTCTAGCTGCCACCAGCAGCACAGCCCCACTGTGCACACCAGTCAGGAGCCACCCACAGCAAAGCCCCACCATGCACACCAGTCGGGATCCACACACCCAGACACATGCAGTGCACAAAAGTCCTACACGGCGGGTAAACCTCTGAACCGCCATCACAGCACAATGGAGACACACACACCGCCAGTGTGAGTGGGGTGGACATGTGGGTCTGGGGATCGAATCCTGCATGGTACGAGAAGTGTATCATCACAGTGGCAGGGCAGGGGTGAGGGAAACAAGGTAACCATACAGCACACAGAACCACACAGGCAGGCCCGCACAACAGGCTGTACCCTCTGTGGCACCAGTACTCACCTCCACCAGAGCACCGTCCATCGACCCGCCTCAAACATTGCCAGCACACTACAGGTCCACACCGCTGACAGCACAGCCACTGACTGCCTCCATGCAACTCATATGGTGTGCTGCACTGCCAGTGCATTCATTCTATGCAAAGCAAAAGGAAGCTGGGAAGGCAGTCAGAACAGCAAAGGCCCAAACCGAGGAAAAGATAGCCAACTCAGTTAAGAAGGAGGATAAAACCTTTTATAGGTACATCAGGGAGCGAAGTAAGACCAAGGGAGGGATAGTGAGGCTTAGTAAAGGGAGGGAGGGTGGGCAGAGGTGACTGTGAAAAGGCAGAGATATTAAACAAATATTTTTGCTCAGTATTTACAAAGGAAGAGGGAGTACCTAAAACAAACAGTAGAAACACTCTGGATACAGGTTGATACCAGCCCATTTACAGAAGAAAGGGTTCTGAAAGAACTCTTAAAACTGAAGGTGGACAAAGCAATGGGGCCTGATGGGATTCATCCCAGAATTCTAAAAGAACTAAGGGTAGAACTAGTGACACCACTGACTACCCTCTTTAACAAATCATGGGAGGATGGGGTGGTACCGAGGACTGGAGGAGGGCAGATGTAATTCCCTTCACAAAGTGGGAGCAAGGCAGAAGCAGGAAACTACAGACCTGTTAGTTTAACCTCAGTGGTAGGGAAAATGATGGAATCACTTCTGAAGGAAAGAATTGTTGAGTATCTAGAGGCCAGAGGGGCACAGGACCCAAGGCAGCATGGATTCACAGCGGGAAGGTCATGCCAGACAAATCTGATAGATGTCTTTGACTGGGTGACCAAAGTAGTTGATCAGGGAGGGGCTGTGGACATGGCCTACCTAGACTTTAGCAAGGCATTTGACACAGTCCCACACAAAGATTAATATACAAGTTAGCCAGCCTGGGAGTGGGTCCCAAGATGACAGCCTGGGTAAAGAATTGGCTGGAGAATAGGACACAGAGAGTAATAGTAAATGGAGTCCACTCTGAAAAAGGGGGTTAGTAGTGGGGTACCGAGGGTTCAGTATTAGATCGTCCTCTTCAATGTCTTTATAGTTGACATTGCAGAGGGACTGGAAGGAAAAGTATGTCTCTTTGCAGATGACACAAAGATCTGCAACAGAGTTGATGCACAAGGTGGAGTGGAAAGGATGAGAAGGGACTTGGCAAGGTTAGAGGAATGGTCAAATGTATGGCAGCTTAGATTCAATGCTAAGAAGTGCAAGGTAATGCACCTGGGAAACAAAAACCCAGGGGAAGAGTACACAATGGGGGTGAGATACTAACAACAACAAAAATGGAAAGGGACCTGGGGTAGTCATATCAGATGACCTAAAGGTGGGAAAGCAATGTGAGAGGGCAGCAAGGAGGGCTGGAGGGATACTGGGATGCATAGGAAGAGGCATCACCAGTAGAAAACAGGAAGTTATTATTCCTCTGTACAGACAGCTAGTGAGACCCATCTGGAGTACTGCGTGCAGTTCTGGAGACCCAATCTCCAAGAAGACACAGACAGGATGGAAGCTGTCCAGGCGAGGGCAACTAAATGGTGCAGGGTCTGCACCGGAAGACATATGAAGAGAGACTTAAGGAGCTTAATATGTATAGCCTCGAGGAAAGGAGGGAGAGGGAGACATGATAGAAACTTTCAAGTACCTCAAGGAATCAACAACGTCCAAGAGGGTAGCATCTTTCAAAAAGAGGTGTGCAAGAACAAGGGTTTACAATTTGAAGATAGAAGGGGGGCGGCTCAGAGGTAATTTAAGGAAGTATTTTTTCACAGAGAGGGTTGTGGATGTATGGAACGGCCTTCCAGAGGAGGTTGTGGAGTCAAAACAGTGGTGGAATTCAAGCATGCATGGGACAGTCATAAGGCAATTCTAGGGGGTGGGGGTAGGAAGAAGTAGGCTGCTGGTTAACTAGGACCTGCAGCTTATCCATCAGGCAGGGAAATGGGCAGACTGGGTGGGCCAAGCGGTCCTTATCTGCCGTCAAATTCTATGTTTCTATGCCGCCCAGTCATATGGAGCCCCAAGTGCACACGCACGGGCGTCGGTGAGTGGCTCTGCACCCATGTGACCACACATCCCCTTAAAGGTGCAGTGGCCGGCAACTCCAGCATTCCACAGAAACTACGAATGATCATCATGGAGCCTATGGCTGTATGCTTCATAGAGAGCCAGAAAGGGAAACCTCACCTCGCACACCGGGGGTACACCTACTGGTGTGATAAGGAGGTGAAGGACAAGGTGTATTGGCGGTGTGTGCAAAACCACAGGAACAGCTGTCCTGCATGTGTCCACACCATAGCTGACAGTGCAGTGTACATTGGCCATCCGCACAACCATGTCCCTGATGCTGGGGATGTGGAGGTGCATGAGGCACTGGCAAGGGTCCATGGGAGGGCGCACATGACCCTGGAGAGCACCAGCCAGGTACTGGTGCACAGCACTGCAGGCATGTCTGAGGCCGTGACCAGGCAGATGCCAACCCTGCCCCTGCTGCGTTGCACTGTGCAGTGGGAGCATCAGACTCATAGGGGGTGCCCTGTGGCACCCAGGTCACTAACCGAACTGCAGATCCCTCCAGAGTATGCCATCATGGGGGACGGGGCACTCTTTCTGCAGTTCAATAATGGTTCTGCAGAGGACTGGTCCCTCATGTTTGCCACCCAGCAGTCCCTGCAGTACCTGGCCAGCTGCGAGGACTGGATGATTGAGGGGACATTCCGCTGTGCACCGCTACTGTTCAGTCAACTGTGTACTGTGCACGGTATACATGAGGGGATGGTACTACTGGCAGCCTGCATCCTGATGGCATCGCAGATCGAATGGGTATATGTGGGCGTGCTGGTGGAGATTTGCACTCTGGTCAAAGGGGTGCAGCCTAAGACCGCCCTCCTAGACTTCGAACACACTGTGTGGCATGCCATGGAGCACACATTCAGGGGGACATCCCTAAGGGGCTGCTTCTTCCACTTTTGCCAGGCTGTGTGGAAGAAGATCCAGCAGACACCTGAGCTGCACAGCAGGTATGGCAGGGATGATAACTGCCCTACATCTCTGACTGCTCACTGCCCTCGCATTCATGCCAGTGCCTGCCATGGTGGATGCCTACCAGGAGCTCCTGGATCATCCATTTTATAGTGACAATGAGGACATCCTCCGGCCGCTGCTTGACTACTTCGAGGTGACATGGATCAGGTGACCCATTGGACAGTCCAGGTGTAAGCAACCCCTATTCCCACCCACAGACTGGAATATGTACCAGGCCACTGTCGTTAGGCTGGCCAGATCAAATAATGCTGTTGAGGGCTGGCACCATGGCTTTTCCACCCAGATGGTGCCAGTCACCCGAGTCTCTGAAGGTTCCTGGACTGCCTGATGGAGGAGAAGCGCATGACAGAACTCCGCATGTGCCAGCTGCTGTCCTGTGATGGCACTACCTCCAAGAAGAAGTGCTACCGGGACCTCACCCAGTGTATCGAGAACCTCGTCACCGGGTATGGTTCATGCCCCACACCCAACTACCTGTGCAGCCATTCATACAATTTTCAGCTGCAGGTATAGCCGGGTGTGTGCACTGCCTGCCTCTGTTGGCTGTACTGCATGCCACCTGCCTCCACGGCGTTGCTCCTACCAATGGCCCTCAGCCCTGTCCACTCCCTGTCCAGCTGTGGTTTACTGCAGGGCCACCCATCCATGCCTCCTCTGTGCCCACCATCCTGCACACATCCTGGTCGCCAGAGTGCAGCCAGCCTCCTTAGTCACTGCTTGGTGTGGCCCGTTGCTGCCGGTCTGCCATCGTGTGCGGCATGTCCTGCATCACTCACTGCACCCCCTTCATGCTTCCCCTTGTCACTGGGTATCTGTCCCATCCTCCCCCCGTCCTGTGTTTTCTGGTGGTAGTGCCAGTGTTTTTTTTTCTGCCCCAGTTCGCCATTCTGACGCTCGCCCTGCAGTCCTGTGGGCTGGTCGGGAGTTTGTGCTGGTGCCTGCGCTCTATTGGTCATCGAGATGCCACAGTCGCCATCATCACATAAACCCACAATACTGATATCACGCAGTACCCTGTTTCATCTAGACACTACTTACACAGACCCTGAATAGTGCCTGTCTAGTGCTTCCATTAGCTATCAGGGCTCTTTACTTACTTTAGTTAGCCTTTATATTCCCCCAGGTTCTGGGACAAATACTGTACATGCACTATTTCAAAAAATCATTGAACGCCAGAAGGGAGTGCTGGTTATTGGTGAAGATCACAATATGATTTACAATAATAAGGATTCTACAAACCCCTGGAAGGTCCCCTAATCAGAAGATAGCATCTACTTTTTTCCAAGAGGCAGGTTAGGTGGACTCCTGGGTTCATGTCAAGCACAATCAGAGATTGTACTCTCACTATTCACCCCCACAAAAAATCTATACTAGAATAGATTTGTTTCATGTTTCATCTGAACATTCCTTCCAGATTAGGGAGTGTGTTATGTCCCCATTCCCCCTATTTGATCATTCTTTGCTATCATTAACTCTTGATTGGTCAGAAGACAGGCGATATTTTATGGTGCTTCAATATTTTTTTTTTAATCTCCCTGCATTTTGAGATTTAATTAACATCTGTCTCCTACAAATTATTACTAAAAATAGTAAAGAGAATGTCTGTCCTGGAGTTTGTGGGATACGGAGAAAGTAGTTTTGAGGGGGGAAATGTTGAAATTTGCTGTGCAATATAAGAAACAAGAGCCTTGACTAGAACATCTGCAAACTCAATTGAGAGATCTTCAGAGACAGCACGCGGAGGGGAATGAGGCAATCCTCCCTGTACTGGAAGCTACTAAACAACAGATTCAGCACCTTAAAGAGCTTAAAATTGAACAGGCACTCCAATGTTTATGGCAGAGGTATTATGAAGGAGGAAGAGCTGCCTGATAACTGGCATATCATCTGTGATATAAGGTTAATCAAGCTAATGTCACGTAGATATGGATGCCAAACTTAGGAAAACTTACTAGTCTCCCTTCACAAATACGGGAGGCCTTTAAAACTTTCTATCAGAAATTATATACCCCCAAAACTCCTTTTGACACCCAAAACACCTGGGATTTTTTAGGCTCCCTGCAGCTACCCAAACTTCCTCAACAACTGTTGAGGCAGTTAGAGGCACCAATAATTCAGTTTGAGATCCAGAATGCCACTAAAACTTTAAAACTGGGTTAAAGTCCTGGACCAGATGGGTATACAGGGGAGTTTTATATGGCCTTCATACTGTAGATCTGATTTCACCCTCTATTCCAAATGTGTAAAGGAGTATTAAATGGAGATGCAACCCCCACACCTGACAATATGCAACCATATCTAGTAGCCCCAAACCCAGTAAGGATCTAACATCTTGCACCTCCTATAGACCCATAATGGTTCTCAATATTGATTACAAAATATTTGCAGGTATTCTGGCGAGGTGTCTGTAGGGGATCCTTCACATTTGATTAATTTAGATCAGTGTGGCTTTGTTCTTGACTGTCAGACACAGGGTAATATAAAGAGAACGCTCCATCTTATTTTCCATGCCACCCGGTCAAAGGTCCCATGCTTATTACTGAGCTTAGACAGAGAAAGCCTATGGACCAGGTGTCGTGGCCATTCTTGATTGCCACCTTGCAAAATATGGGGCTCACGGATACCTTCTGTCATGTCATAATGAACATATATCACAACCCCATGGCCCATATTGAAAGGAAGGGCTGTTGTGGGGAAGCCTAAAAGAGCAGACTGTGGGAAGGGAGCTCCTAAGGAGAACAGAGCAAGAGGGGAGGAAGAGGGGCAGTTTAGAGGGGCAGTCGGGGGAAACTCAGGTTACTTGATGGAGGCTGGCATAGAGTGTTACAATAAATTTGAGCTACTAAGCAACCTAGAGGGGGAGGAAGGGGTTGGTGGAAATGAGGAAACTGATACAGAGGCTGGGGAGGGAGTTGGATACCCATAGGGCATCACAGACCGGCAATGGAAAGGATAGAAATAGTCCCAGAGGGAGAAGGGGAAACATAAATGTTAAGCAGATGGGGAAGATGCAACATATTGCAGACATGAGGGAGGAGAGCATGACTGGAAGAAACTGCGAGACAAGGAGGCAGGAGGCCCCCACCTTCAGCAGGGTCTGTACCAAGGATGGGGCCCCTAGATAAAGGGACCCACAGAGGGCCTCTGGAGATAGGGGTACTATTACAAGGGGAGGATGGTGGGTGGGGAAGGGAAACCATCAGGGCAAGGATAAATGGTTCGGATAAGAGAGGGTTAAAGGGGACACCTGTTCTGGGGAGGTCTGAGTTAAGTGGGCAAAATAACAAGGGAGACAGAAAGGGGACGGTGACAAGGGGGTCTCTAATAAGGCAGGAATAAAGGGGGGATAGGGGGTTGAGAGCGCATAGTGGAGGTAACCATAAGGATGATGGCGGTGTTAAGGTTCTGTTATTGGGAGACTCGATGATTAGGAGTATCCAGTGGGAGGGACAGAGGGGTGGATGCCATAGCCAGGTGAAGGTAGTGAGTATCTCTGGGCTGACAGTGCACAGAGCAAAGTTCGTGGTGTATGAACTGGTTAGGGATTGTGGAGGGAAACCGGATTTCCTGGTGCATTTGGGAACTAATGATCTAGAGGGAAATAGCGTTTTGGAAATCCAAGCAAGGTTCCAAGAACTTGCCAGAGTCTGTCGGGATAATGGATGCAACATTTCCTTTTCAAAGATATTGCCAGTACCAAAGGCCTCAGTGGAGAAAAAAATGAAGATCACAGAGGTTAATGACTGGCTCAGGAAGTGGGGTGAAGAGAGTGGGTTGGGGGTGTTAGGGAACTGGAAAGGAGTTTGGGAGGATAAGGGACTGTATGCCAAGGACAGGCTTCATCTTGCCCCATTAGGGAAGGAAGTCGTTAAACAGGGGTGGCTAACTACATTCAAGAAAGGTGGGTTTAAGCTTGTGAGGGGAGGGATAAGGGGAGGGCTGACCAGAAGCCCTCTCCTCCAGATGAGGGGAGTAGCCTTCAAACCCAAGGGGAGGGGGAAACAGACTGGGGGAGGAGGTCTCAGGAGGAGCAGAGGGAGGATGGAAGTATAAGAAACCTGGGTGGGGTTCGATAAAGGGGATCAGGGATAAGGGGGTTGGGGTGGTGTTAGTAAATGCCAGGAGCTTGGGAAACAAGCTGCCAGTGCTCAGGCCATGCTGTTCGAGGGGGGGTGGATGTGGTGGTGGTCACGGAAACGCGGGCCAACACAAACCATGACTGGGACCTAAACGTGAGGGGTACACTATGCTCAGGAAGGATAGAAAAGAGGGCAGAGGGGTGGAGGGTATGTTCATTAGAGATGACATAGAAATTGCTAGGGTAGAAGAGGCAGAGTGAAACGTGGAGGCTTTATGGGTCACCTTACGAACCCCAGCAGGAAGTAAGGTCAAGCTGGGTGTAGTATATAGGCCCCCCGGGATGGGTGATGTTCTGGAGGATGGTTTGCTGGACAACATCATTGCCCAGAGTGGACCAAAAGGGGAAGGAGTGGTGTTGATGGGGGACCTTAATATGCCAGGTATAAACTGAGGAACCATGTCCTCTAAGGTGGCCAAGGAGCACAGGCTGCTGGACGGCTTCCAGGATGTGTTCTTAACACAGCATGTGATGGAGTCCACAAGGGAGGGCATGTCCTGGACGTGGTTCTGGCAGATGGGGATCTGTAAGGGACCTGGTTGTAGAGGATCCCTGACTGGGAGCGACCACAATACTTGTCTGGTTTCAAATAAGCATGGGGGAGGGAGGAGAGATCTAGGACACTGGCAGTGGACTTAGGGGGCAGACTTTGTGGGCATGGGAAATATTCTCAAGGATCACTTTAAAGGGATTACATCAATGACAAATGTTGAAAAGAGATGGGAGGTCATAAAACAGGGATTTCATGAGGCAGTCAGGACCTGCGCTAAGGTGAAACGTAAGGGAGCAAGGTCACATAAACCATGCTGGTGGTCCAGTGAGGTTCAAGTGGGTCAGGAGAAAAGAAGGTGACCTACAAAAATATAAAACAACAAGAGGGATAGGGAAAAGGAAATGTACCATCTTGCATCGAGAAAAGTCACCCCGGATGGTGAGAAGCAAAGTCCAGTAAAACAGCAGCTGCTTAGGGGATACATGGAGGGGAAAAGGGTTCTTCTGGTACATTGGGGAGCGGAGAAAAACTAAGGGACATCTCGGCAGATTGAGATCAGAAGGAGGGTGGGTGGAAGAGGCGAGGGACCAGGCAGAGGTATTAAATGAGTACTTCGCCTCACTAGGGAGGGGGATGGGATATCTACAAAGCACGGCACAATGGGGATAGAAGCGGTAATGAGTGGGATCAGGGGAGCAACAGAAATGGAGCAAGAGGGCGGGAGAGGTACCCCAGGGGTGTCACATCAGGATAAGGATAAAAAGGTCAGTAAGGTAGAGGGGACAGATGATGCTATCTCCACCGAAGGGTGTGGTTAGCCTTCAAGGCCCTGAAGAAAGATAAATCTCCTGGGCCAGATGGCATTCATCCGAGAGTGCTATGGAAATTGGTGGACATACTGGCTGCACCCCTGGCGGAGCTCTTCAACAGGTCGCTTGAGACAGGGAGGGTACCTATGGATTGGCGAGAGGCACATGTGGTGCCAATCCATAAAGGGGGGTCAAAGGAAGTACCAGATAACTATAGACCCATCAGTTTGACCTCGGTGGTGGGAAAATTAATGGAGAGTATACTAAAGGAATGATTGGGGGTGTACTTGGAAGAGGTGGGACATCTGGATAGTTGGCAACATGGGTTTGTGCCAGGTAGATCATGTCAAACCAATCTTGTGGAGTTCTATGAATGGGTAACATCAGAATTGGACAGGGGAAAGCCTGTGGATGTATTATTCTTGGACTTCAGCAAGGCATTTGACTCTGTCCCCCACAATGGTCTGGTGGAGAAACTGACGGGTTCAGAGTAGGCCCTTTGATGGTCAAATGGATTGAAAACTGGCTAGCTGGATGCACAGAGAGTAGGGTCAGTGGGGAGCTCTCGAACCCTATAGAGGTCAGTAGTGGGGTACCGCAGGGCTCGGTCCTG